>OY979708.1:46441147-47041147 GCA_963855925.1 Inga laurina
ATAATTTTTTTATCCCTTCAGCTCTTTTTGTGCTTCTAAGGAAAATCAATAGAAGAATACATTTTTCCCCAAACAATAGAAGAATACTATTGTCTAATACCCCACACTCAATCCATCCTTATAAGGTTACATATACACTTATATCTAGTTATCGTCACTTGCTTCCTAATATAATTTCATCTAAGGATTCTCCTTCTTATAATAATACCATTATTAGATAATTACTTATTACTTCTAATAATCTTACTCCATTCATAAAGTTTCACTATTAGTCTCCCAAGTCTGTTCTGAATTCCTTTTACTAAGTCCTACCAAGTATTTACATTTACGGTCACAAACAACACATCATAGTTTAAATCACTATTATATCTTGACATCAATTCTATCTCTTACACCTCTATGCTCAACTATATCATTGTCATGACTATGAATCATGGATAAAAGACATAATTTCACAAAGAATTTCTTTCCAAACCCACTTTAAAAGTCCAATAAATTTTCCCCTAATCAATTACATCATAACTCCTATTTACTAGTATAAAATTCCTTTTTTTGACAGCCACATTTAGACCGGTTATAGCGGATAAGATCTTAAAAATTTGACCGGTGGCCATTTTGTAATTATATAGAACTTTTAAGACCAGTTCTCCAAAAACCGGTCTTAAAAAATTATTTAGAACAATTATAAATAAAACAGTCTTAAAATATCAAAATATTTTAAAAATAAAAAAATTTGACACTTTTAAGACCTGTTATTAATAATAATCGGTCTTAAAGATAAAAACTTTAAGACCAGTTTTTATAAAAACCGGTCTTAAAGATGAAAAATTTAGAAATAATTTTTTTCTCCCTTTTAAGACTGGTTTTTATGGAAAACTAATCTTACCATAAAAACCAGCCTTAAAGGTGAGCGTTTTGCCATATTTTTACTCCCGCACCCAGATACCACGCTCTGAACCCTTTCTTCTCTTGTCACCATTTCTCTATGAGCTCTATCATTGCTTGTTCTGAACTCCTCCATCACTCCCCATTTCTCATTTACTCAACTCTCCTTCATCATTACCACTGCCGTTGCTGTGTTCCTCATCGCTGTTCTTTGATCATCGTCACTCTCCTCGCCGCTACCTCTATTCTCCGTAGTAACCATTCTCCTCTTCCGTGACTTCCCTTTGTTAGTTCCATGAATTTGAGGACTTTATTTTAACCTCAGTAGACACCACCATGACTTTGGGTAGACCTGACTCCTTGGTCTTCAATCGGGTTAGTGTGCTGTTAATTAAAGCCCACAACTTTTAGCTTGTATTTGCTTATTCTCAACAATATTAACTCTGACAATATAGTTAGACACAAAATAATTACAAAAAAAGTAATCAAGGTAAAAGGGAAAACTGTGTGATGACTTTATTACTATATACGTTTTTCTTATTTTCGACTAAAAGTAAATAAGATGCTTTGACTTGTGATATTTGGCTTAGAGTAATACCATTCTAAGTTTTGTTTTAATTTAGTGTGATTGTTTAATTGTCACTGTTATTGGTTTTTTGAAATAATACTAGTTTCAATTGGTGCATGTTAAAATTCGTTGAAATCTCTAAAACTCTATGGTTGTTGTTTTTTGTCTATCATTTTGCTTTTGGATATAGGGTGCTACAAGTGTTGAGATATGTATGGATCATAGTTGGATAAAAGCTAAACGAACGAGTGTTGAATATGATAATGGTGTGAAGAGTTTTTAAACTTCGCTGGAATAAATGCTGATGATGGTAATGGAAAGTTTTATTGCCCTTATGTAGTATGTTCAAATGAGAATTAACTAAGTGCTGTAGATAAATGTACACATTTAATTTGTGAAGGATTTTGTAAGAGTTATACAATATTGGTATGGCATAGTGAAGAATTAGAAATGCCAAGTTCATCTCAATAGGGGGAGTGGCCTTTGATGATAATGACATAGATACGGATGATCAGAAAGAGGATATTATTCGTGATATAGGAGAAAAGGCTTTTGAGCAATCACATGCATATGGAAATATGTGCAGTGAGGATGGGACGCTGCTATACCTGAGGAGTCAAAAATACCAATTGTTGAAAGTAGTTTTAAAATTGGTAAGCTTGAAAGCATGGCATGGATAAACTGACAAGAGGCTTTTAGAAACGCTTGAGGCTTTTAAGAGCATGCTTCCAGATGATAATGTGTTGCCTTCTTGATATTATGATGCTAAGAAAAACTTTGTCCACTAGGGATGAAGTATAAAAAGATCCATTCATGCCCTAATAATTGTATATTGTATAGAAAAGAGTATGAAGAGGAACAACAGTGTTGGATATGTGAAACCTTGAGGTACAAATTAAATAACGCCCCTACAAAAGTGTTGTGGTATCTTCCAATCATACCAAGGTTTAAGTGCTTGTTTTCTAAAGAAAACGATGCAAACAATTTGAGATGACATGTGGATTAGAGGATATCTGTTGGAAAGCTTCAACATCTAGCTGATTCTTCTCAATGGAAGAAAATCGATCAATTATTTCCTAACTTCAGTGAAGAACCTAGGAACCTTAGGCTTGGGCTTAGCATGAATGGCATGAATCCTTTTGGTAACCTAAGCAGTATACATAGTTCATGGCATGTTCTGCTAGTAATTTACAACTTATATCATTTGTTATGTATGAAATAAAAGTACATCATATTGCTTATGTCAATTTTTGGACCAAAACAACCTAAAATGACATAGATGTTTGCCTAGAACCCTTGATCAAAGATTTGAAAGAGTTGTGGGATGAAGGTGTTGATGTTTTTGACACGAACAAGAAAGAACATGCTACCATCAACTTCAATATGGAAGAAAGACAGTTTATCTTGGCCATAGGAGATTTCTTAGATGAGGCCACCCATATCGTAGATTAAAGAAAGCTTTTTTTGGTAGACGAGTTTGAAAATGCTCCAAAGGAATTAATTGGGGAGAAAGTTTATGATAAGGTGAAAAATATCAATGTTATATTTGGTAAGACTACAAAGAATAGTAATGAAAAAAAATGGAAAAAGAAGTATGTTTTCTTCAATCTCCCATATTGGCCCAATCTTAATATGAGACACTGTATTGATTTCATGCATGTGGAGAAAAACGTATGTGATAGTATTGTTGGGACACTGCTTAACATTCAAGGTAGTTCTATGGATGGCTGAAGGCAAGATTAGATTTGCAATAAATGGGGATACAAGAAAATTTGAATCCAAAGCCATACGGTAAGATAACTTTTTATCCTCCAACTGCTCATACGTTGTCTAAGGATGAGAAAAGAAGCTTTTGTGAGTGTTTACATGGCATCAATGTTCCTTTAGGTTATTCTTTAAATTTTAGGAAGCTTGTGTCGATGAAAGACTTGAATTTAGTAGGGCTAAAGTCTCAAGATTGTCATGTCTTAATACAACAACAACTTCCAGTAGCTATTCGAGGCATTGGCGAATATGACCTTCAACATATTTTGACTAAAATTTTTTCTTCTTTAATGCTACTTGTAGTAAAGTCATTGAGATAGAAAGACTGGATGAAATGAAAAATAAAGGATATCTAATCTTGTGCCAGCTTGAAAAGCCTTTTCTTCTTTCTTTTTTTGACATAATGGTACATCTAATTGTTCATCTAGTAAGAGATATAAAGTTGTGTGTCCCTATCTATTTATGGTGGATATACCCAACTGAAAGAACTATGAAAATCCTAAAAGGGTATGTGAAGAATGTAAATTGGCCTAAAGCATCTATTGTTCAGAAATATGTTTCTGAAGAAGTGATGGAGTTTTGTCAAGATTACCTTTCAAATGTAAGACATATTGGGCACCCTGAAAGTCATGATGAAGAAGGAGGAAGACGTGGGGCTATAGTAAAGATTGTTGATCTTGAAGAAAAATTCATATAGTAAGATAACTTTTTGAATATGAAGAAGGGAGAAGCCATGAATTGCAACGAGTCCACTTATACATCTTGAAGAATGTTGATGAAGTTCAAAATTACATTAATACTCATAAAGAAATTGTCTAAAAAGAAAATAGTCGAATGATCAAACAAAGGTTAATTAGGGAGCATAACAAAACTTTTGCACATTGGTTGAAACAAAAGGTTGACAGAGAAGAATTTATTTTGATACAATTAAATACTTAGCACGTGGTCCTGAGGTTAATGTCATAACTTGGACTTCATTTGTGATCAATGGTTATATGTTTTACATAAAGTCCCTTGATGATAGGAGAATTGTCCAGAAAAGTAGGGTTATATTAGTGGCGAATCTATAGACTTTCTAGTTCAAAAGATAAGAACCCTAGATTGGCAGCAATGCCTTATTATAGGGTTATTAAAGAGATTTAGGTTGTTGATTATGTTAAAATTAAATTTCCCATTTTCAAATGCAAGTGGGTTAATGTCAACAATGGTGTGATGATTGATTAGTTGGGACTTATATTGGTTGATTTAATTAGTAGAAGTTTTGGAGATGAACCTTTTATTATGGCATATCTAGCGAAACAAGGGTTCTATATTACTGATCAGGCAAATAAAATGTGGTATGTAGCTCTCCGTGGAAAAAGGTCATTGACATTAATTAGGAAAGTTGTTCAATGAATGATCTTTTTGAGACTCCTTCTTTTTCTAGGGGTCTACCAAAATTGAATGAAGAAGATAAAGCAGACAATGAACACAGCATAAGAAATGATCATTATGAAGGGATATGAGAGGATATCCTTTTATAAAACTATTTTGAAGGCAAGTTAGCTAAAATAATTATCAAGAACTATATTTAAATTATGTATATTGTTATCGGTATATATAAAATTACTTTTTTTGATGTCGTCACAGGAAAACTTTTTTTGACTCTCTTGAGTAATGTTTATAGGTGAAATATTAGCATTTGCATGTAATAGAAGCTTGTGGCTGGCCTATAGAGCATCCATGAAGTGTTCCATTAGGTTGTGGATACTAAAGCTATTTGTTGTGATCCTTCTTATCTGTCCTCTTCTATAGTTAAGGTATCATATTATATATATGTAATACCTTGAATTTTGAGACTTAAGGCAAGAGAATAAGCCTAAAATAAGTAGACTGCTAAACCTTGGTTTAGCAGGATCCCCAATTTCGATTAAGGGTTAATGACTCCAAAAGTGGATGCGATTATTGATAAATAACCTTTTGGAGATTATGATGTGAACTGTGATTTGTATGTATTGTGAGTAGTACCTAAATCCTGTATTTAAGTTTAATTCTGGATTAACATCAAAATTGACTTAAAACATAGGGGATGGCACGTTATGGAAGAAAAGGAATAATATGGTGTGTTTGGTGGTGATTCAAGAGGAATTACCACAATCAGGGGCAAAATGGTAAAGTTACTAACCAATTGGTCAGTTACCGAAGAGGAAACTCATTGGTAACCTCAAGATCAATGGTTGAGATTGATTTGTACAATAGGTCAAGGGGTGAAATTGTGTGTGTGTGGGTGTACTTATGTGAGCTCATAGAAGATGGAATGCGAGTGTGACACTTGGCATAATATGGACCCTTGGATTTGAGTCAAATGTTCAAACTCTTCCTTCTTTTATCTCTCCCTTGTTTGGATGTTTTTGGGCTCTCCAAAATCTTCCTTCATCTTCTTTATCTCCGTTCTCTCTCTCTTGTTTATAACTTTCGCCTAGCAAGGAGGATGAAAGATAAAAGAACAAGGTGAGTTTTGGTTCATTTATGGTCCTCTTTAGCTTAAACACTCTTCTTTAATATTGTTCATAGTAATGAGAGCTTCATTTCTATGGTTTTAGATTTGTGCAAGAAGGTGTTTAGGAGCTTGAGGAAAATTAGAAAGATGGAAAATCAAGGAATTGGTTTGGGAAAGAGGAAGAGGTGAGTATTTGAAGACTTTTGACCTAAGTTTTATAATTTATGGATGAGTTTTGTGAGTTGTGAATTTTGCCCTGATTTTGTGGTAATTTTGAAATGCATGAATTTTCATGTGTTTTGAGTTGTAATTGGTTTTTTGTTGTGTTATATTACCATTGGATTTTGTTTTGTTTGGTTTGAAGCCTTGAATGGAAAGTTTGGCCATTTAGTGGTTTTGTGTGGTAATGGGGTTCAAGAATAGAATATGTAAAAATGTGATGTGAATTCGGTTGATTTTGTGTTTCCAATGGATTCCTAGTGAAAATTTGTGTGCGAATAGTATTTGATATGAATTTAGGAACCATAGGAAACATTGGTGCAAAATTTGGAATGCTATACATTGAAACTCGATTCTGGACAGTTTGTTTATGTGGCTGTTTTCACTGAGCAAATGATGTCTAAAAATTCTTAAACTTTCCATTCTTAAAGTTCCTATTCCAAGCTTCAAAATGGGAACATAATTTCTGTCATTTAGTTTTGTGAGCTGGGAGTTATAGTGGTTCAAAGTTTGATGTCGAAAACTGGACTTGATTCTGGAGCAATGTGGATATTTGTGTAATTATGTATTTCTCTAGTTATGGATAGCATTGATCCATATCTATCCTATGAAGAGGACTTAAAGAGCTTTCAATAGGCTTTGGGATCACCTTGTTTTGATTTTTTTGGAATTAATTATGAATTTGTGAAGTTGACTTGGCTACAACAAAAAATCTTGGCTGCAATGCAAAAGTTTCTGTGTGCGTTTTGGCCGCAGCTATAAATTATTGGCTGTAGCCAAAAGCCTACTGTGCATGTTTTCGCTGCAGCCAACCCCTATTTTCAATATTTTGTGATTTTTAAAGGTTATTTCCAACCTAGTACGTCCCGATCCTTTAGGCTTTCGTTGAGCTTATTATAGTCATCTAAAGGTTGTGAATGGTAACCAACTTAAAGTGATATGGAATTAAGGATTTGGAATCAAGATTGACCCTATGTCCTTGATTTGGTTATAGGGTTAGATATTCGCTTTGATCATGAGTAGCCGGTGCTGGAGCATACGTGGAAAGAATAAGTGTAGGGAACTTACCTCTTTTGCATGTATTTGATATTTGTGTTGGTGTATTGATGTATGTATTCCTTTGCTTGATTATATGAAACATATATGAATTATTGTAGCTCTATTTTTATTTATGCTATGGCATGAGTATGTTGTTGAAACATTGAGCACGCAAATATGTCATTATGTGAGCATGTGTTCTTGTTATGCAAGCATGTCATGCATTAAACACTTATCTTGCATGCATACTGGTATTTGTTTCCTACTGATATTCTCTTGAATCTCACCCTCCCTACCAATATTTTAGACAGGGTAGGTAGAATCGATGATGGACTAAGCATCCAAGGGCGACAAGGACTCCTTCAGGTTGTCATTTTGGTAGTTGGTTATCAATTCAATAGTTAGGATTATGTATATATTTTGATGTATATATGGTTGGATTGGTCAAGATGTGTATTCAGATGAGTATATTTGGTTATGCATTTGGAATGAGTTATTAGATATTCGTATATGTATTCGAGTTGGATTGTGTAATCCCCATTTGAGAAATTTTAATGGGCTAATGTGCCCTTTGAAACCCAATAGCGAAGGTTTGAACCCGGGATTGCCGGATAATTATGTTGTGCACTTTGATATTTGTAATGAATGTGATTTATCTTTGCAGAGTAATTCTATTCGAAATTTGAATATGAGACCATTTTAAATAGATTTTGAAACGTATTTTGAAAACCCTATTGTGAAGATGGGATTTTAAAATGGTTTTGTTTATTGTTGGTCTCTATTTTACTTTAATCGCGTATTTTAGATATAATTACGCAGGGGGTTGGATTTTTTGTATTAGAGCGTAGTTCCTGGCAAGGATAGGAATTGCTAGGATAGTGGCAGTAGTTGTTGCCTTAAGTCATATGAGATGACTTTGTTTATGGTATACACATTAAGGTCCCTACTGTTTGTGGATATGTGAGTTTAAGGGATGTGTGTATACATTATCTATGATGTAGATGTGGTGAATAAGTGTGATTCGCTTGAGGATTTGATGCATAGACCCAGCGATAGAGGTAATGAATGATAATCCACCAAATCCTATATGGAGGATGACGGGTTTAATTGGTGAATATAGGAAAATGATTTTACTGGTATGTGATATTAAGGTTCTAGGTTCATCATTAGTTCAACCTATACGTTGGATGAGAAACCCTAGGGATGTGACATCACTAGCCATGTCATATTGGATTTTTGTGTGTTTAAAGGCCCTAAGACCTAAGGAATAACGGCGCCTTAGGCTGGCAAAGATATTGGCACTTGTGATGGAGTTGAGGATGCTCCATGGAGTTGAGAGAAGTGGTTTCTCGGTTTAACCGAGGTTGAGACTTTGAAATTGAATTATGATCTAAGGATTAGACTTAATAGTTGGGTTGATCCTTAGGAATTTTATTTGACCTGTATGGTATGTGGTACCAGGGTATGGTACTAGAAGTGAATTGAAATGTGTATCAGGTATCCTGAGGTTGCTAGTTGTTAATCTAGCACAGGGAGAAAGTTATCTACGGAGGATTCGGATCGGAGAGTGTTACCTACGAGGAGTATTGATCGGAGAGGACTACTTATGGTGATATCTGATCGGAAGGGCTATTTGTGTGTGTTTATCACTTGCGGCCTATCGGTGTTTCTGTGGGAGGACCATGCCTTCGTGGTGATGGAATATTGGGGATGTGTCTTAGTTAGCCGAAAGGCTATTGTATGTCTCTCACCTACGACCGCATGAGGGTTCCCATGCTGAAGGACCATTCCGCTAAGGCGGTAATTTTCAAGCAATTGGCTATGTGACTTTGTGAAAGCCACCATGATGATAAACCCTAGTGTGCAGCTGTCGTGATAATGGACTGTAGAAAGCAGTCACAGTGACATTGAAGCGTAGAGTAGAACTATGAGAATGTTGGGAGTATGGGTTCTCAACAATGTGTTGGTTATGGCTCTTAATGATTCAAGTTGAATCAGGCCAAGATCTAGCACAGATGGTCAGTATGGACAGGTGTAGTAGGACATTCCTTTGGGACTCCTACTAAATCAATCTGACTCTATGAAAGCACAGATGAGGAGAAAGACCTAAGAGTATATAGCAGAAGTGTGGTGAATGTGATCATGTGTTTGAGTACAAAATTGATCAGGAGCTCAAGTTTGCATAAAGTGTGATGTGTTAGTGATGGCTTGGGAAAGTACAACTCCGAAATATAAATTATCTTGTAAGAAGGCGTCTTGAAGGATCTTGGTTTGGTGAAAAGAATTCATGGTTTTGAAGGTGAAGTTGTTAAGATGCCTGGTTCCAACTTGTTGTGATTGTGTATTATGAGTCCATCTACTAGAGTGGGCCGGACCAAGGTGGTTCGGTGGGCTGAGCTAGGGTTGCATAGGCCTAGGATGTGATAGATATTTGTGATGTCTCTTACCAGCAGCTCATCGGATAATTCTGGTGGAAGGACCATTCTACTAAAGCAGTAGTTTACGGGGATTGACTATTTGAAAGCCTGAGCGGCTATGTGATTGCCAGAGAGGCAATGTGATATGTATGCCAGTAAGGCAACATGTATGTGTGACAATTGTGAACAAGCTGGGATTAGGATATGGTTGTGTAGCATAGCAAGCTAGTTCAGCTGATAGTGAATTCGACTACATGATTAGAGGTTCTCACTTATGAGGGCATTTACCCCGGCATGGCCAGTATGGTTAGCCACATGGCTGGTTGTAGTGGTGTTGACCCAAGCCAAAAGGCGGTGCGTAAAATTAGAGTCTGCGGTGTGTGTTGCTTTTAAGCTATGTGAATATAGTTGGGAAAGCGGGCATTATGATTACAGCGAAAGTTGTCACGTTATGTATACAGGGGTGATTGCAGTTGTTATTGCACTACGGTAGGGAGAGCTGTCGCATTGAGCATAAAGATTATAGTGAAAGCTGTCACAATGTGTATACAGGGGTGATTGCAATAGTTATTGCACCACGACCGTGAGAGCTGTCGCATTGAGCATAAAGATTACAATGAAAGCTATCATTATTGTATGTACAACCACACCAATAGCCCTTGAGTATTTAATAATGGTTTGGGTGTTGCAGTGTGCATCCCCGATAGAGAAAGAGGGTGAGGATGGTGTTAGGAGATTGAGACTCTCAACTGGTTTCCTAGATAAAAGAGACTAATATTCTAGGCAGGCCATTACGGTTAGGTGCTTTAGATAGAAGAGATTGAGATCTCAAAGTGGCCTGATGTGGTTGTGGTTGAGACCCAAAAGTCCCAGTTACCACTATCAAATTCACTGGTGGGTGTACGAGTGAGGGTAAGGCTGTGGAAGTGGATACAGTAGAAAGTTAAAGTGTTTGTGGGTATAGCAGTGGCTATCATTTTGTGTAAAAGATCTGTGGTGCTTTGGGGTTACTCCTGGAAAGGGGAACTAGATCGGGCAGAGTGATGACTTGTGCCATCCAACTGCTAAGGTTTGTGAGATGCGCTAGCCACTCATGAATTGGTGGCTTGCAATGATTGTGATTATGTGATAACGTATTGTGGCAATCGTATGTGGAGATGATTGCATTTACTTGGAAAATGTATGGTAATTGTGTTTGTGCGGTAATTGTGAAATGGGCCGATTGCAGTTTGTGGCAAATGGGTTGCATTTGTTGTTTAGGATTCTTAAGAGAATCAGATCTGTGATGTACCGGCTGTGTGGGTGATCAAAAAGGGACCGTCCTAATGAGAAATAAATTGTGAAACGGAAGCTGTCGTGAAGAAGCATCCATATTTTATGGATTAAGTTGTATGAAAAATTACAAGGATGAAATTTATTGAACGAGGGGAGAAATGTAATACCCTGAATTTTGAGACTTAAGGCTAGAGAATAAGCCTGAAATAAGTGGACTGCTAAGCCCCAGTTTAGCAGGATCCCAAATTTGGATTAGGGGTTAATGACTCCAAAAGTGGATGCGATTAGTAATAAATAACCTTTTGGAGATTATGATGTAAACTGTGATTCATATGCGTTGCGAGCAGTGCCAAAATCCTGTATTTAAGTTCAATTATGGATTAACATCTAAATTGACTTAAAATCGAGGGGAGGGTGCATTGTTGAAGAAAAGGAATGATATGGTGTGTTTGGTGGTGATTCAAGAGGAATTGCCACATTCAGGGGCAAAACGGTAAAGTTACCGACCAATTTGTCAGTTACCGAGGAAGAAAATCATTCGTAACTTCAAGATCAATGGTTGAGATTGATTTGTGCAATATATCAAGGGGTGGAATCGTGTGTGTGTATCCCTTTGTGAGCTCATGGAAGATGGAATGAGAGTGTGACAGTTGGCACAATATGGACCCTTGGATTTGAGTCAAATGTTCAAACTCTTCCTTCTTTTCTGTCTCCCTTATTTGGACGTTTTTGGGCTCTCTAAAATCTGCCTTCATCTTCTTCATCTCCATTCTCTCTCTCTTGTCTTCCATGTTCGCCTAGCAAGGTGGAGGAAAGAGAAAAGAACAAGGTGAGTTTTGGTTGGTTTATGGCCCTCTTTAGCTTAAACACTCTTCTTTATTATTGTTTATAGTGATGAGAGCTTCATTGCTATGGTTTTATATTTGTGAAAGAATGTGTTTGGGAGCTTGAGGAAAATTAGAAAGATGGAGAATCAAGGAATTGGTTTGGGAAAGAGGAAGAGGTGAGCATTTGAAGACTTTTGATCTAAGTTTTGTGATTTATGATGAGTTTTGTGAATTGTGAATTTTGCCCTGATTTTGTGGTAATTTTGAAATGCATGAACTGTCATGTGTTTTGAGTTGTAATTGGTGTTTTGTTGTGTTATATGACCATTGGAATTGGTTTGGTCTGGTTTGAAACCTTCAATGGAAAGTTTAGCCATTTAGTGGTTTTGTGTGGTAATGGGGTTCAAGAATAGAATATGTGTAAATGTGATGTGAATTTGGTTGATTTGGTGTTTGCAATGGATTCCTTATGAAAATTTGTGTAGGAATAGTATTTGATGTGAATTTGGGAACCATTGGAAGCATTGGGGCAAAATTTCGAATGCTGCCCTTTGAAACTCTATTTTGGACAGTCTGCTTGTGAGGACGTTTTTTTTGGGCAAATGATGTCTGGAAATTCTAAAACTTTCCAGTAGTAAAGTTCACATTCCAAGCTTCAAAATGGACAGATAATATATGTCATTTCGAAAACTGAACTTGATTCTGGAGCAATGTGAATATTTGTGTAAAACTGTATTTCTGTGGTAATGGACAGCATTAATCTATATTTGTCCTATGAACAGGACTTAAAGAGCTTTCAATAGGCATTGGGATCACCTCGCTTCGATTTTTCTGGAATTAATTATGAATTTTTGAAGATGCCTTGGCTGCACAGAAAATCTTGGCTGCAGCGCAAAAGTTTCTATATGCGTTTTGGCCGCAGCCAGAATTTCTTGGCTGCAGCCAAAAACCTTCTGTACACATTCTGGCTGCAGCCAGAGGATTCTTGGCTACAGCCAACCCCTATTTTCAATATTTTGTGATTTTGAAAGGTTATTTCCAACCTGTACGTCCCAATCTTTTAGGCTTTCATTGAGCTTATTATAGTCATCTAAAGGTTTTGAATGCTAACCATCTTTAAGTGATATGGAAGTAAGGATTTGGAATCAAGACAGACCCTATGTCCTTGATTTGGTTATAGGGTTGGATATTCGCTTTGATCGTGAGTAGCTGGTGCTGGAGCATACGTGGAAAGAATAAGTATGGAGAACTTACCTCTTTTGCATGTATTTGATATTTGTGTTGGTGTATTAATGCATGTATTGCTTTGCTTGATTATGTGAAACATATATGAATGATTGTAGAACTATTTTTATTTATGCTATGGCCACAAGTCTGTTGTTGAAACATTTAGCACACAGATATGTCATTATGTGAGCATTTGTTATTGTGATGCAAGCATGTCATGCATACTGGTATTTGTTTCCTACTAAGATTCTCTAGAATCTCACCCTCTCTACCAACATTTTAGATAGGGTAGGTGGAATTGAGGATGGACCAAGCATTCAAGGGCGACAAGGACTCCTTCGAGTTGTCATTTTGTTAGTTGGTTATCAATTCAATAGTTGGGATTATGTATATATTTTGATCTATATATGGTTGGATAGGTTAGGATGTGTATTCAGATTAGTATATTTGGTTATGTATTTGGAATGAGTTATTGGATATTTGTATATGTATTCGAGTTGGATTGTGTAATCCCTGTTTGAGTAATTGTAATGGGCTAATGTACCCTTTGAAACCCAATATCGAAGGTTTGAACTCGGGATTGCCAGGATAATTATTTTGTGCACTCTGATATTTGTAATGAATGTGATTTATCTTCATCGAGTAATTGTAATAGAAATTTGAATATGAGACCAAATTAATTAGATTTTGAAACGTATTTGTGAAAACACTATCGTGAAGATGAGATTTTAAAATGGTTTTGTTTATTATTGGTATCTATTTCATTTTAATCGCGTATTTCGGATATAATTATGAAGGGGGTTACAATATATATAGTTGGCTTGTCAATATTTAGCTCTTGGTGGAATTGTGTTTTTAGGAAATGTGAAGTAAAGGTTGCTCCTTTCACCTTATTGTCTAAAGACTCTTTCTTCCAAACCTAAATCCTCATTGTAGAAGTCAAACTTGGTGAACTCCTTGTGATTTGTTCGGTTGGAAACTAAAGGAAAATGCTTATCTATATAAGATGTTTGTTATAATGTGTAAGAGAAGAATTTATTTTGATGTCGTTGAAATAGCTGCTTGCTCAGTGAAATGTTTTAACAGGGGAAATGGCTTGCTGGGTAAATGTTTTAAATGGAACACTTTTTTTAAAAAAACATCACCTTTTTAGACCGGTTGTTTCCACAATGGTCTAAAAAGTACATTTAAGACTGGTTGTTTAAAAAATTGGTCTTAAAAGTATTACTTTTAAGACCAATTTTTTAGACAACTGGTCTAAATATTCAAACTTTTTAGATTGGTTGTTTTAAAAACCGGTAAAAAGTTGAACTTTTTAGATTTGTTTCTTCAATAGCCGGTCTGAAAATAATTATGTTAAGACCGGTTTAATAAATAACTGGTCTTAAAACTTTTTTAAAGATTGGTTCCTTAACTGGTCTAAAAAGTAGCAAACTTTTAAGATCGGTTGTATCAAGACCTTATCCAGAACCGGTCTAAAATGTTGTTTTTAACCAGTTTTAAAAGTGATTTTTCCACTAGTGTTTTTTCAATTTTTTCCCCGAGAAGATAATACTCAACAAAATAGTTAGTTAATTAATTTAAAAAACAAATTTTCTTAGTATGTCACAAAATGATACAAGGCACCCAATGTGTCACAATACACAACTTTTAACAAAACAACCTAACTCTTTAAAGATATGCAACATTCATAATCACTTATTCACATTTTTATAAAATTCTAAAAATCCAAGCTTATGAATCATAGCAACTATCAAAAGTCCACATAAAGCACTCACACATGTAGAAAAAAATATGAATTTATACTCATACCACTCCTATTCACTTAGGATCACTATTATTCATGATTGCACATTAGTTCTATAATCTCAAATAATCCTCACAGGTGTAACCATACATTTTTTGGGTCTCATCTTTAATTAACTTTCACATATCTTTAAGTGTGACCAAGCCTTTCACTTTTCTCACACCTTCTATACCTATTTCCTTATTTCTCATACTTATAACCTTATAGAATAAGCATAGTCTTCGTCATCAAATTACCAGTTACTCTTTTGTCAACTTTAACACTAATCACACTTACCCAAAACTTCCGTACAATGCCCAATCAATACTCAAGTTCTAATAACTAAAAGTCTTAATCAATTTTTATTCCCTCTTTTTTTTCTACTGAGCCAACTTATACAATCTTTAACGCTCTACCTTAAGAAATTAAACTGAAGTACTTAAAAAAATATATTTGCTTAATTGTTACAATTGTTTACTTAATGTTGAGGTTAACTATGCTATAGAATATAATTTACTACTTCTTGAAACACCTAGCTTGGTAGTAATAAATTTCACTTGGAATCTTCTACTTCTCTTAGAAACATATATACCTATTCATAAGTCTCATACAACTTTTAAATCCAAGCATAATATTTGTAACACCCTAAATTTTATTCACCAACAATATATTGTGATTATTTTATATATTCAACAAAATGGTGAATATTTAAGGCCAAAGAAATTAAATATTGAAAATTTAAAGGTGAACAGTGTTTTCAGTGAAATCACCTACGAGCGTGAGTTCCCCATGTGGCTCTGGAAGATTAAATGGTGAGCCAAAATTATGAAATAAAAAAATAGGAGGGAGAAATAATTATTTGGCTCATAAGTATTCCAAATATCGTTATCATATGGTAAAGGGATTAGTTTATAATTTATGAAGATGAGCACAAGTCTAATTGTGTTAAAATAATGTTACTTTTGCAAAGTAATCATGATTATGGTACAACAATTGAGTTCATGGTTGGATTAGTTGGAAGAAGCCATTTGGTTAGTGAAGATATAAGGGGGGATAGTTTTGAGCTAACCAGAAGAGGAGGAAGATTAGTTCAAGGCTAATTGAAGCCTTATGACATCAATTGGAAAGAGATAAAGCTAATGCCAAGTGTCACCATATGATACATTGATGGAGATAAAGTGATTAAAGGAGATTAGAGATATTTTATAAACAGCTCTTCCTTCTTCTCCCCTTGTCACTTTCATTCAACACAAGAGAAAGAGAAGAGAGAGAGAGACAGTTCAAGAGCTCTCAAGTTCTAGAGAGAAGGAAGAAGAAGAAGCTTAAGGTAAGTGTGATTTCTTAAGAGTTTATTGTGATCTTGCTTGGAAATCTTCTTTAAACCCTTCTCCTCTATGGAATCAATGGCTTAGAAGATACGTCTTGAGCTCAAGGGGAGAGAGAGGAGGACGCCTAGAGAGACGAACTCAAGAGGTAACCTCACAAACCTTAGATCTATTCTTATACGATGTTGTTGCTGTGGTTTGTAGTTAGTTTGATGATTTTTGGTTAAGATTGTAAATTTGGGAAGTCCTACTCCTAAGGGGTTATCCTACCCAAATTTCTATGAATCATGATTAGAATGTGTTTAAATAACCTAATAAGGGATTAGAAGTGAAAAGGTACAAGCTTTGGAAGCTAAAATGCAAAACTCCAAATTTTGCCTTTTCTTGGAGAAATTTTCAGCCAAGAATAGATCTAGGGGAAGGAGTTGTATTTTCAATGATTTGATGGTTCTATTAAATTTAGGAGGCAAAAAAAAGGTGGGGTTACAGTTGGTCACTTTTTCGGAAAAGGCTAAAAAATCATAATTATGAAACACACCCCTAAAACCCTAAAATGGGGCTGTTAAGGGCAATTTCATAATTTGAAACTGAATTTGGTAATTTCAAGATTGGAAATGGATTCCTTAGGTGAAAATAAATTAGGATAGCCCTAGTCAAATTTGTTAGTGCAAGCGTTTCACCCAAGAGGGGGTGAATTGGGTGATACCAAAAATTTCGTTGCATATAAGTAAATTAACTAAATATTTAAAATAGTTGAGAGCAAAGAGAAATATCACCGAAGTGTACATCGGGAGTTATACTAGTTCAGCCATAACCACTTTGACCTACGTCCAGTCCTCAGAGCGTCTCTGAGAGTTTCACTATATTCTTCAAGATTCAGTGGCTTCTTGGCACCTTAGTACACAAGTTCCTTCACTTAGACACTCGCTCCCCCTTACATGTTGTAATCAAATCCCCAACTTAAGGTTCCATAACCTTAAGTTGTCTATATCACAAATATTGAGTTTGTAATGAAAAACTCTCTCACAGAGCAAATATATAATCACTAAAGTACAATGAATGAGTATAAGAAAAACAAAGCACTAAGAGTGTGTTGATCAGTGTATTCTCAGTTCTTGTGTCTTGTTTTCTTTACTTTGAATGCTCCATATATATAGATAATTTGTGATGTCCATTGGAAGCAATTAAAACATGTCCGTTAGAGTCATGCAGCAACGGTTGACTATTCTTCGAATTTGAAAACTATCCATTTGCGATAGGTAGCGGTAGGTAAACGTTCAGACTTTTATTTGACTTTACTTCTGTCATAATCTTTCATTGTTTCTCTGTAAATGTACTTAGAATACTAGTTTAATAAAGAGTTAATCATATAGAAAATAATTTAATAAACATTCGATTAAACACATAATTTATGGACTGCCTTACTCGTGTGATAATGTCTATTACATGAGTGGTCCCTCGAGTAAACCTATAACCCCTTTTCCGTAATTATATCCGAAATACGTGATTAAAATGAAATAGAGACCATAAGAAACAAAACTTATTTAAAATCCCATCTTCACGATAGGGTTTTCACAAATCACTTTCAAAATCTAATTAACCTAGTCTCATATTCAATTTCGAATACAATTACACCATGCGGAATATCACATTGAAACAAATATCAGAATGTACTACAATATCATCCCGGCAACTCCCGGGTTCATATATTTACTAAATATACACAGGGCACAATTGCCCATTACAACTTCCAAATAGGGATTACACAAATCCTCTCAAATACATCTACAAATATCGTATCCAAACATATTCTAACCCGTACATATCCAAATCTAAATCCAAATATACATAATACTCCCAACTATGATAACCAACTACCGAAACTATAACCCGAAGGAGTCCTCGTCGACTTTGCCTACTTGCTCCATCCTCGGTCCACCTACCCTGTCTAAAATGTTGGTAGGGGAGGGTGAGATTCAAGAGAATCTCAGTAGGAAACAAATACCAATATACATGTAAGTAAGTGTTTAATGCATAACAGGCTTGCAATACACAACTCATGCTCACACAATGATATATCTGTGTGCTCAATGTTTCAACAACATACTCATGGCCATAGCATAACTAGAAACAGAGCTACAATCATTCATACATGTTTCACATAATCAAGCAAAGCAATACATGCATCAATACACAAACGCAAATATCAAAACATGCAAGAGAGGTAAGTTCCCTACACTTTTTCTTTCCACGTATGCTCCAGCATCAGCTACTCACGATCAAGGCAAAAATTGAACCCTAGAACTAAATCAAGGACATAGGATCAATCTTGATTCCAAATCCTTACTTCCATATCACTTAAAGTTGGTTACCGTTCATAACCTTTAGGTAGCTATAATAAGCTCAATGAAAGCCTAAAGGATTGGGAAGTACTAGGTTGGAAATCACTTTTCAAAATCACCAAGTACTGAAAATGGGGGTTGGCTGCAGCCAAGAACCCTCTGGCTGTAGCCAAAATGTGCATAGAAGGTTTTTGGCCGTAACCAAGAATTTCTGGTTGCGGCCAAAACATGCACAGAAACTTTTGTGCTGCAGCCAAGATTTTCTGCTGTAACCAAGGCAACTTCCAAAATTCATAATTAATTCTAGAAAAATCAAAATGAGGTGATCCCAGCACCAAATTAAAGCTATTTAAGTCCTCTTTATAGGAAAAATATGAATCAAGGCTGTCCATAACCACATAAATACAGAATTACACAAATATCCACACTGCTCCAGAATCAAACCCAGTTTCGACCTCAAACTTTGGGCAAACATAAATCCCAGTTCAAAAAACGAAATGACACAAACTGACTAGAAAGTTTCATAATTTTATGACATCATTTGCCCATTCAAAATAGCAACACAAACTGACTGCCCAGAATAGAGAGTCACTGGACAGAATTTCAGGTTTTACACAATTGGCTTCCAATGTCCCATTTTCACATCAAACACCATTCCCACACAAACTTTCACAATGAATCCATTGGAATCACCAAAACAACCAAATTCACATTACATTAACATGTTTTACCAATAATCATAACATGTCATCACAAAACCGCAACACAAACACACATTGCCATTCTTTTCATTCCAATTTCTCAAACCAATTCCAATGGCTCTATAACACATCAAGACACCAATCACTACTCAAACACAAGGAAATTCATACATTTCAAAAATCACAAAAAATCAGGGCAAAATTCACAATTCACAATGTTAGATCCCAAGTTTTGATGATAACAAAAGGCAATTGTGTGCAAATTATAGTTTTATAAGTCTAAGGAATGATTACAAAGTTACCAAATGCATATGGCAAAGTTCTGTGATGTCTGCTATTAGATTTAACTGATGTACTCGAGCACAAGAACTAGCACTCGAGCATGGAGCTCTTTTGTACTCGAGCAGATGTGAGTGATAGCCAGAAAGTGTTTGCCCAAGAGCAAACTACTGTCATTTTTACTGATTCACTCGAGCACTGGAGATAGCACTCGAGCAGAAGACTCTTTCTCACTCGAGCACGTGCGAGTGAGGGATTGCGACTGTTTGGTTGAGACCAATTCCTATCATGCTTACTGATGTACCCGAGCATTGTAACCAACACTCGAGCATGAAGTTGCTTTGTACTTGAGCACTAGCGAGTGAGGGACTGCACGTGTTTGGCTGAGAGTCATGAAGGCCAGAGAAGCACAAGTATGCCCGAGTAAGGCTTCATATGCCCGAGTAACACATCAGTACTCACGAGTGAGAAATCTAACTCTCTCAAATTCTGATGCAAGTGCTGATAACAAGAGTATATTTCCTGAAAATTCTTCTCACTCGAGCAGGCGTATGTGTGCTCGAGTAAGGGCCCACATCACCTGCGAGTGCAAAATCTCACTCTTGCTAAAATGGTATGCGAGTGTTTTCCAGAGACTGGTCTCCTAGTGTAATAAGCAAGGCCACTCGAGCAGAAGGAGTTGTGCTCGAGTGAGGCCCCACATCACTCGCAAGTGAGAAAATGAACTCTCTGAAACCCTGTGGAAGTGCAAGTGCAAAACTGAAGAGCAAGGAGAAAAATGGTGAGTTCACTCGAGTGATACTCTACCAGAAGACAAAATGCACCAGCTTTACATCGTTCAATTCGAATATGGTTTAATGATATTTATTTATCTTATCATCACTTATTATTATTTAACATCATTTTTAATGTATTATAAGTGTGATACAAGAGGATGAACGTTTGAAATAAACAGACGCGAAGGAAGTCAAACAACGGCAGACAACATCATTACAAGCACATACCTACTGCATTCAGAGTTTTCAAACGTGCGCGCGCCATTCCACAGTAATATGCCCCACTCCACAATGATCATTATTCAAATGGGCAAAACTGAACGTCTATAATACAGAGTTCCAGAGATTGTCAATAACAAGGAAGCACAAGAATTCACAAGTCTCTGTTATCCGTATTTTCCCTGTATTCATATTGATCTTCAATGTTTATCATACTTGCTTTGTAAGAGAGTCTATATACAGTTCAAATTCTATTTTCATTTGATCTCAAGGTATTGAGACCTTGAGAGGGTAGATATCCTTACGAGAGAAGCAGTTGAGAGAATTCCTTGTTAAACGTTCCACTCATAAGACTTATAAGATACAAGCAGTAGAGAACGTTGTTGCTCGTAAGACTTACAGTGGTATAAGTGGGAGAGAACGTTGCTGCTCATAAGACTTGTATACATAAGCAAGTGGGAAAGGTCATAGGTTGTTTTTCTACACATAAGACTTGTCGTAAGGGGAGAGAAATTTCTTAGTGTGAGAATATTTCTGCTCGTAGTCCATTCAAGGACAATTGTTCTTTTGTGGCATTCTGAGAGCCCATTGAATCTTGGAAGAATAGTGAAAATCTCAGTCGGTCTTGATCTCTGAGGACTGGACGTAGGCCTGCTTTTTATGCCGAACCAGTATAACTCTCTGTGTTCCAATCTTCTCAACTCTACTCTGTCTACTACTATTTTCATATCACCACATCAAGCAAAAAATTTATCACATCACCCAATTCACCCCCCTCTTTGGTGAAGCTTGCCTCTTTCATTTGGTATCAGAGCAAGGTCTTCTCCGAAGAGCCTAACAGCTGACAAGGATCCGATAAATGGCAACAATGGGTGAAAACATTCTTCCAGATGGAGCTTCAATCACTAAACCTCCTGGTTTTGCTGGAGAACACTTTTCGTTCTGGAAAGCTAAGTTCAGAGTGTTCGTAATGGCTAACGAGTACGGTTTATGGAATGTAATACAAGATGGTGACTATGTTCCAATGAAGAAAATCAAAGATAGAGTCGTTAAGAAGAGCCCAGAGGAGTTTGACGAAGATGATAAAAGGTTAGTAACATTAAATAGTAAAGCTATTTTAATGATACAGAGTGCTCTCAGTCAAAAGGAATATTTTCGAATATGTACTCTACCAACTACCCAAGATATGTGGGATGCTCTTGAAATCGCTCACGAAGGTACATCCGGAATCAAAGAAAATAGAGCCATTACTCCAATTACAAAGTATGATCTATTTCGTATGAAACCTGGAGAAGGAATATCAGAATTCGAACTCAAGTATACTCATCTTGTTAATCAATTATCTGCACTTGGAAAATCTTTTGATCAAAATTCCCAGGTAAGAAAGATTCATAATATTCTTACGAAAGAATGGGAAGCGAAGGAGACAGCTATCGAAGAAGCTAAAGGAGAGTCAATGAGATCCATAGCGGCTCTCTTTGGTAGTCTTTCTGAGTATGAAGGAACGTTGAGATTCAAAAAGGAACTAGAAGAGTTTGATGATAAAAAGAAAAAGGGAGTTGCACTTAAGGCTATCAAGGAAGAAGAAAAGTCTTCCAAAAATGAAGATGTCCTTAATGATGATGAAATAGGAATGATCGTGAGAAAATTCAAGAGATTCTATAGAAAAGGTCAAAAGAACTTTAAAAATTAATAAGGTGGACCAAGCAAGAAAGAAAACAAAGGGCAACAGATAGTATGCTATGAATGTGGAAAACCTGGACACATCAAATCCAAATGCTTCAGAAACAAAGACAAAAAGAAGCAGAAAAAGAAAGCATATATATGATCTATCTGGGGTGATAGTTTGTCAGATGAAGAAAGCGAGAATGACGAAGTAGCAAATCCATGCTTGGTAGCCAAAGAAGAAGAATTAGATTCTGAGGTAAGTGATTTTGAACCCACTTATAATGAATTGTTATCTAAATATAATGCATTGCATACAGAATTTATCAAGGTAGCTAAAGAAATGGTTAGTTATAAGAAGAAAGTAAAAGAATTAGAAAATACTGTCATATCATTGTGTGAAATATGTAAGGAAAAAGATAAGAAAATAAGTGATTTAACAAAAAATTGTTGAAAAATTTACTAAGGGAAGTGAAACTCTTAAAGTTATTCTAAATTCTCAGAAAGTTTCATTTGATAAATCTAGAATTGGATATAAGTTTGATCATGATAAGAATAAAGGAAATAAGAAGAATAATAGTAGAACTTATCTTAAATATTTCAGGAATTTTGTGCATGCATCAAATCCTTTCGCATCATGTAGCTATTGTAATAGGAAAGGACATTATACTTCATCATGTTATTTTAAGAAAGGGCAAGTTATTGGCACATATAAATTGGTTCCGAAAGGGACACATGCATCACATTCTAACTACAAAGGGCCTAAGAAAGTGTAGGTACCTAAAACTTGATCACCTTACTCTAGGTATGTCTCAAAGCATCACGAGCAAACAAATGGTATATTGATAGTGGATGTTCGAGACACATGACTGGTGACAAAAATAAGTTCATCATGCTAGAAACCAGAGAAGAAGGAAAGGTAACATTTGGAGGTAATCAATCTGGACGTATTACTGGAATTGGTGAAGTGGGAAAATCTGATAGTGTTAAAATCAACGAAGTATGCTACGTTGAAGGATTATGCCACAACCTTTTGAGTGTAAGTCAAAGCACTGACAAAGATAACTGGGTGATCTTTGACTCAAAAGAGTGTTTGATAGTAAACAATAAAGATCTGCCACTAAACAAAGAATCTATCAAGGCAAAGATCCGAGGTCAAAGGAACGGTAACTGTTATACTATTGATTTAGATTCAAATTCTTCTGAAAATTGTTTTCTTAGTAGATCAGAGGAAAGTTGGTTATGGCATAAGCGTCTGGCTCATGTCAATATGAATCAACTTGACAAACTGATTAGAAAAGATTTAGTTGTTGGTCTTCCTAAACTAAAATTCAAAGATAATATGATTTGTTAAGCATGTCAAAAAGGCAAACAAACTAAATCTTCATTCAAAATAAAGTATGAGATCTCTACTTCCAAACCTTTACAATTACTTCATATGGATTTGGTAGGTCTGGCAAGAGTAAATTGTTTTAGAGGAAATCTATATACTTTAGTAATTGTCGATGATTTTACAAGATTTACATGGACTATATTTATTGCTTCAAAAGATGAAACATTTGTTGAATTTATTACGTTTGCTAAAAAGGTCCAAAATGAGAAAGGTATTTCTATTGTTTCTATTAGGACAGACTATGGAGGAGAATTTGATAATCAACTATTTGAAGACTACTGCAACAACGAAGGAATAGATCACAACTTCTTCGCACCTAGAACACCCCAACAAAATGGAGTAGTAGAAAGAAAGAATAGAGTCCTCACAGAAATGGCGAGAGCAATACTTAATGAAAAAGAAATGTCACAAGTGTTCTGGGTAGATGCAATGAGTACTGCATGCTACATTTCAAATCGAGCATATATTTGCAAGTCACTTGGAAAGACGCCATATGAGCTCTACAAGGGAAGAAAGCCAAATCTTGCTCATCTACAGATCTTTGGATGTAAGTGTTTCATTCACAACAATGGTAAAGAGAACTTAGGTAAATTTGATTCAAAATCTGATGAAGGTTTATTTCTAGGATATTCTAATAGAAGTAAAGCTTATAGAGTTTTTAATAAAAGAATATGTACAGTTGAAGAATCGATTCATGTTGTGTTTGATGAACTTGATTCTCGGACAAAACATATTGATGAAGAAGAAATGGATCTAATAAAGAAAAACAAAACTATTTCAAAACAAAATGATTTTGAAACAAATGACTTTCAAAATATAGAAGATGTCGATGATCATGCTCAACCAAAAGCATGGAGACATATTAAAGATCATCCAATTGATCAAGTAATTGGAGATATTCATGAAGGTGTTAAAACCAAAAATAGAATCCTCAATGAGGTAACTTTCTCTGCTTTTATTTTTGAAATTGAACCTTCTAATATGGAAGAAGCCTTATCTGACAATGATTGGGTGATTGCTATGCAAGAAGAATTAAATCAATTTCAAAGAAATCAAGTTTGGGATTTGGTTCCTTGACCTAAAAATCATACGGTTATAGGGACCAAATGGGTTTTCAAAAACAAACTTGATGAATCAGCAATCATTGTGAGAAACAAAGCAAGATTGGTGGCCAAAGGCTATAATCAAGAAGAAGGTATTGATTATGAGGAAATGTAATATCCCGAATTTTGAGACTTGAGCTTAGAGAATAAGCCTGAGATTAGTGGATTGCTAAGCCCCGGTTTAGCAAGATCCCAAATTGTGATTAGGGGTTAATGACTACAAAAGTGGACGTGGTTAGTGATTAATGAACCCTTTTAGAGAATATAAAGTGGATTGTAGTCGCTTGTGTTATGAGCAACGCCAAAACCCTGTATTTGAGTTCAATTGTGGATTAACATTCAAATTGACTTAGAATAGAGGGAAGAATTGAATGGGGTATTGTGATGGAAATGGTGTCATGTTGTGGTATTTAATCATTGGAATTGATTTAAATTGGATTGGACACATTGGTTGCAAAACTGGAAATGCTGTCCAGTGTGAATTCTGTCTGGGCAGTCTTCTCGTGTGGACGTTTTTACTAGGCAAATGATGTCAGCAAAATATGAAAATTTCCAGTCTTGAAGTTCACATCCCAAGCTTCAAAATGAGCATATAATTTGTGCCATTTCATGTTGGGAACTTGGATTTATAGCTGTCCAAAGTTTGAGGTCGAAAATGGACTCTGTTTTGGGCAGTGATGAAATTTGTGTAATTCTGGAATTGTGTGGTGATTTCTAGTATTGGTAAATATTTTTCCTATAAATAGGACTTAAATAGCTTTCATTTGGCTTTGGAATCACCTCATTTCTATTTTTCTAGAATTAGTTATGATGTTTCAAAGTTTAGGCAGAAAAACTGTCATAAAATCCGAAAATGGGATTTATGACATCAGCATAATAAAACATGACATCATCCTAATGTTGTTAAAACACTTTTTATTCATCTTCCTTCCTCCAAACCGACGCCATATTCAGCTGAATGAGAGAGAGAACGTTTGAGATGTCTAGAGAGAGAAAGGAGAAGAGAACTCGCAAGGTAAGCCGATTTCTCCGATGATCTAGCTCCTAACGCGTATCACTCTACTCCTAAGCTACTCCTTTATGTTTTTTTGAAGGTTGGAAGTTCAAAATCTATTGTAGAACACTTAGGGTTTCAGCCACCTTGAGTACAAGCTAGTGGGAGCTTGAGGTAACTTCCAAACTCTTGTATATTGACTATTCTGGCCGCTGTGGGCAATTTAATCGGTGAAATTTCGCCGGATTGCCGTTTGTTGTAAAAATGGAAAATGGGTTTTTCTAGGGGTTATGCTGCCCAAATTGATACTAAATGGTAGTTGTAACCTAATGGAATAGTCAATAAAGTGGTTAGGAGTAGAAAGGAACGTGTTTACGGAGCTGAAACCGAAAAACCCCAATTTTTCCCTTAAAACCTATATATTTCGGCCAGCATTGTAAATGGGTCTTAGAGTTGGATTTTCAATGATTTGATGATTCCATTGGATTCAGTGGACGAAAATAGGTGGGGTTACAGTTGGGCACTTTTTCGGACAAGGCCGAGAAAGCATAATTACAGAAACGCCCCTAAAACCCTAAAAGTAGGGCTGCCAAGGGCAATTTCGTAATTTGACATTGAATTTGATAATTCCGAGTCCGGAAATGGATTCCATGGGTGAAAATATGTAAGAATAGCCCATGTCAAAATTTCGGGAAAAGTACAGCCGGACCGGGTACAGCGGGGCCAGGCTGGGTCCCCAGGGGCATTTTAGTAAATTTTCACAATAGACTTATATAACCCCCAGAAGCACTATAGAAGTGTCTAAATAGTACATTTGACATTGTAGGATCGAATATGGAGCCCCGAGTTACTGGCACGCAAATCGAGGAGAAAAGACTGGAGGTAGGGGACTTACCTTACTTGCATGTATTTGATATCTTTGCTTGTGTAGTGATGTATGTGATTGCTTTACTTGATTGTGTAGAGCATATTTGAATAAATGAAGCTCTGTTTCTGTTTTGCTGTGGCCATAGTTTTGTTACATGAAACGTTGAGCATGCAGAAATGTCATTATGGGGCATGCATCTAGATAAAGTTAACATGTCATACACATAGCATCTATCATGCATGCATTATGGTATCTGTTTCCTACTGAGATTCTCTCGAATCTCACCCTCCCCTACCAACATTTTAGACAGGGAAGGTAAAACGAGGATGGAGCAAGCATCCAAGGGCGATGAGGACTCCTTCGAGATGAGAGTTGTTGAATATATGGTTGTGAATTTGAGATGAGATTGTGTAATCCCCATTTGAAGAATTATAATGGGCAATTGTGCCCTGTGTATCTTTAGCGAAGGTATGTACCCGGGATTGCCGGGATGATTATATTATGCACTCTGATATTTATATGAATGTGATTTATCTTCGCGTAGTAATTGTATTCGAAATGTGAATATGAGACCAAGTTAATTAGATTTTAAAAGGTATTTTTGAAAGCCCTATCTCATGGATGAGATTTTAAATGAGTTTTGATTTTTATTGGTCTCTATTTCATTTTAATCGCGTATTTCGGATATAATTACGGAGGGGGTTACAGGAAACATATGCTCCAGTGGCAAGATTGGAAGCAATACGAGTACTCTTAGCCTTTGCTTGCATTAAAGGTTTTAAACTTTATCAAATGGATGTGAAAAGTGCTTTTCTAAATGGTTATATTATGGAGGAAGTATATGTAGAACAACCTCCTAGTTTTGAAGATGAAACAAAGCCTGATCATGTTTTCAAACTTAAGAAAGCTTTGTATGGTTTGAAACAAGCACCTAGAGCTTGGTATTAAAGACTAAGTAAGTTTCTTCTTAATCAAAATTTTGTCAGAGGAAAAGTAGATACAACTCTTTTCATCAAACATAACAAAGATGATATTCTAATTGTTCAAATTTATGTTGATGATAGTATTATTTTCGATGCTACTAACAAATCTATGTGTCAAGAATTCTCTAAGATTATGCAGGAAGAATTTGAAATGTCCATGAATGAAGAATTGAATTTCTTTCTTGGACTTCAAATCAAGCAAAAGAAGAATGGTATATTTGTGTCTCAAACAAAGTATTTGAAAGAGTTGTTGAAGAAGTATGGATTAGATAATGCTAATGGAGCTGATACTCCAATGAGTTCTACAACTTTTTTGGATGCTGATGTAAAAGGTCCTAGCTTTAACATTACTAAGTATAGAGGAATAATTGGTTCATTACTCTATCTTATGCAAGTAGGCCAGATATTCAGTTAAGGGTTGGAATATGTGCAAGGTATCAATCTACTCCAAGGTATCACATGCAGAGACAGTGAAAAGAATCTTTAAATATCTAGGAGACACTTCAAAACTTGGCTTATGGTTTCCAAAAAGAGGAAACAAGTATTTAAGGGCATATTTAGATACAGATCATGGAGGATATAAAACTGACAGAAAGAGTACTAGTGGTCAATGTCAATTCCTTGGAGGCTCTTTGGTATCATGGTTCAGCAAGAAGCAGAACATAGTTTCATTATCCTCGACTGAAGCTGAATATATAGTTGTAGCAAGTTGTTGTTCTCAAGTGTTATGGTTGAAACAACAACTTCAAGATTTGGGGATATACGTAAATGAGATTCCAATTTATTGTGACAATACTAGCACCATAAGCTTAGCCAAGAATCCTATACAACATTCAAGGACCAAACACATAGACATCCAACATCAATTCATTCGAGATCACGTTCAAAAGAAGGATGTCAAAGTAGAATTCATACCAACACACCTTCAACTTGCCAACATTTTCACAAAGCCAATAGATAAAGATTAATTCCTATATATTCGAAGAGAATTGGGAATGGTTAATCCCAATGAGTTGTAAGTTTTCTTGTTAATTATTTTAATTAAATGTATTTTTGATGATAACCATACTGACTTTGGCATCGGAGCATTAAAAATTGTTTTTGCAGGTCTGTCACTCGAGCACAGGAAGTGTCACTCGAGTAACAAGCTCATGCTCACTCTAGTAAGCCAACTCTGCTCGAGCACAAAACTATTGAAAATACTCTGTTTCTTAGCATGTAAAACAGTGGTTAACAGAGGAGATAAAAAATACCAAGAGACTATCTGAAGTATAATAGTGAAAATTGATCTTACTCGGGTAAGAAAGATCCACACTCGAATATGGTATGAACATGCTTAAAGTGAAGAATGAGTACTCGAGCAGAAAGGAAGAATTTCTTTCAAGATCCTACTCAATTCATGGTTACTCAAATGATTTTGGAGGATTTGAGTACAAAGATGAAAAATATAGCAAGAAATCCATAAACCAGGTACGCCTTTACATGTTTTATCAAAATTGTCTATATATCACTTGAGCATAGTATAAGCACACTCGAGCACAGTATGAACATCACTCGAGCACTAGGGTTATTGCTCGAGTATTGTCACTTATATCAGTTACGCGATAGCTCAGACCGTCGCATTTCCTGCTCTCACTCGAGGTATCTCGTCACTCGAAGGTCTCATCTCTTCACCTCCAACCGTTAACCATTGATCAAACGTCTCCTTTTGCTTCAAATCACCGTTACAACTCTTCAATCTTCTTTAAAAGGTGAGATTTATCCTCAGTTTTTCTCATTCTGTGCCCTAAGTCTCTGAATTTCTCTTCTCAATCCTCAGAAAAATTTGTGAGTCTTGTTTGTTTCATTTTGTTTCTAAATGACTAGAACTAAGATGCCTGCTATTTCCCAAAGATCTCACTCACCCTCTCCTACTCATTCTGCTGCTAGTGCTTCTGCAACCCCGGTTCCAACTCCTTCATCTCCTAGAATGTCTTCTTCATCTACACCTCCTCCTAAACCCAAAACCAAAAAGAGAACTCCAATCAAGAAACCTCATCCTAAGCCTCAAATAGCTAGGAAGGATCAACCTCCACAAAAGAAACAAAAGGGTGTGGTGTTCAAAGAACCTGTGGTTACCCGGTCTTAATCCAAAGAGGTCTAAGGAAGAGGAAAGAAGTAGGATACTGAGTAACCACAACAATCCTCTTCTTCCTCCGATGACATATTCAACATGCAATTCCGGGAAGCAATAGAGAGATCAAAACTTGACAAGTTAGTTGGGAAAATTGCTTCTCAAGCCGGAGTCTCAAGTTCACACCATGTTGGGCAATCCAGTGCGGCTGCTTCAGGGGTACCTTCTACCTCACAGGCTCCAGAGGATGATTATATTACAAGTCCTCCTGAAGGTTTCAATGTTGAGGAATTAAAGGCACTACAACAGAAGGTATTTGATACTGAGTTTGAACATAGGCATTTCTGTCCTGTAGTTTATGTGGACTTAGATTACTTAAAGAAGAATTGTCATTTGGATTTATCTCCTTATCTTGGATTCTATGCTCCCTGGCTGAATATTCATATTCCATATTCACCCTCTGTTGTGAAAACCTTTTACTGCAACATGAAAACCCATAACATTAAGTCTAGGGCTGGAGAATTGATTGAGGAAGCAGTATCCACTACTGTTAGAGGTCAATTCATTATGATATAGGCTAAGATTATTAATGACTTACTTGGTTATATTGCACCACCTCCAGATCCACCCACTTTCTCAGCCAATAAAGCCTTTCGACTTTTGAGACCAAAAGACCCAGTAGGCCCCCTTAATTTTAAGCCTATTGACATGCCTGATTCTCACAGAGCTCTTTATTATATATATTCTCATAGCATGGTTAACAAGTCCAAAAATTTTACCCATTTTACTCAAAAGGATTATTACTTGTTGGCCTCCTTCCTAGCCGGGCAACAAAGAAATGTGGGGGAGATCATTTTCAGTGAGATGAGAAGATTTTAATTTTCTTCATCAAAATCCATGACCATACCATATCCTCATATTGTACCTCTCATCCTTATGAAAAATAAGATATGGTACTTGAAAGGAACTAAGAGGGTGCTCATTCCAAGGTTTGGCAAGACTCAACTGACTCATATGAGTATCAATCTTCCAGTAAGTCAAACCAAGTCTACATCTCAGAGGGAAGCCACTCCATCAAGAGGTGATGAGGCTCAGTCATCTGCTCAAGGTCAGGTTCCCCCTCCATCTTTCCTGAACGCATCACTCTCAAATCATTTAACTGAAGTGATCAATCAAGCTTTGTCTGGCTTAAAAAAGGAATTAATGACTGAGTATGAGAAGTTGGTAGACAAGATGGAGTTACAGGTCTTAAAGTTGGTAGACAAGGCTAATACCAACTTTGACTTGATGTTTTAGATTCAGGATGACATATCAAGAAGGATAACTAATATGGAGATCTTTATACGTTCTCATTTTCCGACCACATCTCCAGAAGTGCCACCTGAGACCACTCCTGCCTTGACTTCACCTCCTCATCCACAGACACATGTTCTCTTCACCTATCAAGACTCTATTGTTGATATCACCTATGATCGGTCGCCTTCACTACCACCCTCAGCATCTATTCCACAGCCATCATCTCCACCCTTTATGCTAGTGCCAATCGATCCTTCCACTGCCATGGTACCCTTTATCCTATCATCCGGTCTCACTTTTCCTCAGCTCCCTTCTGATGTTGACAAAACTGGGGAGAAGGATGTGTGATGGTTTTCTGAGCTATCATGGGATGTATTGGGTGTCTGGGTAGTTTTTTTGAGTAATGGGGTAGGTTTATGATGTGTTATGGAATTATGGTTGTATACGGGCTCTATGGGTAGTTAATGTAGTTAATGATTTATGCTGACTATTGTATGCTTCTTAGTTTATCATTAATGGCTATTTTCATGTTATCAAGTTTTTATGTTCAAGTTTTTTATTGTTTCTATGATACTATACTTATCTTGGTTATTAAGTATTCAGTGGAAGTACTGCAGGGAATATATGTGGATAAGTGCAAAAATATGAACTTGAATCTAAACTTTGGTGAAAATATGCATTTGGAAACATTGATGTTGTATTTTAAAAATTTTCACTATAATCAATCTTTTTCTTAAAACTCATCACAAAGGTTTTGTCGTCATCAAAAAGGGTGAGAATGTTAGATCCCAAGTTTTGAAGATAACAAAAGTCAATTGTGTGCAAATCATTGTTTTATAAGTCTAAGGAATGATTACAAAGTTACCAAATGGATATGGCAAAGTTCTGTGATGTCTGCTGTCATATTTAAATGATGTACTCGAGCATAAGAACTAGCACTCGAGCATGGAGCTCGTTTGTACATGATCAGATGTGAGTGATAGCCAGAAAGTGTTTGCCCGAGAGCAAACTACTGTCATTTTTACTGATGCACTCAAGCAGAAGACTCTTTCTCACTCGAGCACATGTGAGTGACGGACTGCAAGTATTTGGCTGAGACCAATTCCTATCATGCTTACTGATGTACCCGAGCATTGTAACCAACACTCGAGCATGAAGCTGCTTTATACTCGAGCACTAGCGAGTGAGGGATTGCAAGTGTTTGGCTGAGAGTTATGAAGGCCAGAGAAGCACAAGTATGTCCGAGTGAGGCTTCATATGCCCGAGTAACACATCAGTACTCGTGAGTGAGAAATCTAACTCTCTCAAATTCTGATGCAAGTGCTGATAATAAGAGTATATTTCCTAAGAATATTCTTCTCACTCGAGCAGGGGAATGTGTGCTCGAGTAAGGGCCCACATCACCTGCGAGTTGTGCAAAATCTCACTCTTGCTAAAATGGTATACGAGTGTTGTCCAGAGACGGGTCTCCTAGTGTAATAAGCAAGGCTACTCGAGCAGAAGGAGTTGTGCTCGAGTGAGGCCCCACATCACTCGCGAGTGAGAAAATGAATTCTCTAAAACCCTGTGGAAAGGCAAGTACAAAACTGAAGAGCAAGGAGAAAAATGGTGAGTTCACTCAAGTGAGCCCATCCATACTCGAGTGATACTCTGCCAGAAGACAAAATGCACCAGCTTTACAGCATTCAATCCGAATATGGTTTAATGATATTTATTTATCTTATCATCACTTATTATTATTATTTAACATCATTTTGAATGTATTATAAGTGTGATACAGGAGGATGAACGTTTGAAATAAAAAGACGTGAAGGAAGTCAAACAATGGCAGACAACATCATTACAAGCACATACCTACCGCATTCAAAGATTTCAAACGTGTGCTGCCATTCCATAGTAACATGCCCCACTCCACAATGATCGTTATTCAAACAGGCAAAACTGAACGTCTATAAATACAGAGTTCCAGAGATCGTGAACAATAATGAAGTACAAGAATTCCTAAGGGGTTATTCTTCCCAAATTTTTTTGAATCGTGATTAGAATATGTTTAAATAACCTAATAAGGGATTAGAAGTGAAAAGGTATAAGCTTTGGAAGCTAAAACACCAAACTCCAAATTTTCCCTTTTCTTAGAGAAAGTTTTGGCCAAGCATAGATATAAGGGAAGTAGTTAGATTTTCAATTATTTGATGGTTTCATTAGATTCAGCAGGAAAAAATAGGTGGGGTTACAGTTGGTTACTTTTTCAGAAAAGGCCGAAAAAGAATAAGTACCAAAACACCCCTAAAACCCTAAAATAGGGCTATCAAGGGCAATTTTATAATTTAATACTGAATTTGGTAATTTTGAGACAAGAAATTGATTCCTTAGGTGAAACTATGTCAGGATAGCCCTAGTCAAAATTTTGGGAAAAATGTTGTTGGGCCAGGTACGGCGGGGCCTGCTCGAAATCCCCGTGGTAAAATTTCACCATAGACTAATAAAACATAAAACAGAATGGAAGAGTCTAAAATGATACTTGGATAGGTTATGACATATTTCATATACATTTAATATTTTAAGACCGAGTCAGAAGCTAAAAGCGATACATTTTACGATGCACAATTAAAAGGGGTTCAAAGAACTTTGAGGTAGGCACATTATCCTTAATACATCATGCCATAGTATATGAATGTGTGGATGCCATTTTTTGTAAATATAGTTTTTTAATCAACATGTTTTGTCTAGAGAGACACAATTAGTGCCAGGGGCACTTACACTAGTGTTAGTGCAACTATTTCACCCGAGAGGGGGGTGAATTGGGTGATACCAGAAATTTCGTTGCGTATAAATAAATTAACTGAATATTAAAGCAGTTAAGAGCAAAGAGAAATATCACCGAAGTGTACACTGGGAGTTATACTAGTTCAGCCATACCCACTTTGACCCACATCCAGTCCTCAGAGCATCTCTAAGAGTTTCACTATATTCTCTAAGATTCAGTGGGTTCTTAGCACCTCAGTACACAGCAAGTTCCTTCACTTGGTAAGACATAGAGTGCAATACATCACAAACCTTGGAAATACCTGATTACTCGAGTGGCTACTTGAGTGGCCTTGTCTTTCCTTCACAAGTTACTCAGGTGCTGACTCTGGTAATCTGATTACTTGAGTGGTTACTCGAGTGGCCAAGTATTTTCTTCAAAAGTTACTAGTTCTCCCTTGAGTAAATTTCAAATAAGTTTGCAGATTACTCGATTATTCCCTCAAGTAATGTCATTCAAATCTTGCTTGAGAGTTTGCTTACCAGGTTACTCGAGTGTTCCCTCAAGTAATGGATCAAATAACTCTGCAGATTACTGGAGTGCTCCCTTGAGCAATGCCTTTTCTTCTCACATGGTTACTCAAGTGGTTACTCGAGTAATATGTTTCATTTCTTGGTCGTGAGCTACTAGAAGATTTTTTACCTGATTACTCGAGTGCGACTCAAGTGATGGCTTTGCAAATCATGTTACTCAAGTGGCTACTCAAGTAATGGTCTATATAACTTTGCATATTACTCGAGTAACTTCTTCCAAATTTTGGCAGTGCTTCTCTAGATGAAATTCTCTGTGATTACTTGAGTGCTTACTCGAGTAATAGCTTCTCTTACTCCAGTAGTTACTTGAGTAAGCCATCACAAAATTTGTTCATTAATCCGTGCTTACTTCAAGTAATGCTTTGCCACTTTGTTCAAATTCATTTGTTTGCTATCAAATCCTTTTATATCATTGATCCAATCTTTGTTATCATCAAAACATATGAGATCTAAGATTCTTCCCCTTTTTGATGATGACAAAACTTGGTGATTTTGAACAAAGTTTTTGAAATTGAGTTTTCAAACATATGCTTCTCAAATACTTTTCATATGAAATCTTTTGTTCAATTTAAACTTGAAAATTCTTTCGAAATAGCTTGTTAAATATCTTTTCAAGGTTTTTGTTCTTATATTTACTTGTTCACCTTGCATACACAATCAAAAGCTCATTAATCCCATAAATCAATATAACTAAAATTTAACTTTAATAGCATAAAGAAACAAATTGCATAAAGAAGAATTCATAATCAAACTTTAGAATTCAAAAAAAAAACTTAAAAGCACCCAAAAGCCCCGTACACCCAAATCCCAATACATCAACTCAGTCATTCATCACAAAATCACTACTCAGGCTCTTCTCCCCCTTTTTGTCTTCATCACAAAGGTGGAATCAATCATAACGAGGAGTAGGTGGTTTGGCTAGTGAGATAGGAGTGACAGAAAATGCCAATGATTCATATGAACCATCTGAACTTGATGGATTTGAAGATGATGGTTTAGGGTCAGGAAGGTTTACTGGCGGTGTCTGAAGATCCTCGGGGGATTCACTAGAGATAATGGGTAAGGAACCAGAGAAGTAATTTCTACTTCCTCTGTAGCAACCGGTGAAGACTCAAGCACCTCCTCAGTGTGTGTAGGTGAAGTAATGGGAGTAGATATGGGCTCTGGCTGAACAGACTGAGGTGGATAATCAGTGGTGATGTGGATTGGCTCGGATCTGTAAGGGTCAGGCATAGAGAACAAGATATTGCTGGGTCCACTCTCAGAAGGTCTATGCTCAGTAGGTAAAGAGGGTCCAGGTTCAGGGACAGGTATGGGCTCAGGAATACCAAAAGGACCTAGAATAGAGGAGCTATATGCCATAACATCAAGTTTGGCAATAATGGATCTCAGAAGCTCACCCTGGGCACGCTGTTCAGTTAGCAACTCTTCGTGCCTCTTATCCATCCTCTCCACAAGTTGTCCCATCTTCTCATTCATATGGGTTACCAATTCCGCATTGGTATTCACAATGTCAATATGAAAACTCTTCAGAATATTCTCCATGAATGTTTGCATTATGGCACCAAAGAAGGATGAAGAAGATGTGTTGGTTGGAGCAGAAGGCTGTGTGTCATCCATTCGTCTGGTTTCTATGTCAGTTTTCTTTTTCTTGGGACTTGGTCTTAGAGGAGTCTTTAGGGGAATCTCAATATTTAACTTTATAATTTGATTCCTTCCCACTGGTTCTATCCTCTCAATCAGCTCCATACTCTCCAAATACCAAATCTTATTCTTCTTGAGGAACAAGGAAATACGTTGAGGATAAGGCATTAGAGTAGTAGGTTTTCCTTTTGCTCATTGAGAAACAATGAAGCCAATTTTCTGAAATCCCTCTCAATAAATGAGAGAAGTTAATGGATTTGTTTACCATGACTCTAGAATATATATACCATATGTGTAATATCCCAAAAAGTGATTAAGGGCTAATGACTTTAAAAGTGGATATAATTATTGTTGAATAAATACTTTTGGAGAATGTGTGATGGGAATTTGGATATTTTAATGATTCCAATGGCTTCCTTGTGAAAATTCATGTGGGGAGAGTGTTTATTGTGAAATTGGAACCATTGGGAACAATCGTGCTAAAGTTGAAAACTCTGTCCATTGAAACTCTGTACAGGGCAGCCAATTTGTATGGACGTTTTAAATAGACAAATGGTGTCTAAAAATTCTGAAATTTTCCAGTATTAAATTTCACATGTCAAGCTTCAAAATGAACATATAATTTGTATCATTTTGATTTGTGACCTAACAGTTTTGGATTTTTGAAGTTTGCCCAGCGAAATTAATTATTTTCTGGAACAGTATGCAAAGATTGAAATTCTGGGAATTTTGTGGTGATTTTCAGTAATGGCCAATATTTTTCCTATTAAGAGGACTTAAATATCTTTCATTTGGCTTTTGAATCACCTCATTTCGAGTTTTCTAGAATTAGTTATGATTTTTCAAAGTTTGGGCAGAAAATCTGCCAGAAAATCCGAAAATGGGAATTATGACATCATCTCATTAAAAGATGATGTCAGCATGGATTATTAATCAAATTGCTCATCTTCTTCAGCCATTTCACGCCATTTCCAGCTGAAGATAGTGAGAGAAAGTTGAGAGCTCTTAGAGAGAGAAAGAGGAGAAATCTCGCAAGGTAAGCCGATTTCTCCGACGATCTAGCTCCTAACGCGTATAACCTTGTTCCTAAGCTTCTCTTCTATGTTATTTAAGGTGTTTGAGAAGACAATTTGGTGTTCAAGGGGCTAGGGTTTTCAGCCACTCTTGAGAAAAGCTAGAAGGAGCTTGAGGTAACTTCCAAACTTTCGTATATTGCTTATTCTGGCTGCTGTGGGCAATTTAATCGGTGAAATTTCGCCGGATTGCCATTGGTTTTAAAGTTTGGAAATGATGTGGCCTAGGGGTTATGCTGCCCAAATTGGGTCTTAATGTTAGTTGTAACCTAATGTAATGGTTAATAAAGTGGTTAGGAGTAGAAAGGAACGCGTTTACGGAGCCGAAATCGTAAAACCCCAATTTTTCCCGGAGAACATGTATATTTCGGCCAAGGCTGTAAATGGGTCTTAGAGTTGGATTTTCAATGATTTGATGATTCCATTGGATTCAGTGGGCGAAAATAGGTGAGGTTACAGTTGGGCACTTTTTCAAAAAAGGCCGAGAAAGCATAATTACGGAAACACCCCTAAAACCCTAAAAGTAGGGCTGCCAAGGGCAATTTCGTAATTTGACATTGAATTTGATAATTCTGAGTACGGAAATGGATTCCTTGGGTGGAAATATGTTAGGATAGCCCAGATTAGAATTTCGAGAAAAGTGCAACCGGTCCGGGTATGGCGGGCCCAGGCCGGGTCCCCGGGGGTATTTTTGTAAATTTTCATTATAGACTCATATAACCCTAAGTAACACTATGGAAGTGTCTAAATAGTGCATTTGGAATTGTAGGATTCGATATTTGCCGCCCTCGTGAGCCAACTGCGCTGAAGGACGTCAGGAAAGGATCAGGTAGTGACTCTCTCTCTTATACTATGTGTAATGCTCTGTATGTGTGTGTTATCACTGTTCTGTGATGAATCTTTGATGCTGCTGCGGTTACAGCTGGTGATAGCTGTCGTTTACAGCGCAAGCTGTCGTTATTGTGATTACAGCGTAAGCTGTCGTGATGGTGATTACAGCGTAAGCTGTCGTATTGTGTATACAGCCGTGAGTGCTGTCGTTTGTGGTGAAAACCATGTATCTTTGAGATTGATGTTGCTGTTGTTGCTGGTTGTGATTTATATACATGCTTGGTATTTATACATTGTATGAGTGGTTTGTTACTACTGAGATTCTCTCGAATCTTATTCCTTCCTATGACTAACCGTTCAGACAGGGCATGTGGCTCAAAGGAGAAGAGGCCGACCCGAAGCACTTAGGACCCTTAGGGGTATAGTTGATTTTGGAATATTGGTTATATCTTTTGAATTCGGGATTACTGTATAATCTGAAATATGAATAGTATATTCAATTTTGGATGTAATCCCCTAGTGGATACTTAAACCTCAGGTTATATATGTATAGAATCCGGGAGTTGCCGGGGAATTGGTTTTACACTCTGTCATACGTGAATGTAGATAAACTGCACAGGTGATTATATTTGAATTTTGAAATGGAGACCAGGAACAGGAAAGAGATTTTGAATGATTTTGTAAAAACCCTACCACAAAGTAGGAGATTGAAACGAGTTTAAGTTATCCGAAGGTCTCTAATCTACTTTAATTATTTAATATCGAATTATAATTACATGATTAAAGGCAGGGTGTTACAATATGACTCTATGAAAATCACTCATATCACTCGGATTGAAATTGAGGGGTCCAACTATCTCACCAGGTCTTAGGATAGAGAAATCTGGTTTGAGTCTAGGTTATGGTAATCATTATCAGGATGGTTCTCTATTCCTAACCAAGTATTGATTATGGAAGGTGAGATTAAAATTCTAATTTCCTCTGACCTTAGAAGTCATTTCTTCTTCTACAGACTTCCTAACGGGATCATTTATAGGTTGAAGATTACAATAAAAATGCCTCTCAACTTTGGTGCAAAATGGTAGTTTAACAGAGAGCCAGGGCATGTAGGAATCAAGATAGGGACTCAGATCAAATGTTAATACCTCTTGAAGAACCTTGTAGTCAATGTAATGCATCTTGCACACATTTCTTCTTACAAAATGACTTAGGTACTTCTGAGATTCCTCAAGCTTGTTTACGTTGAATCCCTTTGGAGGAAATGTGATTTCTTCATCCCTCTCTTCTGTTTGCTTTGAAGATTGCCCTTTCTTTGCTTCCTTAGATTGAAAAGCTTCTTCAAGCATACCTACCATGACTTTGGTAAGCTTCTCATTAACCTTAGGCTTTTTCAAAGGCTTTGGAGAAAAAGTGGGTGTGTCGAATGAATCAGAAGAAGGAGGGGATGGCTCTTTTGTTGCTTTGCCTTTTCCAGGATGTGAACTCTTCTTGGATTGAGCTCTTGTGGCAATGGGCTCCTTAATCACAGCCCCTTTCACCTTTGGCTTGGTTTGCGGTTTGGCTTTGGTATTAGGTTTAGGAGAAATTTTCCTTTTCTTGGTGGAGGAGAGGAAGGTGAATCAAAGGGTTGATATGGTTCAGAAGACTTAGAAGGAGTACTAAGATTGGGAGATTTTGTCCTCACCATTGTGATTTGAGAAAATAAAAAACTTCTGGAAAAACAGAGAAGAGCATCGCGAGTTTAGGGCAGACGATTCAGTACAATATGAGAGGTTTTTGTAAGTGTAAATCACTAGGTTTTGACGATTATGGGAAGAGAAAAACATTTTGAAAAGTTTTTATCAGAGCATTAGGAGAATCACTCGAGGAGATTTTGTGAGAAATGACCGAGTATCGACTAAAATAACCTAGAGCCCGAAATCACTCGAGGGCTTACTCGAGTGATCATCAGCATCACTAGAGTAGCTACTCGAGTGATCATACCAAAAATTTTAAAATACAGTGAATTTGAGAGCGAACCTGTCATGAATAATATTGTAATTACCTATGTATATTCCCTCGATCATTTAATGACTCTTTAGAACAAATTTAAACTGAAACTCAGCTGATTTGAGATCGGTACCCAAGTTCACTCGAGGCCTTACTCGAGTAACATTGAAGTTCACTCGAGGCCTCCCTCGGGTAATTTGTCTCTCCACCTTCTAACTGTTCATATTCAACTGCTGTGCCATTTTATTTGAAATTAATGCTTTACTGGCACATTTCCAAGTTCATTACTTGAGTGGCTACTCGAGTAATGCATCTATTACTTCAAGGTGTCACTCTAGTAATGCTCATTACTTGAAGTTGTCCCTCTAGTAATGTTGTCCTCTGTTAACCTCTACTTTTCATATTCCAAAATAGAATATTATGATCCTGCAAAACAAATTACTAGAAACTCTGATGCTAAAGTTAGTAATCATCAAAACACCAATAAATAATTTCATCTAACATTTTGTAAACACTATATAACTTACAATTCATTGGGATTTACCATTTCCAATTCTCGTCTAATATATAAAAATTGATCTTTTGCAAGAGGTTTTGTGAAGATATCAGCTAATTGAAGATGAGTTGAAATGAATATCACTTTGAAATCTTTCTTTTAGATGTGATCTCTAATAAAGTAATGTCTAACATCAATATGCTTGGTTCTTGAATGTTGAACAAGATTCTTTTCCAAGATTATCGCGCTAGTGTTGTCACAATATATTGGTGTTTCTTTCAAATAAATACCAAGATCCTGGAGTTGTTGCTTTAGCCAAATTCCTTGTGTACAACAACTTGATACTGCAACATACTCAGCTTCCATTGACAAAAGAGACACTGTAGTTTGTTTCTTGCTAAACCATGATACAAGTGAGCCTCCAAGAAACTAGCCTTGTCCACTCATACTCTTTCTGTCTGTCTTGTATCCTCCATGATCATAGTCTGAGTATGCAAGTAGATATTCACTTCTTCCTTTGGGATACTAGAGACCTGATTCTGTCAGTAAGATATTGGAACATACGTTTGATGGTTTCAGCATATGACTCTTTTGGTGCTGATTAATATCTTGCACATATGCCCACACTGAATTGAATATCAAGCCTACTTCCAGTGAGATAGAGTAATGATCCAATCATTCCTCTATATTTTGTGATGTTGTAATCTTTTCCCTTGACATCCACATCAAGCAATGTGGTTGAGGTCATGGGTGTGTCTGTTCCATTTGCTTCATCCAATCCATACTTCTTCAATAGCTCTTTCAAATATTTCATTTGAGATATGAAAATTCCATTCTTTCTTTGTTTGATTTGCAAACCGAGAAAGAAATTCAATTCCCCCATCATTGACATCTCAAACTCCCCCTGTATTATCTCAAAAAATTCTTGCACATAGTTCATTAGTAGCATCAAAAACTATATCATCAACATATATTTGCACAATTAATATATCATCATGTTTTCATTTATTAAAAAGTGTTGTATCAACTTTTCCTTGTACTAAACCTTGGTCAATAAGAAACTTACTGAGCCTTTCGTACCATACTCTAGGAGCTTGTTTTAAACCGTACAAAGCCTTTTTGTGTTTGAAAACATGGTCAGGTTTGGTTACATGTTTGAAACCTGGATGTTGATCTACATATACTTCTTCCATGATGTAGCCATTTAGAAATGTACTCTTTACATCCATTTGATAGAGTTTGAATCTTTTGATGCATGTAAAGGCTAAGAGTACTTGTATAGCTTCCAATCTAGCCACTGGAGCATACATTTCCTCATAATCAATTCGTTCTTCCTGAATATAGCCTTTGGTCACCAATCTTGCCTTGTTTCTGAAAATAATTGCGGATTCATCAATTTTGCTCTTGAATACCCATTTAGTGCCTATGATCAGATGATCCTTAGGTCGGGGTACCAAATCCCAAACTTGATTTCTTTCAAATTAGTTTAGTTCTTCTTGCATTACTATAACCCAATCATTGTCTAATAGGGCTTCATCAATGTTAGAAGGTTTAATCTCAGAGATGAATGTAGAAAAACTCACTTTATTGAAAGTTCTATTTCTAGTTTTGACTTCTTCATTCACATCTCCTATTACTTGATCGAGGGGATGACTCCTATTGTATTTCCAGGCTTTAGGTTGTCCTAGTGACTGATCTTCTTCCTTGGTTTCATCAACTTCTGGAATAAGAGATTTAGAAATAGATTGACCATTTTCTTAACTTAAAACAACTTCGTGCTTATCATCAATGGTTTTGTCAAAGGATTCAAATTCATCAAACACAACGTGAATTGATTCTTCAACAACACATGTTCTTTTATTGAAAATTCTTTATGCTTTATTTCGGTTATAATAGCCTAGGAAAATTCCTTCATCTGTTCTAGAATCAAATTTTCCTAAGTTATCTTTAACATTATTATGAATGAAACATTTACAATCAAAGATGTGTAAATGAGCAAGATTAGGCTTTCTTCCTTTGTATAGCTCGTATGGTGTCTTTCCAAGTTTTGTTCTAATGTAGGCTCTATTTGAAATATAGCATGTTGTGCTCATTGCATCGGCCCAGAAAACTTGAGACACGTTCTTTTCATTCAGCAATGCTCTGGCCATTTCAATTAGCACTATATTCTTACGTTCCACAACTCCATTCTGTTGTGGTGTCCTTGGAGCAGAGAAATTGTGATTAATGCCATTGTATCACAATATTCTTCAAATGTTTGATTTTCAAATTCTCCACCATGATCTGTCTTGATACCTGCAATAGACATACCTTTCTCATTTTGCACTTTCTTGGTAAAAATAATCAATTCTGCAAATGTTTCATCCTTTGATGATAGAAAAATAGTCCATGTAAATCTAGAGAAATCATCAACAATGACTAATGAATATAAGTGGCCACCAAGGATTTTAACTCTTGCTGGACCAACTAAATCTATATATATCAATTGAAGTGGTCAATTTGTTGTAATTTCATTTTTTGATTTGAAAGAAGATTTAGTTTGTTTACCCTTTTGACATGCGTCACAAATCAAATCATTTTCAAAACTTACTTTGGGTAATCCAAGAACTAAATCCTTTTTAAGTAGTTTGACTAGTTAGTGTATGTTGACATGAGCTAGTCTCTTATGCCATAACCAACATTCATCGGTATTACTCAGAAAACAATTTTTCAGAGTTATTTCTATTGATATCAAGTGTATAGCAGTTACCTTCTCTTTTTTATCAGAGTTTTTCCTTGATATTTTTCTTATCAAGTTGTAAGTCTTTCTTGTTGACAAGTAGATATTTCTCTAAATCAAATATTATCCAGTTGTCTTTATCTACACTTTGACTTACGCTCAGCAAATTATGACATAAGCCTTCTACGTAATATACATCTTTGACTTGTATTCCTTTGTCATTTTTTATTTCACCAATTTCTGCTATTTTTCTGGATTGATTTCCTCCAAATTTTACCTTTCCACCTGTTAGGATCGGCAGGCATAACAGAAGAATTTTAAAAATTTTCACCGATCCTAATCCAGGATCTATCAACGGCATTTAAACCAAGTTGGAAGGATTCGTACCTTTTATGATTCAGAGTTTTCACGATCTTTAGGAGCCAACACGTCAAGTCCGCTCCCTCTACCGATATCCACACGAATGCTCTCCAACCGAGACTGCGTGCTAGCACCTCTAATGTCTCTTAGGGTTTCCCTTGCGGCTCTTAATTCTAATGTGTAATTCAGTATCTCTGCTCTATCAAGTTTATAACCTATTAGGGCTATTTTCAAATTTCAAAATTAATCATTTTTAATTTCAAAATTAATTAACTATTAATTATCTTGATGAGCTAATTAAATAAATTCAGTTTAAATTAAATATGTCCAACAGTTTTAATTTAACCTATTTATGTAATCCAAATAAATTGCCATTAGATTTAAGTTATCTTCATAAATTAAATCTGAGATACCATATCTATATCATGTTAATTATTAGATTTAATTTATCTTAATAAATTAAATTTAAAACTAACACAATATAATAATATAATATATAATAATATGTATTTCAAAAATACATATCTATATAATATTATTGACGAATTTTTTATATTACATATATACACATATATATAAATATAAAATTCGTCCACCCTAATTAAACATTATCTCATGTTGGGCCATTCTTGTGTGCGACCCTGTAGGCCCATATGAAGTTGGTAGTGGGCCAATAACTATATTAACCCACAAGTCACAAGCGGCCTCTAGCAAGACATCATGACTACCCAATTCATATGAGGATCATTAATACGATGAATAATACGATGAACCTGTCATACAACCATGTCACGTCCCTTTGGTCACACGATATATCGATCAAGGATGAAGCATGGATAATGTCATCCTCTTATTCCTAACCATTACTTTCTCAATTCCTGAGTAGTCTAAAAATAGAAATGGAAACTACTTTCCATTGTAGTATGGCCATATATTTCTCAGACTTACTTATCGAGGGGCCCAATAAGATCTCTCTACTAATTTGAGGGACAAATTCCATCTTGATCATTCATATTCCTCTGCATGAAAAACCACCAAGGCCGATTATAGCCTTTATCATCACCCAGACAAAGGTGACTTTTGACTAGTTCAAAGCTTAGCAACTCTCATGTAGGAATCCATGATGACCTCATGTCAAAGGGCATTGTGACGTGGTTATACATGAGAAAAGCTTATGACTTGATCCATGTAGCTTTCTCATAGTGGGTCAGTCCAACACCTTGTACTCTTACAAGTGCCTAAGACTTTGAATCATATCTCCATATCTTATCAAAGTCATACTGATCTTGTTTCATCTCTGCTCCCGCATAGATGACTGACCAGGGATATTTTAGGAAAATCTTTATGAATTATCCAAGGATACAATTGTCACAGTTAACATGCAAATAATATTATAACAAAATGGAGAAATTTCATGAAATTAATAATGTTCAAAGTACAATGATTGGCCCTTTGGGCATAATTTCCAACACCACCTTCGTTAGGTTGCAATGTGGTAAAACTTTTGAAATCACTGGTCATATGTCTAGAGCATCCACTGTCTATTTCCACTTGTTGTTTTTGGATGCTTTAAGACATATTTGCAATCAAATATGATTAAGTCTTAGGTACCCACATCTTTTTGGGTCCTTTTGGGTTAGTACAAAATTTTTTCCAAACATATGAACCTTTAGGTACCCATTAGTAGGTTCCTATATTTCCTTTCTTGCTATGAATGCATGATGAAGTATAATGACCTTTTCTATTACAATAATTACAATGTGCAAAAGGATTTGATGTATGTACAGAATACTGAAAATAATTTAAGTATGATTTACGTCCAGCTTTCTTTCTTCCTTTCCTTCTATCTGATTTTGGATCATATCCAATTCTAGATCGATCATTCACAAATTGTTGAGCTTTTAAATTACATTTAGCATTTCACTTTCTTTAGTGAATTTTTCAAGAGATTTAGTAAGATCAGTGTTTTTCTTTTTCAAAGAAGTACAGTTTTCACAATCCTTTTCAAAATTCTCTTTAAGTTCTACTTCAAGAGCTTTGTTTTTCTTTTTGAAAACAACTAGTTCTTTAACTAATTTGATGAATTCAGAATGTAAAGTATTATATTCCAAAAGTAATTCATCATAGGTATGATCAGAATCAGTTACCTCTTCTTCTGTTTCCTCTTGAGCAACTAGAAGATATTGGCTACTTCCTCTTCATCACTTTCTTCATCAGAAGAACTCTCTCCCCATAGACACATCACTTTCTTCTTGTAAAATTTGCCTTTTCTCTTCTCTTTATTCTTCTGAATTAGTTCTTGACATTCTGATTTGAAATGTCCTGGCTTTCCACTTTCATAGCAGATGATGTGTTCTTTATTTCTTATTCTTGCTTTCTAAAAGTTTTTGAATCCTTGGCCTTTCTTATAAATCTTTCTAAATTGTTTTTTGATTAGGCCCATTTCATCATCGTCAAGATCTTCATCTTCATCTTGTTCTTCTTCTTTTGCTTTCAGTGCTAGACCTCTTTTCTTTTTATCATGAATATCATCTAGTTTTTATTTGAACTTTAACTTACTTTCATATTCAGAAAGGCTTCTGAAGAGAGAAGCAACCGATCGCATTGATTCACCTTTTGACTCAAGGCACTTTGAATCATTAGAATTACTTTACGGTTGAGTGTAATGAGTTTCTTTTCTTTCTCATCATATTCTGCTAGCATCTTGGGAACTCTTTGTGAATCTACAATCTTTTCAAGTTTGTAGTTTCCACTCTCAATCACATCCCATAACCCATGTTTAGTAGCCATTACAAGGACTCTGAACTTTGCTTTCCAGAAAAAAAAAAGTGTTCGATGTTGAAACTTGGAGGTTTTGTGATAGAAGCTCCGTCGGGAAGAATGCCTTTACCCATGCTTACCATTGGATCCTTCTTAGGCTGTTAAACCTTAACAAGAGGACCTCTCTCTGATACCAAATGTTAGTGCAAGCGTTTCACCCAAGAGGGGGTGAATTGGGTGATACCAGAAATATTGTTGAGTATAAATAAATTAATTGAATATTAAATCAGTTGAGAGCAAAGAGAAATATCACCGAAGTGTACACCGGGAGTTATACTGGTTCGGCCACAACTACTTTGACCTTCGTCCAGTCCTAGAGCATTTTTGAGAGTTTCACTATATTCTCCAAGGTTCAGTGGGTTCTTGGAACCTCAGTACACAGCAAGTTCCTTCCCTGGACACTAGCTCCCCCTTACACATTGTAATCAAATCCCCAATTCAAGGTTCCACAACCTTAAATTGTCTCAATAACAAATTTTGAGTTTGTAATGAAAAACTCTCTCACAGAGCAAATATATAATCACTGAAGTACAATGAATGAGTATAAGAAAACAAAGCACTAAGAGTATGTTGATCAGTGTATTCTCAGTTCTTGTGTCTCATTTTCTATTCTTTGAATGCTCCATAAATATAGATGATTTGTAGTGTCCATTGGAATTAATTCAAACATGTCTGTTACAGTCACGTAGCAACGGTTGACCATTCTTCAAATATGAAAACTATCCGTTTGGCCCGTGTCTTGAGGCAAGGATAAAGTCGGTAGTTATAATTAGTTTATGCTTAAGATATTTAGGGAATCATGTATATATTGAAGTTTCCACTGTATTCTATATTTTGTCTACAAACGACTTCGGGGTTGTAAACGAATACTATTATTAGTATATATGTACTTTTCTGTATGCCCATGGAATCTAGTCTTTATTACTTTTCATATATCAAAAAGGAAATGCATGTTGACAATATTCTAACAGACTGTAAGTAATCTGGTACAACTTCCAAATTTTAGCCTAAAGTCCTAATAATTTTATACAATCTTTTTGAGATAACTTGTAGATGCAACCATACATGTACATGATAGAGGAATGCTTATTTGCATAAGCTTTATAATCAAGCCTCCTAAGAGTATAAAATTCAATTATACTTTAATCATGAAATTTATCTATACCTCCATTCATATTTGATGTGGTAATTTAGTTGAGGGAAATTTAAAAGTCTACGTAGCTTAATGATTCTATAACTACAAAATCCTTTCTTAACCTCAATACAATCAGGAATTGCGCCTATATCCCCAACATAAATAAAAAGATGTTGACTTTGTTTTAGAAGCTTCCTTCTCCTTTTTCTCATTTTTAACTTATACATGTCCTTCTTTATTTCAACTTCACAAACTAAATTCTTCTCCTTTGCAGCTCTTTAACCTTTTATTGTAGTCATTTACTGCTTTAATTCTAACTCTCTTGTTTAGATTTAGCATTATACCCCTTATTTCTAACAAATTGCAACATCTTGATATAATTGCCTACTACTAATAAATTGAATATCTTGGGTCTATCATTCTATAAACTTAATGTCCAATCCTTTAATAACGCATCCAAAAACCTACAAATTTCATGTATAATGCTTTAACCAACACTTGGGGCAGAATGACTCTAATTTGAATATACAAAGTCCAAACAAAGCTTACTTAATAATCTCAAATATTGGATCAAGATCATGTGTTCAATTTCATAGGAAAAAGCTAGTAAAGACAAATTTGACTGAGTCAGGAATTTAAGAAACTGAACTATTGATAGAGCACTGTCATACCCTTACCTTATTTTTACCCTTTTCTTAGTGCTTGCACTCAGTTCGGTGAGCTGCATAGGTATACTGATATATTGATATAAGGTACTTGATTACAACACATGTTTTCCCCTCAGGGTTTGATAATGTTACAAATGTACACATAATGCCTAAAATAAGACTACATAGATAACCACAATCTTTGTCTCGGGAGGCATGCCCATCAGTTTTATGTGTCTACAATATTTTCTTTAGAGCTGCTAGTTCCTACTAAGACTTTTTGATTTATTAAAAGGGGTGAGATTCCAAGGAATCCCAACAGCAACATATAATCAAACATATAAAATACGAAAATTAAATATGCAATCCACCATATAATGTTAAATGAAAATTCAAAACATAAAGTGTGTATACACAAAACTCAGGTCCAAATCACTATTTGAATCCCCTACGTGTACCTTAGATTGGCCCCTAACCATAGCTAAGCAATGTACCCCAGGCGTACCTTAACTGGGTACCTAACCACAACTAGGAAGCATACCCATGCATCATGTTCATATCACAAAATACAATAACACACAACATATCAACAATCATATAGTGTATGAGAGATTATAGCTACCACCTTAACCCTTTTTACCTCAAAACGCGTGCCTAATAAGCATGCCAACGACTGGGCTCTCAACTTGTCCTAAAATTCAAATATACAAGTTTAGGCTTGAACCCATTCATGTACTATTCTAGGCACTGTCATATTGTTTTTAGTGGTTATATGAATCTATTGTGAAAGTTTACCAAAATGCCCCTAGGACCTAGGGCGGCCAAATGTACCTGGTCCTACAGTAGTTTTCTCAAAATTTTAGTGTAGTTTATTCTGACATATATTTACCTAAGGAATCTATTTCTAGACTCAGAATTACCAAATTCACTACCAAACGACCATAATGCCCTCGGCATCTTCTAACTTCAGGTTTCAGGGGTGTTTTGGTCATTTTGCTTTCTAGGGATTTTCTAGAAAAGTGATTAATTGCAACCCCACCCAATTTTCCCTCGTGAACACAATGGAATCATCAATTTCATGAAAATCCAGCTCTTAGCTCTCTAATTAGTCCTAGCTAAAACTTATGACTCTCTAGTAAAAGTTGGGGTTTTCTAATTTTGACTCCGCAGACTTGCTCAACTTTATTAACTATTTAGTTATATTAAAACCACTATTTAGACTCAATTTGGGCATAACATTTAGGACACAACTTTTTTTAAATTTACAAACAAAGCAAATCCAGTAGAATTTCACCGATTAAGTTAGTCACAATTGCTAGAACAATCAATATTTGAAGTTTCATAAGCTACCTTAAGCTCTTTCTTGCTTTTCCATGCTTGGCCAAAATCCCTAGCACCCAAAACACCAAAACTCTTGCTCCAAATACCTTAAATAACATAAAAGATAAGCTTAGGGGAAGGATTATACTGTCAGGAATGAATTCACCGAAGAATTCAACCTACCTTGTGAGATTTTCCTCCTTCTCTCTCTAAAGTTCTCTTAAGCTTTCTCTCTCTTTTGGGATCACTTAGCATGGAGAAACTTCAAAACAAGTGCTACACCTCAAGTTTCCATAATCTCATCAAGTGAACTTTTCTGAGCAGCCATTATTGCAATAGAAATGGTTTGAATTGAAAGTAATTCTTACATCATCAACATCTCCATGCTTTTAAACATCACTTAAATGATTTAACTAAAATGATTATTAGTCATGGATAAACCTTAAGACAATTACTATTTCTCAAGTCACCATGACCCTATTAACTCAACTTCCCATGGGGTTACCCATCTTAGGATTTCCTTGGGTTAAGCAAGCTTAACTTCCGTGTACCCATGCCAAAATGCATATACCGTCTGTATTTGATTCCAACCACCAGTACCCCATGACTACCCTTTGGATATTTGCTAATTTCTTGGGGCTGGCTCACAGATTGGGAGGATACACTCCTTTAGAATCCCCATCCGTTCGTATTTCCTATCATTTTATTATCAAGACCTTACTAGTGCACTATTCATTTGTAAGAACTGCCACTCTGTCAGAACCTTTCGGGCTCTTCTAGAACCACTTTGTCTCTGATACCAAAACGTCATCATTTGGTCATCTAAAACCATATAACAATGTCACTGCCTCTAGGAAATTTTCGCTAGTAGTACATGTTAGATATGATTAGTATTGATGATGTCAAATATAGATATGAAATGATAAGAGCAAAGCAAAAAGTTTATATAATGTATTTCTTTGACTAATTATTGTGTTTAATGTGAAATATCTTGTAGATTAACTAAGTTGAATTATGGAGGAAGAATGAGGAGACAAAATTATCAAATATACAAAGAAGTTATTGAATTGATAAGAATAAACAAAAGGAAAAAGAAGAAAGAAACTGAAGATAGTCAAGAAGCTGGCTACTCAAATTATGGAGAATTATTATCAAGGGGAAAATCAAGAAGAAAGATATGGAAGAAAGAAGAAATTATAAGATCTAGTGAGAATATCAAGGTTCAAGCTGTTAAAAGTGATACTGGAGGTTTCTATGATGATACCGGAGGCTTCTATGATCAAATGATGGTTGGAATAGGTTAATACGAAGCTAAGATGACTTATATGTGAGTTATGGCACCTCTAGAGGAGTTTTACTTGAGTATGAGCTCAACACTCGAGTGCCAGAGTTGTTGCACTCGAGCACGGGATGAACATACTCGAGTATCGAGGGGCTACTCTGTTAAGCTCTATTTTACATTCAGCCTGACAGAGGTTCGGTATTTTGTCCAGAAGCAGCTGAATTATAGAGAAATTTAGTAATACTCGAGCACTAGGATCCATACTCAAGCATCAGGATCTTTTACACTCGAGCACATGCAAGTGTTGACATGAAAGTTTTAACCTGAGAAGAAATATGACTAAAGAAATGTGAGGCGTACTCGAGCAGGACTGGTTGCACTAAAGTGATGACTAGAATTGTACTCGAGTCCGTGCGAGTGAAGAGAAGTGAGTGTTTTCCCGAGAGGAAGCCAGAATGTGAAATTGTACATGCACTCGAGTGAGGCTTCTTTGCACTCGAGTGAAGTCCTGACAGAGTTCAGACTCTCATAGCCATCAATCCAAACGTGGTTAAATGTTATACATTCATTATATTTTCACTTGTTATTGTTCCTAAATGTTAACTAACATATATTTCAAGTGTAAAATATGAGATTAAACATTTGGACTGCATCTTCAAGAACGAAGGTCAATTAGGGCTAAAGTCTTCACACAACGTGATGAGTCCCAGAAGCCAGTAATTCAGCTTTTGACTAATGATCCAACATACCCATAACTAACTCTTCATCATATTAATGATTAAGTATTTTACAGTGTGAAACAAGAAATTTAATGTTGAGATTACATATTCAAATGAAAGAGTCATTTATGGCGGGCGACATCATTACACACCGAGTATCATTTACCTACCACGACAAAAGTTTGACCGACCATGAGAGATTTTCTGGAAACTCAAATATATTCATTCCGCTCCACAACAAGATGTACAGCTCATAATGAGACATACCGATCCTCAACGGGACACTTTGCTTTAAAACAGAAATCTCTTGGTAGCTAGTTTTTTCAAATATGCTCAATGGTCAAATTGACTCCAACGGACAAATGCTCACAACGGTCATCATCTTCATCAACTATAAATAAGAAAGCAATCGATGTCTATGGGTAACAGAGACAGCGAGCAACTACGAGAAAAATGATAGAAATATGAATCCTCTACTTCTACCCAAACACTCTCTGTTTTCGAGTTTCTATATTACTTATCATTGAGAGAGTGATTATTTACATTGTACTTCAGTGAGCATTATATCCACTATGTGAGAGAGTTTGTAAAGACTTTCAACTATATTTCTAAGTTGATCTCAAGGTAGAGGGACCTTGAGAGGGTTGATTTCCTTACGGGGGAAGCTGTAGAGAGAATTGCCAGTAAGACATTCTGCTTGTAAGACTTAGAAGGTACAAGCAGTAGAGAACGTTGCTGCTCTAAGACTTACAGGGGTGTAAGTAGGAGAGAAGGTTACTGCTCGTAAGACTTGCATGAGTAAGCAGGAGAGGAAGATCTTCGGGATTGTTCTGCTTGTAAGACTTGCCGTAAGGGGGAGTATGTCAGTGAGACATTTGTAAAAGGTTTCACAAGTACCCGGCTAAACTTATGGGATTGTAAATGCCTTTCTTGTGCTCGGATTAAACAAGAAGATAGTGGATTTGAAAATCTTAGGAGCAGCCTAGGGACTCGACGTAGGCCATCACAGATTGGACCGAACCAGGATAAATCACAGTTTGCATATTCTCTTCCATAAGCTCTTATATTTCTAGCATATATTATTTAATCTAACTATTGATTTATAAACCTTCATTCTTACCTTTTTTGTTAAGATGCGAAAATATTTCTAAAGTTCTTAAGTTTTTATTGTATACCCAATTCACCCCCTCTTAGGTGATAGCCGGTTCTAACATTTGGTATCGAGCCTGGGCTCTTGTTTAAAGGACTTAATCATCTCAAGAGTTACAATGGTTTCAGAAGGTTTTGATTATACAATCCCACCTCTTTTGGAAAGATAGAATGACTAGATTTATAAAAGCTTATGATTTTGATATGTGGAATGTTTTTACAAATGCATTTGATTTCAAACCAAGAAAGGATTGGACAAAAAGTGAAAAGAAAATGTTTTTGTTGAATATTAGAGCAATGAAAATTCTGTATGGTGCTTTAACCGAAAATGATTTTAAGAAAATTAGATTTTGTTCTAATGCTAAACATATCTGGGACACTCTTGATTCTATTTATGCTTCTAACAATTGTGTTGAAGTTGAAAGTGTTGACAGTTCATGTGAAACTACACACTACGCATCTACTGTGCATGAACAATTGGAAGTTGATGACGAAGATGGAGAAATCATAGAACACTTCCATACAGTCAACATGGATAGACAAGAAGAAGAGAATTCCCGAAAAGAGCTCATTATGGACGAACATGAAAAATCACTCTCCGGAGCTCAAGATGAACTTAAGGTAAAGAGTTCCAATTCTTTGTGTGATTTTCGTAAAACTGATTTTCAGAGTCTACAAAAGTTTATCTCTCAACCAATTGTTATTCTATTGAGAAAAGCAAAAATGTTTTCAAATATGCTGGAAAGTTTGTTCGGAAGAAAGAATGTTCAAATAAAATCCATTCGAGTTTCTACTCTCATTATCGACATAATACTTGCATGATATCCCATAATGCATATCTTCATACAATTTGCAATTATTGTGGCAAATCTGATCATATTTCTCACACATGCTATTTTAGAAGAAATTCCCATATGAGAATAAGTATATTTGGGTACCAAAGAAACATGTAAGGTTTAATACTAACAATCAAGGACCAAAGTATATGTGGGTACCAAAAGATCCATCTAGTACTTTATGTGTGCAGATTGATTATAAGAAGAATCGACATAAGGGTACGGAGAAGATAAAGACGAAGCGAAGAGTTTCTCATGCGCCAATAAAGAGGCTCATATCGTTGATATCAAAAAGGAGAACTCTTAGGGCACCCATTATTGGAGCTACATAGAATAACCAAAGAAAGAAGTAATGGATAAAAGGAGTATGTTCTACCTCAACGAAGGGCTATCATAATGTACCATTCAACTATCTTAAGAAGAACAAGAAAAGGAGGATCTCTCATACACAAAGAAAAATACTCTCAAAGCCTACATCATATGAGAAAGTTTTGCATAATCCTAAAGCCAAATACGCAAAAACAGAGCTTCAAAGAAAGATGCAGTGGGTATGCAAAGGCAACCCTCCAAGTACCTAAGGTAAAGGTATACAAAGGTAAAAACCTCCTACACTGTTATCTTTAATATCTATTGAGGTTTATACCTTGTAACCTTAGGAATGAGCATTGCACATATGTTTTTATAATCTTTAGAAAAATCAAACACAAAGAGTTGCAATGTTCAATAGTCTAACTTGTTATGCATATACATACTTTATAAGAGAACAATATTTATGCATAAAGTCATACTTAATTCATTATGTTCAATTTCTTTGAAGTGACTATATTCTTAGAGCATGTGAATTATGATTCTTTCAAGCTAACCATGAGTGGATCCAAGTAGAATTGGATACCTAAGGAAGAAAAATGGTTATATGATTTTTGCAGGAATAATTTGAAAAAGAAGCATGACACTTGAGTACAGAAGTGAACACTTGAGTGCAAGGCATGTTAACACTCGAGCACTGGTTGGTCACTCGATTATGGATTTGAATCCTATTCTCTACTTTTAGATTGCAAAACAGGGATTAACAGAGTGTGCAGAAACTCTAAGGATACTCTTGAATTCATCAATAGTACTATCACACACTCGAATGAGACGTGAGCACACTCGAGTATTTGAAGAACTCACATGAAAGTGCATCAAGAACTCGTGAATGCCACAGGTATAAATGCATAAATTAGCTTCAAAACATGGTTTACTCAAGTGATCTTGGAAGACTTGGGTACAAAGATACAAGGAGATGGAAATTAACTTGAGTGTCTACAAGTTACACTCAAGCCAGGTACACTGTATTAGTAATTAAAATATCAACAATTGCACCCATTCTTTTCAACTCAATTTGAGTGGTAAATTCTTGCTCATTACTATATACCATTAGTAGTCAATGATTTATGGTTTTCAAAATATTTTAAGATTGCTAAATGTATTGCAATAGAATTGTGCATAATTTTTCTATGCATTGGAAATTTGAAATGCACATTTCAGTAATGTACTTGGATTTCAATTCATTCTATTTATAAAAATTCATATATATTATTTGAAAATTATTCATATCTTGTTTGCATTCAAATTGGTTTCAAAATTGGAAGCTAATATTTTTGTATACTGAAAGTCAGAAATGCTTCAAATTCATTTACCAAAGTATTTTCCTATCATTGACATATTGATCTTAATCGTGCTATCCAATTCTTGAACTCTCTTTAGTCTTCATTCTCTAACATGCTAGACCTTACATCTAACAACTTAACTATCTATACGAGTTCCAAGTGTATTTCCTTGAAAAGAATTCAACTTGTGAAAGCCTTATGCCAGATGCATAAATCTTTAGTTAATCATGTTATTCCAAGCATTATGAATGTTCATTAGTGCATTGAATGTTTATGCATTAACCATTATTGTGGAATAACATACTAATATTCTTAAACTCTAGTCATTTGGACTAATGAGTATATCCTTCATCATCCATAAATCAATGTACTCATTTCGTTGCTCAAACACATTAACTATTGATATGATCTATCTTTGAGTAACCAGTGTCATATATCTAAATCCTTGAGTTGAATATTCATATCTTTCATGACACAATTCTAAGAGTCAAGACAATCTATGAATTATTTGCAAAGTCATAATGCTCATATAGGTTTATCAAGCTAATACTTTTGGTTATTTATATGACTTTAGCACCTGGGAAAATTCTCCAACATGTTAAATATGATAGTTAACATTTTATCTTAGTTGAACTCCAAAGTGAAGCACTTTGATACATATTTTAGAACTATTAGTTTCCACCATTTTTAACATGAACATTGATTCTAAATAGGTTTTAAAAATGTGTTTTGAATGTATTCAGAATCTCAATTTCACAATGTATTATTATGATTTGAAATTACATCTGAGATTTGAAACAAATTGTTTATTTCATTATAATTCTTGGAAAACTTGATTTCATTCATGATTTATCATTTTATAAAAGTTGATCATTGTGGATAAGCTTTCTACTCTCTTTGATCTGACTTTCATCGATTGCATGAAAATCTTATGAATGACATATTTTCTATATAAAGTGTATTTACAAATTGTCATTGATCATCATCATTCCTAGTATCACTTGTTTGTTATGCTTTATAATGACTTGATTTTATTGGATAAAATTATGTCTTGGTCTTTGTTGGTTTATGATACTCTTTGCTTAAATATCATTGATTTAATTATATAAGAGCATAAGAGTTATAATGTCTAATATCATATGGACCCAAGAGAAAGTTGGGTACCAAAGAGCATATAATTATACGTTTGGAGGAATTGACCAAAATGCTCTACTTTCACATATAAAGATCAGAGGCTAACAAAAGAGGCATGACTGATAGTGTTGTAGTGTGAGTGAAAGTAGAATATGTGATATTGCTCAAATGACAATCCAGCACTAGCAAGTGACCAACTATTGATCCAGTCAGAGAAACAAATGTTCAGAGGATGACACGGTATTCTACTAGAACTGGTCCTCCTGATCCTTCAGTCTTTGGTCCATCTATTAGGGGCTATCCGAAAAAGGAGGTTCTACACTTTCACACTAAGTTTACTACAAACAATGTTGAGATCATCATTCAATTATAATATGAAGTAGCTGTGTGACTTAGTGAACCAGAACTTCAAAGTTCTATTTGAGATTATGGATGACAAAATAAGGGTGCTATGTGATATGGTGAAATTAAAATTTCTCTATGATGTTTGCTAAGCAAGCGGCACATACTAAACCAATATGCGTATAAAGCCTTACCCTAAGCTCAACGTGGTATCCTTTAAGTAGCAACATAGATTACATGGTCAGATCGCATATTCAGACAGTAACTAGCCAACGATGTATCAATGGACTACAGAGGATTATGACTCCAGTGATTACGATATTACTCGAGTGAGGTATTGTATTCTTGCTTAATTCAAAATCCTTAAGTTGTATCACTTGAGTATACAATCGAGTAATGATTGAGTAGAATCACTCAAGTAACTACTCAGGTGATATTGGGTTATATCTCTTAAAAACCCTTATTAGCATTATCATTGCATTTCTCTCTAAATCTTCATACTTTCAAAATCATTTTCTCTATAAAGTTTCCAATTATTTTCAAAATCCAGGAGAGTAATTAACTGCTTTTCTAAGACAATTTTTAAAACCATGCATCAATTAAGGGGGAGCTTCACATTCACTTGTATTTTATATCTTGAAAGCTCATCTCTTTTATTGGAAGAAAATCTTTTTAACATACTTATCCATATTCACCATGTCTTGATTAGTTTTGATGATGAGTTACACTTATATTGTTCTTTTCATAATCTTAAACTTAACCTATCATATGGAAAGGAACCTTTATTACTTGATCGAACTAACAATTCTCTTTGCAAAGAAAGGTTAAATTTGTGACAGGAGAATTTGCTTTGCCTAACAACATTCATTAACATACTACAAGAAGAAACTATCTAACTTGAGGAAAGATGCTTCAATGTTTAAACTAGGAAAATATATAGGCTGCAACATTTAGAGCAATAAATACATATGCCAATACAACTGAGCATTGAGCATGCTGAACAGAAGCTCAGCTCACTTGGAGAATCCTGGCAACAACATGAACATACATCAGAGTTGTACAAAGCACAACATCAAGAACCAGCATTGCCAAAGAAGCAACGGACTTCATAGAGCACTTCATCATTTTTGCAAATCTACATGAGCATTTCTAAACCTTCTCTCTTTACATTTCAAGAATACGTTTCATATATTTCATTTATCTTGTTTAAAAAAGTTTTCTTGAAATCCTCTCCAATGTTTTTTTATTTCCCTCTCATTAAAAATGAAAGTACTTTCACATAGGGGGAGTGTAAATTGTTTTCTTGGTTCATTCATTCTGATTAAAGTAATTTCTACTCTATTTACTTCTCCACAAGCCTTACTTCTTTATATATTTCAAACTTTTTGCTGATGTCAAATAGGGGGAGAAAAATGTAAGAAAAATGTGTATGTTGCATTATATATGTATGTTGCACTTCCTTCAGACATATGCACATCATTCAGACATATTTTTCTTAAAGGATTTGTCATCATCAAAAAAGGGGGAGAATGTTAGATATGATTAGTTTTGATGATGTCAAATATAGATATGAAATGATAAGAGCAAAGCAAAAAGTTTATATAATGTATTTCTTTGACTAATTATTGTATTTAATGTGAAATATCTTGCAGATTAATTAAGTTGAGGAGTCAAAATTATCAACTATACAAAGAAGTTATTGAATTGATAAGAATAAACAAAAGGAAGAAGAAGAAAGAAACTCAAGATAGTCAAGAAGCTTGCTACTCGGATTATGGAGAATCATTATCAAGATGAAAATCAAGAAGAAAGATATGGAAGAAAGAAAAAAGAAGAAATTATAAGATCTAGCGAGAGTATCAAGGTTCAAGCTGTTAGAAGTGATACTGGAGGTTTCTATGATGATACCGGAGGCTTCTATGATCAAATGATGTTTGGAATAGGTTAATATGAAGCTAAGATGACTTATATGTGAGTTATGGCAATTCTAGAGGAGTCTTACTCGAGTGTGAGCTCAACACTCGAGTGCTAGAGGTGTTGCACTCGAGCACGGGATGAACAAACTCGAGTGTGGGGGGGCTACTGTGTTCAGCTCTGTTTTACGTTCAGCCTGACAGAGGTCCGGTATTTTGGTCATATCTCTCAAACCACACGTCGGATTGACTTGAAACTAGTGACATATGAAAGAAGACTCACAACACGAAAAATGTACACAAATATCACATTGAAAGAAGCTTAAAGGAAGGAGATATGATTTGTGGAAGTTGACATTGAAATCACCGTCACTTTCCAAGACAGGTTCGGTATTTTGAATATAACTCACAAACCACACATCGGATTGAGATGAGACCTGTGCCATATGAAACGAGATGCAAAGGGCTTTCCATGGATAGGTAATTTTCCTAATTTAAAGTTATATGCTAGGAGCTATGCCTTCTGGAAGTTGTCGCTTGTGCAGTCTAGTGCAATAGACATTCTTTCGATCGTAACTTACAGAATACAAGGATTTTGGAGCTGATTCTTTTTGCATTGGAATGCATATGGCAAGAGCTTTCTTATGATACATCATTAGAATCAAATAAATAAATTTTGTCTAATGTGGCCCTACATCACTCACGAGTGCAAAAATGCACTCTTGAAACATGTCATGCGAGTGATGTCCAGAAGCAGCTAAATCGTGGAGAAATTTCGTAACACTCGAGCACTAGGATCCACACTCGAGCATCAGGCTCTTTTACATTCGAGCACATGCAAGTGTTGAGTGATGACCAGAATTGTAGTCGAGAAGAAATGTGACTAAAGAAACGTGAGGCACACTCGAGTAGGACTGGTTGTAGTCGAGTGATGACCAGAATTGCACTCGAGTCCGTGCGAGTGAAGAGCAGCGAGTGTTTGCCCGAGAGGAAGCCAGAACATGAAATTGTACATTCACTCGAGTGAGGCTTCTTTGCCTCGAGTGAAGTCCTGACAGAACCAACGTACAAAGTTCAGACTCTCATAGCCATCAATCCAAACGTGGTTAAATGTTATACATTCATTATATTTTTACTTGTTATTGTTCCTAAATGTTAACTAACATATATTTCAAGTGTAAAATATGAGATTAAACATTTGGATTACATCTTCAAGAATAGAGGTCATGTATGGCAAAAGTTTTCACTCAACGTGATGAGTCCCAAAAGCCAGAAATTCAGCTTTTGACCAATGATCCAACATACCCATGACTAACTCTTCATCATATTAATGATTAAGTATTTTGCAGTGTGAAACAAGAAATTTAATGTTAAGATTACATATTCAAATGAAAGAGTCAATTGTGGCGGGCGGCATCATTACACACCGAGTATCAGTTACCTACCACGATAAAAGTTTGACCCACCATAAGAGATTGTCTGGAAACTCAAACATATTCATCCTGCTCCACAACGTGATGTACAGCTCATAATGAGACATACCGATCCGCAACGGGACGCTCTGTTTTGCAACGGAAATCTCATGGTAGCTAGTTTTTTCAAAAATGCTCAACGGTCAAAATGACTCCAACGGACGAATGCTCACAACGGTCATCATCTTCATCAACTATAAATAAGAAAGAAATCAAAGTCTATGGGTAACAGAGACAGTGAGTAACTATGAGAAAAATGATAGAAATATGAATCCTCTGCTTCTACCCAAACACTCTATGTTTTTGAGTTTATATATTACTTATCATTCAGAGAGTGATTATTTGTTTTGTACTTCAGTGAGCATTATATCCACTCTGTGAGAGAGTTTGTAAACACTTTCAACTATATTTCTAAGTTGATCTCAAGGTAGAGGGACCTTGAGAGGGTTGATTTCCTTACGGGGGAAGCTGTAGAGAGAATTGCCAGTAAGACATTATGCTTGTAAGACTTACAAGGGGGAGTATATCAGTGAGAGGTTTGTAAAAGGTTTCACAAGTACCCAGCTAAACTTTTGAGATTTTAAAGGATTTTCTTGTGCCCGGATTAAACAAGAAGATGGTGGATTTGAAAATCTTAGGAGAAGCCTGGGGACTGGACGTAGGCTATCACAGATTGGACCGAACCAGGATAAATCACAGTTTGCATATTCTCTTCCATAAGCTCTTATATTTCCAGCATATATTATTTAATCTAACTGTTGATTTATAAACCTTCATACTTACTGCTTTCGTTAAGATGCGAAAAGATTTCTAAAGTTCTTAAGTTTTTATTATACACTCAATTCACCCCCTTCTTGGGTGATAGCCGGTTCTAACAGCACAATCACATTCTCCAAAATTAACCATTTTATTTTATTGACTATTTCCAATAATTACAATACATTTTAGTAAATATAATTGAGGGTGTTACAGTTCTCCCCTACTTAAAAGGGGAAATAGGATATTATAAAATATATTTCCCTTCATCCTCTTCCTATTTCCATCCACCAGCAAACATAGAAAGGAGAGAGTGTGTGCTTTGAATTTATAGAGAGAAAAGGAGGAAAATTTCACAAGGTAGGTTAATTTCTTCAGTGAATTCATACCTAACATATTTAATCCTTCTCTTCTATGTTATTTAAGGTGTTTGAAGCAAAGATTCAATGTTCAAGGGTGTTAGGGTTTTGGCAACAAGAGTAAAAGCCAGAAGGAAGAAGAGGTAACTTCTGTTCAAGGGTGTTAGTGTTTTGGTTATACTAGTTGCTGTGAGTAATTTAATCAGTTAACTTCTACTGGATTTGCTCTGATTGTAACTTTGGAAAAAGTTTTTTCCTAAATGTTATGCCGCCCAAATTGAGTCTAAATGGTGATTTTCACATAATTAAATAGTTAATAAAGTGATTAGGAGTAGAAAGGAGCAAGTCTATGGAGTTAGAATTGAAAAACCCTAACTTTTCCCTAAGAACCTTTAGTTTTGGCCAATGCGGGTTTAGGGTTTTGGAGTTGGATTTTTAATTATCTAATGATTCCATTGAGTTCAAGAGGGAAAATTAGGTGGGGATACAGTTGAATACTTTTCTAGAAAAGATTTAAAAAAGAAAAATTACCTAAACACCCCTGAAACCTTAAGTTAAGGGCTGCCAAGGGCATTCTGGCCTTTTAGCAGTGAATTTAGTAATTCTAAGTCAAGAAATGGATTCCTTAGGCAAAAATATATAAGACTACCATGTCAAAATTTTGAAGAAAGCTAGGTCCTCGAGGAAATTTAGGTAAAATTTCATAATAGACTCATATAACAACTAAAAACATGTTGGAAGTGCCTAAAATAGTATATGAATGGGTTTTAGCCTAATTCTTGTCATTTGACATTTTAGGACCAAGTTAAGAGCCCAGCCATTGGCACACTTTATGAGGCACATATTTCAAGGCGGAAAAGGGTTAAGGTATTAACTATAATCTCTCATATACTATGTGATTGTTGATATGTTGTATGTTACTGTATTTTGTGATATGAACATGATGCCTGAGATATGCTACCTAGTTATGGTTAGGTACCTAGCTGAGGTACGCCTGGGGCACATTACCTAGCTATAGTTAGGGGCCTAGCTAAGGTACACGTAGGGGATCCAAACAGTGATTTGGCCCTAAGCTTTGTGTACACACAAATATTGTTATGAATTTTTATTTTACATTATATGGTGTATTGCATATTTAATTCTTGCATTTTATATGTTTGGTGATATATCACTACCAAGATTCCTCAGAATCTCATTCTTTTTCAAAATTGATAAATGTGTCAGCGAGAACCAGTAGATCCAAAGGTAAGGTGTTAGATCTAGGAAATCGATAGGTGTGGATCTCGAGATGGAAGCTAATGGTTATATGTAGTTTAATATTTTTAACATTACGGACAAAATGTATGTATATTATGAAATCCTAAGGGGAAAACTGGCAATGTAATCAAGCATGTTATTTCAATAATATCAATATATTTACGCTATTCCTATGTTGATCACCAAATTGCCAAGGCTGTGGATATCCTATCATTACATATCATTGATTGAGGTAGTAATGGCTGGCACAGACCATCGATGGAGGCAGCGTCGTTGCATCAAAAGGCTAGGATATCCTGTCATTATAGATCACTGATAGAGGTAGTAATGGTCAGCGCAAACCGCTGATAGACTCAGTGTCATTACATAAAAAGGCTGCGGATATCCTATCATTGCAAATCACTGATGGAGACAAAAATGGCTGGCACATATCACCGATGGAGGCATTGTCATTACATATAATGTTGGTTGTGTTCATCTGAGTGGAGTCTCGAAGTTGCTAGAGGCCTAAGGAGCCAAGCGCTATGGGAAATGACCAATGGGCCCTATATTTGTTGCACGCTACATATTGCGTACAGAATGGATGATGAATGCTTAATACTATATGAGATTTGTAATAAGAATATGGTGATTGTGTTGCATGCTTGATGAGCTTGCAGATGAAAGAGATAGATTGAATATGATTATGGTGTTGCATGGCTTGTAAGCATGTATGTGATAATAGAATGAGATATGCTATAAGGCTAGGTATATTAGGGCAGTGTTCCCAACAAGGCAATCAGGCCTAGAATAATATACTAAGCATCCTGATGGACAATCAGTATAATAATGGGTTGGGTAACCATGAGTATAGCATGGGTGGAATATGTAAGTGTTATTAGATAGTTCAACCACACATATAAGGTGATTCATGGTGTAAGCTTTATAAGTTTGCATAACCTAGGGATGAGTTACACAGTGAGAAAGGATTAATCCCCAAGTTATAGACGTTCAAATTTTAAGGGCTAAATTTATTGAATAGGGGGAGAATGTTACATCCCAAATTTTAGTCACCAAAATTCCTTATATTCAAGGGAATAGAATGGTGAATATTCATGAACTTGGAATTTTAGAAATTTATAAATTTCTATTTTCATGAAGATTAGGCTAGAAAATATTATGGAATTAATTCTTGGGTTTTATGAAAAGCTCAATATTGAGGTCCAAAGTAGAGGAATACGAGAAAATAATATTTGGCCAAACATTAATTTAATTTTTCTTATAGGAATTAATTATTGGAAATAGAATGGTGAATAATGCTTCCAGTGAAAATTTCCTGTGAGGCAGCGACATTGTTATATGGTTTTAGATGACCAAATGATGACAAAAAATTATGAAATATTACATAATGAAATTAGACATCCTGAGCTTTAATTTGATAGGTAATCGGTAATTTCTGGAGTTGTATACAAAAAGTTATGTATTTTTTAATTTTACCCAGTCAAACTAGAAAGTTTCCAGAGCAGCATCCAAAGTTGGAATTTCTGAGAACTCCATTTGTGATAAAGTCTATATTGTTTTTTGAATCTAGACTCAATAAGGGTTCTATAGCCTTTGGAATCCAATTTGATGTCTACAAATTAAGTTATGATTCTTTAAAATTTAGGCAAAATATCTGCCAGAATTTGCTTATATCCGAAAATGGGAAATTAATTAATTAAATAATTAGGGAAAATTTGGGATAATTACAAAAGAAATCTCATCCTCTTTCCCTTCCATTTCCCATCAGGTTTGGCTGCCAAAAGAGAGAGAAAGCTTGAGAGAATTTAGAGAGAGAAGGAGGAAAGTCCCACCAGCAGCACTATTCATATTCTATAAAATTCACCATTTTATTTCATTGACTATAAGAAATTTTGGTGACCGAAATTCGTGATGTTACAAGCACAATATTTATTTTCATATTTTTCCAAGGAGGAGGTTAAATGAGTAAGGGCCTTGTTTGGTGGTTACAATTTTGTGCCTAATAACAAAACATATTTTCACTCGTCATCCAAATATGCCCTTAACTTACCTTCTAAGCTAAAGAGAAAATGGGGTAAAGAAGCGACTAGAAGCAAGAGAGGAGAGGAGAGAGAAATTTTAGACTTTTGACATAAAAAGAAAGCTCTAACTTCCTCACTAACATCCTATCTCCATCCACCTCCATATCCATCGACATCCTCCATCATCCATCCATCCCACCTCCTTGTATCCTTTATAATTAAGCTACTTGACCATTATAGATAGTTGAAGAGGGTTGAAGCAATATTTGGCACCAATTTTTAGAAGAAAAAGAGGGTGAAGGCACAAGTATCTGCTCCACCAATTTTAATTCATAGCTTATTCCTTCTCCTTTCTCCAAGCTTAATCTTCCTCTTCTATGAGTAGCTAAGTTCCAATGATTTCCTTGAGCTGGGTAATGGTATAAGTTTATAAGCTTCAATGGAATTCCTTTAAGCTCTCTTTCTAGTTCATAATTATATGGCTTGGTTAAGAATGTGGTTGTGAGGTATATTGTTCTATGGCAAATGAATAAATTTAGTGGTTGAGCTAGGAGTCGACTAGATAAGCTTCACATGATTCAAATTAGGAGTTGGTTGAGTCATTTATTCTAGCTCATTTGAATGGATTTTAAATGGCTAAATTGAATGCTTTGAATTTTTGTAATGGTAATTACAATTTGGAATTAGAAGTTAATTATTCTTCTCCTTGAGTCCAATTTATTGGGTTGAATGGAGGTACTCATTTGATTGCTTTAGTAAAATGAATTAAATGAGTATTCTAGTATGGATCTAGTGGTTGCTTAGGTCCATCCTCTTGACTCATATTAGTGAATTCTTTTAATTAATAAGCAAAGAAGACTAAAATCTCAACTCAAGGGAATCCCACCTCATCATTATATTAGTTTATTGAATTTGTCTTATTGTTATTGTTAATTTCGATTCTATGCTCTTCCTTATCTTGAAAACCAACAAATACAAAATTATTGATTTATATTAGATTATTTTAGTTGTCTTTTAAACAATTTCTCAAAATAATTTTTCACAATTTCTTCATTCTCTTCTTGGCCAAAACTTGGCTCCTTTTGTAGGTGTTAGATGGCTTCTTGAAGAAGCTATTTCTACCTTCTCAAAATAATATTTTTTTTTATTGTAATTTTGCACATGCCTTAAATTATTTTAATATTTCTTTTTCCACTTGGCCTAAATCGCTTCCACATGGCATGTTTTGTGTCCAAATAATCATTTTCCCTCTTCTCTTCCTGCCTTAACCAACCTTGCACCTTAATTTTAAAGAAAATAAGAGCTACTTGAATAAATTGGTAAATGACCATTTTGCCTTTACTTTTCTTCAATTTTGAATTAAATGTTGTCTTCCTTCTTCCCTTTTTGTTTTTGGCCGAAATTTACATAATAAGTTAGGCCAAAAATTGATCTCTTCCCTTCTTCATTTTAGGCTACAATATTAGGCCATTGATGATACAAAAATTGGGCTTTTATGCCTTAACTTAGCCAAAATTTTATGTGACCTCTAGTTCTAATATTTTGCCATTTCAAGTGTACCGAAAATTTCACCATTTTATTCCATTTAATGTAACAAATATACAAGGAATTTTTGTGAATTAAATTTGGGAAGTTATGGCTCCCTTCAATAAAATTTTGTCCCCAAAATTTATTATATGAACATATTCATAAATTACGGGTAATGCCTTCACATGTCTTCGTCAGCTTCCTAGGTAACCTCTCGAGGAGATAATCCCTTCAAAACTACTTTAAAAAATGGGACACTCTTGTGCCTGAGTTGTTTCTCTTACCCATGAATAATTTGGTCAGATTCGATCTCATATGTAAGATCATCCCACATATCTACATCTTCATGTTCAATTACGTGCTCTAGATCGGGTTGATACTTCTTTAACTATGAGACATGGAAGACGTCATGTAATATGCTCAAATTTGGAAATAAAGCTATTTGATACGTTATTAGCCCAATCCTTGATACTATTTCAAATAGACCAATGTATCTAGAGCTAAACTTTTTCATTTTCAATGTTCTACTAATACCAGTAACAAGCAAAACATTTAGAAATACGTGATTGCCAACTTCAAATTCTGAAGGTTTTCATCTTTTATTGGCATAACTTTTCTATCTGCTTTGAGCAGTCAACAATCTCTGCTTTATCAATTTAATCTATTCTATTATCTGATCTACTATATCTGGCCCATACAATTTCCTCTTAGACAGTTCTGCCCAGCTCTCCATTTATATTGTTCTTTCTATTTATCTGTCTATCTGAGGATGGTAGGCTATACTGAATATGAGTCTGGCACCCAAAGCCTTGTGTAATGATCTCCAAAACTTAAAAGTAAATTGAGGATCTTGATCAAAAATTATATTATATGGTGTACCATGCAATCACACAATTTCCTTAATGTATATCTCTACACGTTTATCAAGAGAATAGTAGATACTAATTGGTAGAAAATGTGTTGTCTTCATGAATCAATCACCGATTACCCATATTGTATCATGATTTCTAATCTTAGATAATCCTATCACCAAATCCATGGTAAAGCTTTTCTATTTCTACTCAAAAATTTCAGGATTTTACAAAAGCCCTGTTGGTATTTAATGCTTGACTTTCACCTTATAACAAGTGAGACAACAAGCCACAAATTTTGCCACATCTCTTTTTATCCCTGGCCACCAATACATAGACTTTAAGTCAAAATACATTTTAATTGCTCCTAGGTATAGAATATATCTACTCTTGTGTGCTTCATCCAGGATTCACCATCTCAGTTTTGTTTATAGTGGAACATATATCTGCTTCCTATATCTGACTAGTCCACTCAGTGACAAGTCATATTACTAAGTTTCTTTCCTTCTAATCATGCTTCTGATGGATTGTGCCCTTCCATCTTGCATCTGAGGTTCTTCGATTGCTATTCTCATATCAGTTTCTATATGACTGACATTATTGCCACTAATCATTATTTATTTAGATAGAATGAGATCCCTAAAATCCTCAATCAGATTTTGCTCTTAAATCATTAAGGTTGCCGCCTGCATTGTCTTATGGCTTAATCATCTGCAACTACATTAGCCTTCCCTGGGTAGTATTAAATTTCTCGGCTATAATCTTTAAGCAATTCTATCCATCTACGCTATCTCATTTTCAACTCTTTTTTATCATACAAATATTTCAAACTCTTATAGTTGCAAACAACTCTAAAGTTGCTCCATAGAGACAGTATATCTAGATTTTCAATGCAAATACAATTACTACTAACAGAAGGTCATGGGTAGGATAATTTAATTAGTGAGGCTTCAACTGATGAGAGGTATATGCTACAACTCTTCCCTGCTACATCAGGACACATCCTAATCCATGCTTGATTGTATCACTATAAGCCACATAGGTCAAGTGTGGATTGGGGATTGTTAATACTAGTACTGTCGTCAATCTCTCCTTCAGCTTGATGAACCTCTTCTCATAATTATTGTCCCATATACAAGGTTGAGTTTTCTGTGTCAACTTTGTCAAGGTAAAGCATTTTTGAAGAAATTCTAAATGAATCTTCTGCAGTAATCAGCAAGACCTAGACAACTGCGTATTTTAGTAATAGTCTCTAGCCTCTTCCTGTTTAGTACTATTTCTTCTTTGCTAGGATCTATCGAGATCTCTTCTTGTAAGACTACATAGCCTATAAATTTAACTTCTGAAAGTGAAAACTCACACTTGCTTAGCTTGACATAGAGTTGCTTACTTTTCAATGTGCCCAACTCTATTCTCAAGTACTCCTCATGTTCTACTCTGCTTTATGAGTATACGAGAATATCATCGATGAATACTACTACGAATTGGTCCAGATATGGACAAAAAATTTGATTCATGTTGTCTATAAATACTGCAAGTGCATTTGTCAGCCCAAATGGCATTACTAGAAATTCATAATGACCATATATGGTTTTGAAAGCAATCTTTTGGTACATTCTCTACTTTTAATCTAAGATGATGATACCTTGATCTCAAATCAACTTTTGAGAATATATAGGAACCATATAATTGATTGAGTAAATCTTAATTATGGGAAGTTGGTATTTGTTCTTGACTATCACCTTGTTTAACTCCTTATAATCAATACACAAGTGTAGGCTTCCGTCTTTCTTTTCAACAAAGAGTACTAAGGTTCCCCACAACAAAACATTGGGTTGGATTAACCTTTTCTCTAATAGCTCCTCAATCTTCTTTTTTGGTTCTAGCATTTCATTTGGAGGTACTTTGTATGGGGCTTTGGATATTACTCCTGCTCCAAACTTAGTTTCAATTGCAAACTCTGCTTCCCTTTCTAGAGGTAATCTATTGATATCTTCTGAAAATACTTTAGGAAACTCATTTACTACGAGGATATTTTCAAGTGCTATTCTAGCTTCTGACTACATAGAGAAAAATACTATATACCCCTGACAACCTTTATATAAACATCTCTCATGCTTAGCTTCTGAGAGAAAATTAAGATTGACCTCTATATTGACATTTGGTTACACATTAGGATAAATAACTCCTTTGTTTCTACAGTCTAACAACATATTGTTTGTTGTTAACCAATCAATACCAAGAATTACTTCCAGTCTATGCAATGGTAAACAAATCATATCCATTATTGTTTCATGTCCTTCAGCTATTATTATTCAATTCAAGCAAACATTAGTTGTGGCAAATTTGACACCTGTGGGTGTAGACACAACCAAATCATACAGAATTTGATGCACACTCAGTCCCAGCCATCTTACATAGTCATATGCAATAAATGAATGACTAGCACCTGAATCATACAATACGTGCATTGTACTTCCATTAAGTAAAACCATACTTTGAATTAACTCAGGAGACTTTCTATCTTCTTCTTGGGTCATAGCAAAGACTCTTCCCTGAGTTCTCTATCTAGGCTCTCCTATCCATTATTGCAGTGGATAATCTTTAGCAAAGTGTTCTGGTTTTTGGCAATTATAACAAAAAAATTGTTTTGCTGGTGCTCCATATAACCTTCCAAAATGAAATGACTTAACATAGTGCCAACATGTTCCGTTCTCCATGAATCTCTGATTACTAAGGCCCTCAGATTGATACTGTTTCTTGTTATTCTTTCTGAATGGACCTCTCTGAATCTTTCATCTCTAGGATGAACTCCTACTGTCAGAAGCACTCTTGTTGTTAATATTTCTATCACAATACAGATTCAAAAAATTGCTTTATGTGATTCTACATTCTTTTGTTAGATCCAATGTTTTGATGATAATAAAAGGTGTTACAACTGATTTTATTGAACACAAGAATATAAACAATAAAGAATGTTTTGAGGCATACAGATCCATCAGTAAAGTAACTACTCGAGTTATGAAGTAAGAAATGAAGTCTCTGTCCAAAGCTATTATCTTTACAAAATTTTGAAAGGGAACAATTGAGTTATCACTGAGTGATGGGCCTAAATCACTGAAGTGACTACTACAGTGACTACCAAATTTTGAGATGTATCACTCGAGTAACTACTCGAGTGATAAAGTAAGAAAAGCAGCCTTTGACTTTTTACCTTAAATTACAAGGGATCTCTTAAGTGATGGCCATAAATCACTCGAGTGATATAGTATGATATATTTCTAAACTCTTTGCATGTTCTGAAAGGGATCACTTGAGTGCTTACTCAAGTGATGGTCCTGGACCACTGAAGTGGCCACTCAAATGATGAATCTATAATGCATTATAATTATCTAATAATCATTGATTTAATATCTCTATGACTAACACTTCATTGTATTAGTATTTGAATTATTTTTATAGGAAAGTAATGAAGAGATCATGCTAAGAGAGAAAAGCCATTTTATGAAGAACGTAACATTTGTAACATCCACCTACCACAACGGCTATTTTTCAAATATGAAGAATAGTCAAAAGAAGCTGTGTAACTCTAATGAACATGTTGAAATGATGACAACGACTGTCAAATTCAACTATAGATACGAAAGCATTAAACATAGAAAAACAATCACAAGAGAACACACACAACTACATAATGATCAAATTATTCATTCTTGCTTTATCTCTCATTTAGTTATTTTGTACTTCATTGATTCTATATTCACTCTACGAGAGAGAATTTCATTAAACTCAATATTCATTGTTGAGATTACTTAGGGTTGCGGAACCTTAGGTTAGGAATTGGTTTACAATATGTAAGCGGGATCGAGTGTCCAATGAAGGAACTTATTGTATACTAAGGTGCCAAGAACCCACTGAATCTTAAAAGATATAGTGAAACTCTTAGAGGGACTCAGAGCACTAGACATAGGACAAAGTTGTTATGACTAAACTAATATAACTCCCAGTGTATACTTTGCTAATATCTTTCTTACTACTCTTTACTCTATTTTAATTTAGTTAATTATCGCTTATGGTTTCTAAATATCTATGATCACCAAATTCGTGTCCCCCTCTTGAGTAAACTACTTACGCTAACATTTGATATCAAAGCGTAGTCTTCTTGATTTGGTATAACAACCTAAGAAAGATCTAATGGGAAGCATGGGTGAAGGAATACTTCCCAATGGATCTTTTGTCACCAAACCACTAGGTTTCTAAGGCGAACATTTCTCTTTCTGGAAAGCAAAATTTAGAGTATTTGTGATGGCCATAGAATATGGATTATGGGAGGTGAATGAAAATGAGAACTACATGCCTGTAAAGATTGTAGAATCACAAAAAGTTCTCAAGTCACCAGCAGAGTATGATTAGAATGACAAGAAGCTCATTGCTCTCAATAGCAAGGCAATCCTAATGATCTAAAGTGTTTTAAGTCAAAAAGGGTACTGTAGGATTTATACACTTCAAACAACCAAGGGAATGTGGCGAGCCCTGGAGATAGCTCATTAAGGAACATAAAAAATATAAGAAAACTCGATCAATACTCTGGTTATTGAAGTTGATCTACTTTGAATGAAATCAGGTGAGTCATTAGCTAAATTTGAACTTAGATATACTCATCTTATAAATCAACTAGCAGTACTTGGGAAATTCTATGATCAAAATACTCAAGTAAGGAAAATACTGAATATACTTTTTACAGAATGGGAGGCCAAAGTTACAGCATTCGAGGAAGTAAAAGGTGAGTCAATATGATTTTTAACTTCTTTATTCTGAAGTCTTTCTGAATATGAAGGTAAATTGAAGTTCAAATGAAAACAAGAAAAGATCGGTGAAAAGAAAAAGAAAAGCCTTACACTAAATGTATAGAAGGAAACTCAAGAAGATGATAAAGATTTTGACGATGATGAAATGGGCCTGATAATAAAAAAATTTAGGAAGTTTAACAAGACAGGCCAGGGATTTGCATTCTTTAGAAGGGAGGAACCAACAACAGAAGAGAGAACAAGGAATGCATCATCTACTATGAATGTAGAAAGCCAAGACATATCAAATCAGAAAGTCTAAAGTTGGTTTAGACAAATAAAGAAAAGAGAAAAGGCAAATTCTTTAACAAGAAGAAAGCATTTGTATCCACTATATGGGGAGACAGCTCCTCTGATGAATATAGCGATGAAGAAGTAGCCAATATCTGTCTGGTCACTCAAGTAGAAGCGGAAGAGGTAAGGTAATTGATTATGATCCTACTTATGATGAATTACTTTCAAAATATAATGCTTTACATTCTAAATTCATCAAAGTAGTCAAGGAATTAGTTGTTTCCATAAAGAAGAACAAAGTTCTTGAAGAAAAACTCAGAATTACCTGAAAAAGATTGTGAAAATTTTTTTCATTGAAAAATAAAAATTTGATCTCACTAAAACTATTGAGAAATTTACTAAAGGTAGTAAGATGTTAAATTTCCTTTTAAAAGCTCAATATTTTGTAAATGATTGATCTAGTATTAGATATGAGCCCAAATCAGATGAAAATAAAGGAAGAAAGAAAATAGGAGCAAAATGTACTTGAATTATTTTTAACACTCTATACATGTATCAAATCCGTTTGCATATTGTAATTTCCACAATAGGAATTGTCATTACACTTCCTTGAGCCTTCATAAAAGGGAAGGAAAAATAGGAATCTATAAATAGGTGCCTAAAGGCTCATATGTTCATAAAACAATTTGTACTAACCCAAAAGGAGCCAAAAAGATATGGGTACCTAAGACTTAAATGTCATTTAGCATCCAGAGGCAACAAATGGTATATAAAAAGTTGATACTCCTAAACTTGTTCACATTAGAGTTTAAAGAAGGTGGAAAGGTAAAATTTGGAGGAAATCAGTTAGGCAAGATAGTAAGAATTGGTGAGATTGGAAGTGATAAAGGCATTCAAGTCAAAGATGTTTATTATGTTGAAGGCCTCTGTAAAAATCTGCTTAGTATGAGTCAAAGAACAGATAAAGACAACTGGGTGATATTTGACTCAGAAGAGTGTCTAATAGTAAGCAAGAAGGATTTACAATTAGAGAAGAAAAATCTTAAAGCAAAACTCAGAGCAAAAAGGGCAGGTAACTACTATACTCTTGATATGAGTAAAAATGTTTCTGAAAGTTGTTTTCTAAGTAATGCCAATGAAAGTTGGTTTATGCATAATAGACTAACTCATGTAAATATGCACCGACTAGGCAAGTTAATCAAAAAGGATTTAGTAATTAGTTTACCCAAAGTAAATTTCAAAAATAATTTAATTTTTGATGCATGTTAGAAGGACAAGCAAACAAAATCATTTTTAAATTGAAAAATGAAATCACAACTACCAGACCACTTCAATTGCTTTATATGGATTTAGTAGGACCAGCAAGATCATAACTTCTTTGTACTAAAGATGCCACAACAAAATAGAGTCATAGAAAGAAAGAATAGACATCTCACAAAAATGGCCAGAGCCATGCTAAACAAAAAGAACATGTCACAAGTTTTCTGGGCAGACGCTATGAGTAATGCATACTATATTTCAAACAGAGCATATATCATAACTAAACTTGGAAAGACATCGTACAAACTCTATAAAAGAAGGAAGCCAAATCTTGCCTATCTGAACATCTTTAGTTGAAGTATTTCATTCATAATAACTATAAATAAAATCTATGAAAGTTTGATTCTAAAGCTGATAAAGGAATTTTCCTAGGATATTCTAATTGAAGCAAAGCATATAAAGTTTTCAATAAATGAATATGTGTAGTTGAAGAATCAATTCAAATTGTATTTGAGGAATTTGAATCCTTTGATAAAACATTTGATGATGAGCAGGAAACAATCACTAATTAAACTAGGCTTGTTACTTATAATCCTTCCAATCCTGAGGATGATAGAACAAATAAAGAAGATCAGTCATAGACTAGGACAACCTAGAGCTTGCAAATATAACAAGACCCATACCTTAGATCAAATTTGTAGGAGATGTAAATTGAGGGGTCAAGACTAGGAACAAAATCTTAAACAAAGTTATTTTCTCTACATTTATTTCTGAGATTGAACCTTTTAACATTGAGAAAGCCCTATCAGACAATAATTGGGTCAAAGCAATACAAGAAGAACTCAATGAATTTAAAAGAAATCAAGTTTGGGATTTGATACCCCGACCTAAAGATAATCCAGTCATTGGCACTAAATGGGTGTTCAAGAACAAACTTGATGAATCCGCAATCATTACCAGAAATAAGGCAAGATTGGTGGTCAAAGGTTGTAATCAAGAGGAAGAATTAATTATAAGGAATCTATGCTCCAACAGCAATATTTAAAGCTATACAAGTACTCTTAGCCTCTACGTATATCAAGGGATTCAAACTATATCAAATGGATGTAGAGAGTGCATTTCTAAACATATATATCATATAAGAAGTATATGTAGAACAACCTCTAGGATTTTAGGATGTAACTAAGGCTAACCATGTTTTCAAATTAAGAAAAGCGTTATATGGTTTGAAACAAGCTCCAAGAGCATGGTATGAAAGACTTAGTAAATTTCTCATCGATAAAGGTTTTGTAAGAGGAATATTCGATACAACACTTTTTATAAAATTAAAATGTAATGATATTTTGATAGTTCAAATAAATGTTGTTGATATCATTTTCAGTATTGCTAATTAAATTTTTTGCAAAGAATTGTCTCAGATAATGCAGGGGGAGTTTGAGATGTCGATGATGCTAAAATTGAACTTCGTTCTTGGGTTGTAAATTAAGCAAAGAAAGAATGGAATTTTCATATCCTAAACAAAATACCTAAAAGAGCAATAACCGGCAGTGATGGTTGCATCACTTAAGTGATGACCTGGAAATTAAGGCAGTTGCCATTAATTCAAATTGAAACAGAATAATGGTTGAATATTAACAGTCAAAAGTTGAAGAGACTGATTATTCAAGTGTTGTCCCCAAATCACTCGTGTGAGCACTTGAGTGATCATCAATGCAAATAGGAATTCAACTAAGTTTCAAACTAATTCTATCATCCAGTGCCTACAAATCATCAAGGAAACATTCATGGATAATTACTAAGATTACTTCAGTGATGTGGGGAATATAGGCTATAATAGTCGGGTCTAGGTCATTTTCACCAAATCACATTTAGTGAATCTCCTAGTGCTCTATTCAAATCTCTTCACAAATTTATACCCACTCTATTATTGTCAAATCCCTATGATTTTCACATCTTAAAAGCTCCTAAAACTCCTTAAATCATCAGCCCTAACTCTCGAGACCCAACAAAGAGGAAAATAATATTTTCATGTTTCAATCCTTATTGGAAAGGACCAAGATACCTCTCAATGAATCTTCTGAGTCCTCTAAGTCTCCACCATCTCCTCCATACAAGAAACAAAAGAAAACACAACTCCAAAGTCAAAATTACATCCACGACCAAAAGTTCTAGAAAAAGCTCTATCTAAAGTGCAAGTCAATGGCAAAGAAGTTGTAATCAAGGAATAAGCCTCCTAAAAATCAAGAACAAAGAAGGCTACTCCTACTAGAAAAGGGAAGAAATCAGCCTCTCCTACTCCACCTTCTAAAAATTCCTCAGATACTCCCTCTTAGTCTGGAAAGGTTCCAAGGAACTAAAATACAATAAGAAAATTGGCAAGGTAATGGCAAATATGTTAGAGGAAGCTTGTCAATCCAAGGCGTTTGTAAGGAACCTCTTCAAAACCTTTAAAATCTTATCCTGTATCAAAAGAAGGAGTTGGAGAGAAGAAATTTGAAGAAATAGATGTCACTATCCCTCATAAAGGCTTTAATACAAACAAGCTTAAAGAAACAAAGAAGTTCAAAGAGTACTTCTCATGATAAAAAATGTGTAAGATGTACTATATTGATATTCAAGTTGCCTCAAAGAAATTAAGTTTTATTTAAGTAATTATCTAGAGAGCTATATGCCTTAGTTGTCTGTGAATCTTCCTTACAACACAAAGATCACTACGCACTTTTATTGTAATGTAAGGAATATGAATAAGCATAACCAGGTAGTATTGGATCAGATGCACGCACTTAACGAGCATGTAAATAAGCATAATCAAGCAATGTTGGCTCATTAAGAGACTTTGACACTTGTAGTAAACGAGATTGCCCACCTTCTCTAGTTTCTTCATGTGAAGGTTGATGTCCTAACTTCAAGCACTTCTACTCCTGGTCCATCTACTCCAGCTCCAGCCTCTGCCTCTATCCCAACTTCTTATCATCCTCTAATCATTCCTCACACCATACCCAACAATGTTATTTTTACAATAATTGACCCTTCCTCATCTGCTCAGGTTCATATTACTTTAGATAAGTAGGCCACCATCTAACCTAGCCTAGTGACTGCACCTGTAGCTTCCCTCACAGGCACAAAGCCACTACGTCAAACTCCATCTCATAATTCACAGCACTCCGATGACACACAAGAATTAATGGTTACATCCCAGCCTTCATCAAGTATACCATATCACACTCCTCTATATATCCCTCACCCATAGAATCCTCTGTAGCTCCCTCCTCTTCACCTACCAAGGCCTATCTCTTTTGAGTAACCTACTTTGTTTTGAGAGGAGGTGATACACATAATTATTTATCTATACCTATCCGAGCCACTCCCATCAAAGGCACAGATCTATCTTCACATAGTTCTAAGTCCAATTCTTCTATATAGTCCAACCTTTTCGATGATGTCAAAAGGGGGGCAAGAACTAGCAGTGATTTTGGGGACTTAACATAGTGTTTAGGCTTATGGGGTGAATAGGTGTATAGTGTTAAATCCAATATGTTTTGATTATAACAAAGATTGGATTAGTATTACAAAATTTTTAAATCAAAGGTTTGAACAAAGTAACTAAGTTCTTGGTTATAGGCAAAAGCATTACTCGAGTGGGTACTCAAGTAATAAAGCTGATAGAAAAGATAGAGCACAGAGAAAGGAATATTGTGATATTTTTGAAGACATTACTCGGGTGATGCCTCAGGTAATGACCTTCATTACTTAAGGGACCACTAGAGTAATATGTGAGAAATTGTTCCAGAAAGCTCTCTGTCAAGAATTAAGTAGGATGACTCAAAGGGATAACTCGAGTAATCTGTAGTTTTTGAGATATTACTCGAGGGGCCACTCAAGTAATCAGAGCAGAAATCATCCAATAAATCTCGACCAAGAAATGAATGACATTGCTAGAAGGGATCACTTGAGTAATCTGTAAAGTTATTTAAAGCATTACTTGAGGCACCACTCAATAAGCAGGTAAGCAAAAAAGAAATTACTTTCAGCCAAGAATTTGATGCCTTTACTTGAGGAAGCACTCGAGTATTAAGATAAGAATTGCAAGCATTACTCGAGGGATAACTTGAGTAATCAAGTCTTCCAAGTATTGTAAAATGAATTACTCGATGACTTACTAGAGTAATATGGTCAGTAAACATTGACTTAACTCTTAGCCAAGTTTTTTAAAGGCTCACTCGAGTAGCCACTCTGTATGCATCACTATAGTGCAGTATAGAAAGCAGGATTTTAATCCAACATTCATTTATTTGTTATCAATATAATTAACCTTTCATTTTATTAGTTTCCTAAGTATATTTACAAAGAAACAATGAAGAGATGATGCATTAAGAGATATGTCAAACATATTATCCGCAACATCTGAAATGTCTATCTATCACAAACGACTAGCTTTCAAATTTAAAGAATAGTCAAATGAAGCTACGTGACTCTAACGGACATGTTTTGAAAAGCTTCCAATAGACATCACAAATCATCTATATATATATATGGAGCATTCAACGAAGAACAAAACACAACAACTAAGAACAAGAAAACTCACATCGATCAATATATTCTTAGTGCTCTGTTTTCTTATATTTACTCTTTGAAGTTTAGTGAATATATATATTTGCTGAATGAGAGATTTTTCATTACAAACTCAATATTTGTTATTAAGACAACTTAAGGTTGTGGAACCTTAAGTTGGGGATTTGATTACAATATGTAAGGGGAAGTGAGTGTTCAGTGAAGGAACTTGCTGAGTACTGAGGTGCTAAGGACCCAATGAATCTTGGAATATATAGTGAAACTTAGAGAAGCTCTGAGGACTGGACGTAAGTCAAAGTGGTTGTGGTTGAACCAGTATAACTCCCAGTGTACACTTTGGTGATATTTCTCCTATCTCTTAACTACTTTAAATTTCTAGTCAACTTTTATATAAGCGACAAAATTTCTATTATCACCCAATTCACCTCCTTCTTGGATGAAATGCTTGTACTAACATTTGGTATTAGAGCATAGGCCTTCTTGTTCTGGTATAACAACCTAAGAAGGATCCAATGGCAAGCATGGGTGAAAGAATTCTTTTGGACGGAGCTTCTATCACTTTACCAAAAGGTTTTAGTAGCGAATACTTCTCTTTCTGGAAAGACAAGTTTAGAGTATTCGTAATGACTATAAAATACGAACTATAGGACGTGTTTAAGAGTGGAAACTACAAGCCTAGGAAAATTGTAAATTCACAGAAGGTTCTTAAGACACCAGCAGAATATGATGAAAATGACAAGAAACTCATCACACTCAATAGCAAGGCATTTTAATGATTCAAAGTGTCTTGATTCAAAATGAGTTCTTCAAAATCTGCACACTTTCAACGGCTAAAGAAATATGGGAAGCCTTGGAAATAACTCACGAAGGAACCTCAGGGATAAAAGAAAACCGGATCAATACTATAGTGACTGAGTTTGATTTACTTCAAATGAAATTAGGTGAGTCAATAGTTGAATTCGAACATACATATACTCATCTTGTTATTCAACTTATAGCACTTGGGAAAGTCTATGATCAATATACCCAAGAACAAAAGATTATGAATATTCTTTCTAAAGAATGGGGAGCCAAAGTCACCACTATTAAGGAAGCAAAAGGTGAATCAATGTGATCAGTTACTTCTCTATTCATAAGTCTATCTGAATATGAAAGGAATTTAAAGTTCAAATGAGAGCTAGAAGATATTGGTAAAAAGAAGAAGAGAGATCTAGCACTAAAAGAAAAAGAAGAAGATCAAGATCAAGATGAAGAGTTTGACGAAGATGAAATAGGCTTAATGATAAAATGATTCAGAAAGTTTTGTAAGACAAGCCAAGGATTCAAAAACTTTCAGAAAGGAGGAACAAGAAGTAAAGAACATATCATCTACTATAAATGTGGAAAGCCAAGACATATCAAATTAGAATGTCAAGAACTGGCTTAGAGGAATAAAGAAAAGAGAAAAGGCAAGTTCTATAATAAGAACAAATCCTTTGTATTTGCTATATGGGGAGATAAGTTTATTTGACAAAATAAGCGATGATAAGCAAGTAGCCAATATATGTCTAATTGCTCAAGAAGAAATAGAAGAATAGGTAATTGATTATGATCCTACCTATGATGAATTACTTTCCGAATATAATCCTTTACATTTTCAATTCATCAAAGTAGTTAAAGAACTAGTTTGTTTCAAAAAGAAAAACAGGGTTCTTGAATTAGAAATTAAAGAGAATTTAGAAAAGGATTGTGAAAAATGTTCCACTTTGAAAAAGAAAAACATGATCTCATGAAAACTCTTGAAAAATTCACTAAAGGAAGTAAGATATTAAATGTAATTTTAAAAGCTCAATAACTTGTAAATGACCGATCTGGTATTAGATATGATCCAAAATTAGATAGAAGGAAAGGAAGAAATAAAGTAAGAGGTAAGACATACTTGAGTTACTTTCAGCATTTTGTTCATACATCAAATCCTTTCTCATATTGCAATTACTATAATAGAAAGGGTCATTATAATTTATCATGTATTCATAAAAGGAAAGGAAAAATAGGAACCTATAAATGGGTACCTAAAGGTTCACATATTCAGAAAATAATTTGTACTAACCCAAAAGGACCTAAAAAGATGTGGGTACCTAAGACTTAATCATATTTGATTGCAGATATGTCTTAAAGCATCCAAAAATAACAAGTGGTGCATAGACAGTGGATGCTCTAGACATATGACCGGCAATTTTGAAAGTTTTACCACGATACAACCTAAAGAAGGTGGAAAGGTAAAATTTGGAGGAAATCAATATGGAAAGATAGCAGGAATGGGTGAAATAAAAAATGATAAAGGCATACAAGTCAAAGACATTTATGACGTTGAAGACTTCTATCATAACTTGCTGAGCATGAGTCAAAGTCTAGGTAAAGATAAATGGGTGATATTTGACTTAGAGGTATGTCTAATTATAAACAAGAAAGACTTAAAATTAGATAAGAAAAATCTCAAAGCACAACTTAGAGAAAAAATGGAAGGTAATTGCTATACTCTTGATATTAGCAGAAATATTCCTGAAAATTGTTTTCTAAGTAACATCGATGAAAGTTGGCTATGGCATAAGAGACTAGCTCATGTCAATATGCACAAACTAGGCAAGTTACTTAAAAAGGATTTAGTGATTGGATTACCCAAAGTAAATTTCAAAGACGATTTGATTTGTGACGTATGTCAGAAGGGTAAACAAATTAAATCATCTTTCAAATTGAAAAATGAGATCACAACCAACAGACTACTTCAATTATTACACATGGATTTAGTTGTACAAGCAAGAGTTAAAAGTCTTGGTGGCAATTCATATTCATTGGTTATTATTGATGATTTCTCTAGACTTACATGGACTATTTTTCTATCATCGAAGGATGAAACCTTTGCAAAATTTATTAATTTTGCCAAGAAAGTGCAAAATGAGAAAGGTATATCCATTGCAGGTATCAGGAGAGATCAAGGTGGAGAATTTGAAAATTAAGCTTTTGAAGAATGTTGTGATACTAATTGCATTGATCACAATTTCTCTACTCTAAGGTCACCTCAACAAAATGGAGTCGTGGAACAAAAGAATAGAGTACTTACTAAAATGGCTAGAGCAATACTGAATGAAAAGAATGTGTTCAAGAGATTTTTGAGCTGATGCAATGAGCACAACATTCTATATTTCAAACAGAGCCTACATCAGAACAAAACTTGGAAAGACACCATACGAACAATATAAAGGAAGGAAGCCAAACCTTGCTCATCTGTACATCTTCGGTTGTAAGTGTTTCATTCAAAATAATGGTAAAGATAACTTAGGAAAATTTTATTTTAAAACAAATGAAGGAATTTTCCTAGGCTTTTCTAACCAGAGCAAAGCATACAGAGTTTTCAATGAACGAACATGTGTTGTTGAAGAATCAATTCATATTGTATTCGATGAATTTGAATCCTCTAACAAAACTATGAACGATGAGTAAGAAGTTGTTTTAAATCAAGAAAATGATCAACCTAATTCTGAATCTTCTATCCTAGAAGTTGACCAAACCAAGGAAGAAGATCAGTCACTAGGATAGCCTAGAGCCTGGAAATACAATAAAAATCATCCCCTAGAGCAAGTCATAGGAGATGTGAATGAAGGAGTCAAACTAGAAATAGAATTTTCAATGATGTTAGTTTTTTTGCTTTTATTTTTGAGATTGAACCTTCTAACATTGATGAAACCCTATCACACAATGATTAGGTAATAGCAATGCAAGAAGAATTAAACCAATTTGAAAGAAATCAAGTTTGGGATTTGGTACCCTAACATAAGGATCATCCGATTATTGGTACTAAATGGGTATTCAAGAGCAAACTTAATGAATCCACAATTATTGTCAGAAACAAGGCAAGATTGGTGGCCAAAGACTATAATCAAGAAGAGGGAATTGATTATAAGGAAACGTATGCTCCAGTGCCTAGATTGGAAGCTATACGAGTACTCTTAGCCTTTACATGCATCAAAGGATTCAAACTCTATCAAATAAATGTAAAAGGTGCATTTCTAAATGGCTACATCATTGAAGAAGTGTAAGTAGATCAACCTCCAGGTTTTGAAGATGTAACCAAACCTGACCATGTTTTCAAATTGCGAAAAGCTTTATACAATTTAAAACAAGCTCCTAGAGCATGGTATGAAAGGCTCAGTAAATATCTCATTGATTAAGATTTTGTAGAAGGAAAATTTGATACAATACTTTTTGCAAAATGAAAATTAATTGATATTTTAATTGTACAAATATATATTGATGATATAGTTTTCGGTGCTACTAATGAAACCTTATGTAAGGAATTTTTGAGATAATGTAGGGAGACTTTGAGATTTCAATAATGGGATAATTGAATTTCCTTCTCATTTTGCAAATCAAAAAAACAAAGAATGGATTTTCATATCTGAAATAAAGTATTTGAAAGAGCAATTAAAGTATTATGGAATAAATGAAGCAAATGGAATGGACACACCTATGAGCTCAACTACATTACTTCATACTGATGTCAAGGGAAAATATTACATTGTCACAAGAGATAAAGGAATGATTGGATCATTACTCTATCTCACTGCAAGCAGACTTGAATCCAGTGCAAGATATCAATCAGCACCAAAGAAGTCACATTCTGAAACCGTCAAACATATCTTTCGATATCTTACTGACATGGTAAAATTAGGTCTCTAGTATCCTAAAGGGAGAAGTGAATATCTAGTTGCATATTCACACTCTGATCATAGAGAATACAACACAAGCAAAAGGAGTACCAGTAGACAAAGCCAGTTTCTTGAAGGTTCACTTGTGTCATGGTTTACAAGAAACAAAATAGAGTGTCTCTTTCGTCAATGGAAGGTGAGTATGTTGCATCATCAAGTTTTATAGGCAGAAGATAAAACTAAAAAGAGGAATTAGTTGCAAAAAACTTATCTCCTTGTATTATTGAAATTTTTTTCTCATAACAATTAATAGAGAAGAGCGACAGGGAGAGATGAACCCTGTTTTCTCAGCTGGAACGTGGCCATGAAGCATGTTTTAGAGTCTTGATCTACAAGCCATAACAACATGAGTTAGAAGATAAAATAGAAGGGAAATCTAAAGAAAAAAGAGAAAGAGGATAAAATAATAAAAGATGGTAAGAAAGCATAGCAGATCTGGAGGTAAAAACAAAAGAGAGAAAGTAAGAAGCAAGTGTAAAAAGAGCATATCAAGAAGAAGAAGCAAGAGTTAAAATGCGTGGCGACGGCGGCTCTTCTTGTGTTTATGACGATGGGAAGAGATCTGAACTAAACTAGTATAAAACTGACAAATAAAGACTGTCAGTAAAAATTTGAATTGTTTTTGGTGTCCCCAATTTAAATTAGGGATGCCTAAAGTTATCCAGTGTTTTTTTTTTACTTTAGACGTGACTTTAGACTTCCTTATTTGAATTAGGGACGTCTAAAGTCATTTTTTTAAATGAGGGACACCCTTTGGCATCCCTCATATATTTAGGGATACTAAAGGGCGTCCCTAATATTATATTAGGGACGCCAAAATAGCGTCCCTTATGTATCAACAGGGACGCCCTTTGGCGTCCCTATATATATATGAGAGACGCCAAAGGGTGTTCCTTATTTAAAAAAAATTTAGAAAACTTTAGACGTCCATAATGTATATAAGGACATCTAAAGTATAACTTTATAGCCTTTAGACATCCCTATTTGAATTAGGGACGTCTAAAGCTATTCAGTTCTCACCCATAATTACAAATATACCACCGCATTTATTTTTTACGTCCCTTTTTTAAAAAGGGACATCCTTTAGGGACGTAAAACATATATTTTGTAGCAGTGCCTCTACTTCTAATATTTTGCCTTTTACAAGTGTACTAAAAATTTCACCATTTTATTCCATTTAATGTAACAAATATACAAGGAATTTTGGTGAATAAAATTTGGGATGTTACATATTACATAAGATATTAGAGCAAGAGTTACTTGACTTTCTCTGTCTCATCGAGCCTATTATGCCTTAGTCTCTTTTATGTTTTTCTTTCGATAAACAACACTAGAGCACCTCATGGTGATACATTGGGTCATGTAAACCCCATTTTCATGGAAACCCACACATAGTGGGACTTGTTATAATGCATCACTCTTAAAGTAAACGTCTCAGTAGCTCCATTCTATGGTTCGACGTCACGGTGGCTTCACACTATGGTTTGACCTCATGGTGGCTCCATGCTATAATTTGACATCACATTAGTTGTACTCTATGGTTTAACATCCTAGTGGCTCTACTCTACGATTCAACATCTAAGTGGCTCTACTCTATAAAATTTTACTCACGCTTTACACAGTCACTGACTGGTCAGCCCATCCAGTCAGACCCCTCAGTAAGTAGCCCTTTTTGGTCATAACTCTCCATAGGTAGCCCTTTTAGGTCATAACTTTCCATAGGTAGCCCTCTCTGGTTGGTCAGCCTACATGACATTCCGATAGCTCCATACTACAACACTTCACTCAACCTTTTATGGTCAACCCCTCTACAGGTAGATCTCTTCAGTTAGCCGACTCTTAATAAAAGTACTATTGTAACAGTAACTCAAGGCCTTATAAGGAACTTCTTTCTCTAATAGTTTAGTAAACTGCTTCGTTAATTCCACCATCTCATCTGGGGTCATTTTGTATAGACTTTTGAATATCGGTCTAACTCCAAGCATAATCACAAATTCCACTTTACTTGCCAGGGTATTCTACTCATGTCTTTCAAGGAATTCATAAGCCACTAATGTATCTTTCATTATCAGTGTTGATCATGAGACCAAAATTTGTGTCTACTCTTTTATCTATCTAATACTTTGGTTCCATCAGGGAATTAACTCTTAATCAATCTTTTTAAGGGAATATTCTATGATCAATATCTTTTTCTATAATAGATTAGCAACTAGTAACCTTTAGAAACCTTGTAAATATTTTTAACACATTCTAGTACCTTGAATTACTTAGGCTATTTTAAATGCCTAAAGAATCAATTAAACCATTGAGTTTGATTCTTAGGTCATAATTTATTCAATTGCATTAAACAGTGGCTCTACTAATTCTAGAACCTCAATATCAATTAAGTTACAAAATCATTTTCCATAACCATACCCAATAGGCATACTAAGAATCATCACGATCATTAATCATGGAGAAACTTTAAGGCAATTACTAGTCCTCAAGTTACCAAATGAACTTCTCCGGCAATACTCACTATGATAGTGATGTCTTAAATTCAACATTAGGGCCTAAGTCATCATCTTCATTTTATTAGCATTCTTTAAACCATCAAAGAATAACACCTCAACTTAACACAACCTTTATACACTCTCTAACCTTTAGTTAAAGGTTTCAACATAAGGACTTCCCAGGGGTCACCCATCCTAGGACTACTCTCGTCTGAGCATGCTTGACTGTATAGCTCTAATGCGATCCTGGTCATTAGTGTTGGAAAGTATGCCCTAAGGGCCAATCATTGTACTTTAAACATTATTACTTAATGAATTTCTCCACTTTGTTATCATATTATTCGCATGTTCACTATGATGACTATATCCTTGGATAAATCATAAAGATTGTCTTAAATGTCCCTTGTCGGTCATCTATGCATGAGCAAAGATCAAGTAAGACCAGTATGACTTTGATAAGATATAGGGATGCGAATCAAAGTATTTGACACTTGTAAGAGTACAAGATGCTTAACTAACCCAATATGAGAAAGCTACACGGATCAAGTCATAAGCTTATCTCATGTATAACCACATCATAATGCCCTTTGACTTGAGGTCATCATGGATTCCTTCATGAGAGTTGCTAAGCTTTAAACTAGTCAAAAGTCACTTTTGATCGGGTGATGGAAAAGGCTACAATCGAGCTTAGTGGTTTTTCATGCAGAAGAATATGAATGATCAAGATGGAATTTGTCCCACATATTAGTAGAGATATATTATTGGGCCCCTCAATGAGTGAGTCTGAGAAATGTATGGCCATACTATGATGGAAAGCAGTTTCCATTTCTATTGTTAGACTACTTAGTAATAGAGAAAGTAATGGTCAGAAACAAGAGGATGATATTATCCATGCCTCATACTTGATTGATATATCGTGTGACAAAAGAGATGTGACATGGTTGTATGATAGGTTGCATCGTGTTAACGATCCCCATATGAATTGGGTAGTTGTAACGTCTTGCTAGAGGCCACTTGGACTTATGTGTTAGTACAGTTATTAGCCCAGTGCTAACTTCATATAAGCCTACAGGGCTACACACAAGAATGACCCAATACGAGATAATGTTTAATCTAGGGTGGACAAATTTTATATTTATATATATAATATAAAATTCGTGAAAATAAAATTAATCATATTATATATATGTATATATATTATATGATATTATTATTTTGTGTTAGTTTTAAATTTAATTTCATTAAGATAAATTAATGTAATAACTAACACGATAGAGATATAGTATCTTAAATTTAATTTATGAAAATAAATTAAATCTATTGGCTCTTTATTTGGATTAAATAAATAGGTTAACTTTAAGCTGTTGGACATATTTAATTTAAACTGAATTTATTTAATTAGCTCATCAAAATAATTAAGGGTTAATTAATTTTGAAATTAATAAAGATTAATGGGGAAATTCCAGAAAAATACAAACAAAAATAGAAAAGGACAGAAAAGTTGGGTGAAAATAAGAAATCCCAAATCAGTGAGGCATGAGGAATCTGGCATTTGAAATGTTAATAAAATGACCTAAATGCCCTCTAAAAAGGGCAACTAAAGACAAAGCAAGGCATACAGACTAAACAATGATGGAGAGTGGGTGAGAAAGGAAGAGACACGAGGGAAATCGAAAAGGAGGAGATAGGAGGTCGGCCAGAGGGAAACAAGGAGACATGAGCGCAGGCTGAGGGAAATGAGGGGACACGAGCTCGGGCTGACGGTGGGGTGGGGGACCTGGGGTAGCGCAGCGAAGCTAGACAAAGGTCCGGTGAGTATTGGGTGTGGGAAGGCGGATTGGAGCTACGCGGTGAGACGAAGGTCGGGCGAGTGTGGGTTTTTGGAAGGCAGAGCGGCGCGGTACGGCCTGGTGAGGCTAAAGTCTGGTGAGGGTGGGTTGTAGGAAGGTAGGGTGGAGCCCCTCTGCAGTTTGTTATTTTGTCAGTTATTATTGCTTTTAGCGTGTATGGGGTTTAGGAAGGCGAGGCGGCGCGGCGCGGTGAGGCTAGAGTCCTGCAAGGGTAGGGTGTGGTAAGGTAGGGTGGAGCCCTTTTGCAGTTCCTTATTTTGTCACTTATTATTGCTTTTGCTCTCATGCGACTGTGCTATGATGTTGGCATTTGCAGTGTTCATTATTTTCTCACTTATTATTGCTTTTGCTTTCATGCGACTGTGCTATGATTTTGGCATTTGCAGTGTTCGTTATTTTAACTGTACTTTATTGTTTGGGTGCCATAAGTAGATTATCACCATACCTCTCTTGCAAAGCTACCCTTTCATATCATTGTTTTCCTGCTTCACACTGAATCTATTAATAACGAGTGCTTCTGTCCTCAAGCTTTGTGTCTCTGTTAGTACATTTGTTTTTCTAATCTTACAAAGCAAAGTAGTAATAATGAGGGGTTGAGTGTAGGTAGAAAAGCTGAAATGGATTATTTGTTTAAGTATCTTCCTTGTGTTAAATGTGGTAGTAGCAATTATGTGTTGTTGTTCCTATAGTTGATGTTGTTAATAGTGAAGCTGATGTTGTTAATAGTGAGAGAGATGTTGTTTTCAGGCAGAACAAAGAACTTCAAAATTTTGATTGAAAACTCTAGGCTTTGAAGTTATTCCTGTAGTGGCAGAAATATAAATTAGATCGATGGCCATGAGGTTTGAATGTGTTTATGAACATGACTGATTTGATTGAGTGTAACATTGTAGAGGTTTGTATTCTCATGCATAGAGAGTTGATTGGATTGTATAATTAGATACATGTTTGGTTTAGGGTCTATTTTGTTAAGGCCCCTGTACTTAGATTTTGAAAGTTGTTTTGCAGCAGAAGATGACGGTTGAAGAAGGGTAGGAAGGGGGAGGGGAAAGGCAAAACGTTGGTGGAGAAGGCCATGAGAATGTTGAAGAAGGGCATAAGGTTGTGGGAGGAGGGCAGAATTTGGATGAACAAGGGAACAAGGAGGTGGGAAAAGGGGAGACAACTAAAGCATTGAAAAATGGCTTAGTGTTGTTTAAAATAGAGTTTTTCAATAAATTGAAGGGGAAAAAAGGTGATAAATGTGTTCTACCCTTCAATGATGCGCTACAAGCATGGAGAACATTGAGGGACTGAGAGAGAAAGGAATATTATGAGAAGGCGAAATATACTCAGAATGAAAAGAAATCAATAATGGAGAAGAAGAGTATGAAGAGGAAAATACCTTTTATCACACGTTCCTCAATCTAGCAATTCAAGCAATTGGCTGACTTCATAAGCAAAGACACAAGTTTGAAGGATAGGGTTGAGAGATTAGGTTTCAGCAAGTTGCTTGATGCTGGAGGTTGCAATCGGTTACCGAAAGATCTTATTGCGTCAATGCTTCGGTCATATGATCCACCAACTCACCAATTCTGAATTAAGGGCAAGACAAGGGAAATTTCAGCGATTGATGTGCACCAGTTACTTGGTGTCCCGCACGGAGCTGAACTTATTTTTACTAATGTGGATGATGATGACCCAGTGTACACAAAGTTGAAGAGTGAGTATTTAAGACTCCTATATAGCAAGATTTTTTAGGCCATTATGGGGGAGAGAGAATGATAATTTTGAGTTCTTGTTCATGTTGTGCACACTTGGAATGTTTCTATCTCTCACTGCAAGCCCAAAGGTCAGTTATTGGGTACTGAAGGTGATAAGTGCGACCATAAAGGGCTTTCAGAAATTTGATTAGGCGACCTTCATAATTCAAGAGTTGTGGAAAGAGATGGAAGACTATGTTAGAGCTGTTAGGAAGAAGACTACCAACACGAATGTCAGTGGATGTGTGTACTTATTATTGGTACGTATTTATATTTGTTTTCCAATTTATATGCTTCAATTGCCAATTGCTTTAGCTAATAATATGTGATTGAATTGGCAGGTATATTTCGGTGAGTACTTTGCAATGGTGACAACTAAGAGACACCAATATGGCGATGCTATTAAGTATTGGACTGAGGAGTGATTAAAAGAAATGGTTAAATTAGAGATGGAAAGCAATATGGGCATACTATTTGGAGGAACGGCCTCCCAAACATATGTGCAGCCAGAGGACAACATAGGAATTGACCATTTAGACCAGGGATTTGTATCTAACTTCCCGTAGTTGTATGTTACAAACAAATTCATAACGTTCACATTTCATTTGTCGTGATTAGGACCTGTAGGATATGTATAGAAGATTGACGAGGGTCATTACTGAGGAGTTGATAAAAGTCCAAGTGAAGAGAGGGGGTAGGAAAAGATCGAAGGACAGGAAGATCACAAGAAGGAAATGGACCCTCATGCACATGATAATGATAACGTTGTTTCTGTTGAAGGAGAAGAAAATGATGAGGAGGAAGAGAAGGCCTCAGAAAGTGATATTGGTGATTCTCCCATTAGTGTATCAGATAGTGGAGGAAAAGGAGGGGACGTTATGGAGAATGAAGAGGTTGGCATGGGTCAAGTGATGTGCAGATCATGTATGGTTAGAAAAGAGAAGAAAATAGAATCCCCATATGTTATGCCTAAGGAAATTAAGCGGAAAAAGAAGGAAGTGGACGACAAGGAAATGTTTTTCTATATAATTTCCCAGCTCCCTCCAAGCATAGGTGGAGATATGTGAGTGATCGATGTTTGCCTTACTTGTCATTTGTATTTTAGAGCAATTGAATAATATTTTGTAACATTTGTTTTGTTGTTGCCCTTTTATTGAAGTTAATGATAGGGAAATGGTGACCATGTGTGACGAATATGTCACTCGAGAAGAGCTATACTCTTTAGGTGGAATTCATAAGGTGAACAATCGGGTAAGTAAGACCATATGTAGATGATATGTTGTATATTGTTGAGTAAATGGCCAAGGTTTGATTATGTCATTCTGGACTACAGGTGGTGTAGCTTGTTTGTAAAACTTTGATGGCAGATATAAAGGAACAAGGAGTCATTAAGAGGCACATTTTTAATGCCGACTTTATGGTCAGTATATTATGAGGAAATCAGGGGTTGTGCTTTTTTTTAATTGATACTAATATGTATATTTTGTAGACGCTCATTGTCGGCAAAGGTAAGAATTGGAAACCGTCAGATTACAAGGGTCACTTATTGCCGAAGCGAATAGGCTACAATATAGCGGATTGTGAATTGGTTATTGGCCCCGTACTTGTGCATGAACATTGGTTTTATGTTGCCTTAAAGCTGAAAACCATGAATTTCTTTGTTCTGGACTCTATGCAACAGACAGTTGCGACAAAAAAATAAAGAAAAATAGCATATTTGAAAATCCCCAAGTCTATGCAGTGGAGACATGTGTACTGTGCTTTATCACTGACCGTTTCCTTTCATTTAATATGTACAGATCACAACTCCACTGATGTTATTATTTTTTTTGGGTTCAGCAGGACAAGTTTCATGATATAGTTCAATTTTTTAGTCACAATCAGCATGGCAAGAATCCAAAGGCTGATATCATTCGGTCGCCTATACCACAGCAAAATAATCTGTATGTCTTACCTTATCTGCTGTGTATCACAGTTTGACTTTTTTCACTTGTGTTATGAAGGAAGTAACTGTTGTTAGCAATTACATGTGGTGTCAATGTGTTGATATGGTTGTTTCAATGGAGCCCAAATGTGACACTCGATTACATAAATGTATGTACTTTTGCATGTGCACTTTATATGTGCACTCAACTTTTCATGTGCACTCAACTTTTCATATGCACTTTACTTTTCATGAAAATGTTCTCTACTTTTGATGCATACTTTATTTTTTGTAGGATCAAGTTACACAATACAGGAAGGATATTTTATGGTGGCTGGTGAATCATCCTCAAAATTCATCTCGAGTTGATGCTCTTAGACTGTTGGCAAAGCCACCCACTAAACGACAACGGTTGACACAGTAGACTTTAGTGATATTGTCTAGCACAATAGGAACATGTTGGCATCCTCCTTTTTGTTATGGGCAACGTTATTTTATGAAAAGTATGCTAGTTGTGTGCACATGTTGTGCCTTTTTGTCGCCCAGTTTGGATGCTACTTTGCCGCTATTGAAAGTGAAATGTGATGACGTGTCGCATGTTTGTTCATTCTTTGAGTTTACTGTCTCACCTGATGTACATTTTTTATTAACACCAGCAACCCGTACAGTAACAGCGGAAACCTCTAGAATAACATCACATGTTGAGTTTACAACTCTACCTGCTATTAACATCATTACATTCGTTATTAACGACTTGGCCTCGGTAATTAACAGCATCGAATGAACAGGTTAGGACGGCGTCATGTAAATTAGAAACACAACTTGTATCCGTGTAATAACATCTTTGCTTTCGTTGGTAACGACTATGCCTCATCTATTGACATCTTCAAAGAACAAGTTAGGATGGCATCATATAGATGGGAAAACACAACTTGTGTCTGCGTAATAACATCTTTGCTTTCGTTAGTAACGACTATGCCTCGCCTATTCACATCTTCGAAGAACAAGTTAGGACGGTGTCATGTAGATGGAAAAACACAACTTTTGTCCATGTAATAACATCTTTGCTTTCGTTGGTAACGACTATGCCTCACCTATTCACATCTTCGAAGAACAAGTTAGGACAACGTCATGTAGATGGGAAAACACAACTTGTGTCTGCGTAATAACATCTTTGCTTTCATTGGTAACGACTATGCCTCACCTATTCACATCTTTGAAGAACAAGTTAGGACGGCGTCATGTAGATGGGAAAACACAACTTGTGTCCACGTAATAACATCTTTTCTTTCATTGGTAATGACTGTGCCTCGCCTATTCACATCTTTGAAGAACAAGTTAGGATGGCGTCATATAGATGGGAAATCGCAACTTGTGTCAGCGTAATAACATCTTTGCTTTCGTTAGTAACGACTATGCCTCACCTATTCACATCTTCGAAGAACAAGTTAGGACGACATCATGTAGATGGGAAAACACAACTTGTGTTCGCGTAATAACATCTTTGCTTTCGCCGGTAACGACTATGCCTCACCTATTCACATCTACCAACGAACAAGAACGTTGTCATGTTGATGGGAAAACACAACATTTATCCCCTAATAACATCATTATTTTCTTTATTGACAACTTTATATTCAATTTTAACAATATTATTTCGTTCATTAACATCTGCCCAACAAGAAATGTGAACTTTTTAGCGTCACTGCCTTAACGCAACACCTTTCACATCTTCTATTCAGACGGACAACAGAAGATGTGTGTAGGAACAAGTTTGCAAAAAAAGATGTTACCGACATAATAACACCATGTGCCTCTATAATAACAACATGGTTATGTTGAATAAGACCTTCATATATTTATCAATTCCTGTCAGATCACAATCTGTATAATTACATCCAGCAAAGGGATGTAAAGGGAACATTATATATAAAGCCCAAAAAAGAGTTACACACTGCCCCTTATACACATTGACATATTTCATGACAAGGGAACATTATATGTGGACTAGTACATAATGTTTCCTTGTCACAAACATTGGATTACATCAAACACTAATTACAGTAACTGCCTACTGGAGTACACAACTGACAGTAACCCATCTCCCAAAAAACCATGAGTGGGTTGACAGCACCTTTACAAAACCATAATCAAAAAGTTTCACTTCACAATATTGCAACTCCTTCATGTTGACAATTTCACTTCATCCAATATCAGCTTGGGTTTGGATTTTTACTTGTCCTTCTAGTGTGACCGCCTTCATGGCGACTTGCACAGTGGTATATCTTCTTGTTTTGGAATTGTGATTCATGCCTTTTGGTTCTTGGCCTACCTGAAGGTCGGCTGGTCCTTGGGGGCAACAAAAATGTTTGACCTGCAAAAGTTTCCAACATATAGTTGTTTGTGTCAGGTTTGTTGATTGTCACAATTAGAACCATACTACAGCTATAAATTTTTTGTTGGGATGTGATTTTGTAGCATTCTTCAACGTACTCATACACATTTGCATGAACATGCTTTATGGCTGCACGAGCATGTGCACAAGGGATCCCTGACATTTGCCACACTTGACAACTGCAAAGACGTAAACAAAGATCAACACTTAATGATCCATATTTGTATGAACGCAAAGGCTACCCCTACCATAATTTTCAGGGGACATATGTTCAGCATAAGCAACATTTTGATTTAGCATTGACTCTATGTTGGGGCCTATCCCATTTTTCCACTTACTCATTACCATACTAGATGCATACATCTTCTTAGCAACCTTCTCACGATGTTCATGAATAAGTTGGGCAACATTTTGTTTCCTCTCCTTCACCATCCACGCATTAAATGCCTATTTATCAATATCTCCTTGCTAATTCAACCACTCATACATCTCTGGATAGGAATTTTGCATGTAGTCCATTCCCTTATTGAAATCGGCATCCAACCTTGCATATGCAATATTATCAAGCAACCGTAATGCATCTTCCTTTGAATACCCACTAGTCTTCTTCTTGCCTCTATTTACTTTCATCAATTTAGAACAAAAATTCTCCTTCACATGCCTATAACAATAAGCATGTCTTCCCCCCCCCCCAAAATTGTCCTCACCGCCCCTTTAATTGCATTGTGACGGTCAGACACGATTGTTAATTCAATTGACTCAACTATTTCTTTTATCTTGTGTAAAAACCATGAGCAATCCTCTAATGTCTCCCTCTTCACAATAGTGATTGCAAAGGGCAACATTTCATTGTCCGCATCATACGCAGAAGCTGAAAGCATCGATCCCTTGTATGGTCTAGACAAGTGAGTGCCATCAATATATAGCACATGTCTAGCACCAGTCATGAATCCGTCAATACAGCAACCATATGCAATAAATACTCGCTCAAATATGTTATTCACGCTTGCTTCCCATTCAGCAATAGTCCTCTCATCTGATTCCTTCAAATGGTCACAAATCCAAGGTATCAACATATACGAATCTTGCGGTCTTCCTTGTATGTCTTCTATGGCTTTTTCCTTCGCCCGGTATGCTTACTTGTACGTAAGAGTTACACCATATTCTGTTTGCAACGTCTTCCTTATTTCATTTAGACGTTTCTCAATGTGATTTCTCACCTCATCAACTATAATTGGTGATGTCAAGTTAGATCTTCCACCATGACTAATCTGAAGATTGTCTTAGGCACTATGAAAATGTTCATCTCTGAATGTCATTACCTATAGTAATGGGCTCGTCTTACCGATAGCATTTGCTGTTACCCTCTAAGGACATCCAAAAATCTTACATTTAACTGAAATGCTGTCCTTGCTATTTCTCACATATTCAAACTCAAACTTGTGTGCTATGCTGTGCTTGTACAGCGCCTTCTTAAAAGCTTCTGCATGTGCAAAACTCTGCATCACTCCTGAAAGTAATCCCCACCATTTCGTACAGTTCAACCTCGGCATTGGTGTAGGTGCAATCTCTACTCTATAGGGCAGCCTATTACATTCTCCACCAATTTCAGCCGTAAAACAAGCAGCAACACTTTCATAACTGACTGGTTCATAATCATTTTCCACAATGCTTGGACACTAAGTAGATGTTTGTTGTGACAGTCACAGTAGATCTTCAGCCTTGCAGTGAATAACAACTGCAGTTCGTTAATAACCAACAAGAGCTTCATAAATAACAACTATAAAACTTACAAAATTTTACACTTACATGTCTACCTCAACTAATATATCTAACACATTATCATTCCCTTTTTTTACTATTTACACATGCCCACTCCTTTCGTTATAGTCATACAAGTTCTTAACTTCACCATTATCATTTAAATCTATTAGTATCTTCTCATCAAAGCTTACTGTATATTTCATCTCACACATGTTAAAATCAATCCCAAGCCATGATGATATCACCAACCTCAAATCTTTTAGTGTTATCAGCTATTTTAGTCACTTCGCCTTCACATAACCTCCAATATATTGAATTTTACCTTCATCATTACACACTAATTTGCCTCCAACATGAAGAAAACAAAATAGTTCCTTTAAAGATGATGAACCTTCATTACATGTCATTTTGCATGCTTACCTGAAAAACAAAAAAATAAATAAATTAAAGTTACACCACTCTTTATAATCTCATACCAGTAAGCTTGTCTGGATAAAAATTTATTATTACACCGATTAACTTCCCTGCCATCACCTACCACCTGCAATTTACAATAATACTATATGTTTTAACATCTCTATCCTCACTGTTAACAACACCCAAAAATCTTTACCCTGCATGTCCTATTAACAACAACATAATGTTCTTTAACATCTCGATATTCACTGTTAACAACACCAACAAATCATCACCTGTATCTCATATTAACAACAACATAATGTACTTTTACATCTCCATATTCACAAATAACAACACTCTACCCATGTTGTCACTTTGCTTCTATTATTAACACCCAGCCAATAGGTCTTTACATCTTCATACTCACTGATAACACCACTCTCACCCAACCTTACTATCCAGCGTAAGCCCACCTTTCCCCTGATTCAACACCCATCCCGTAAGCACTCACAGTGAATAAAAATGGCACAAGCTTCATCAATCACTCAACAAAATGCAATCAAACCCATCACACAACCATCAACATTGTCCTATTACCTTAAAGCCACTACTTTTATATCCGATCATCTAACACCCCCTTACCTATAATGCGTCCGCTCTGATTTCGTAAATTGCAACCACAAACCACATAAACATTTTTCCATTAATATTCAAGAAACACAGCATAATGATCATTTCTCTCTCAAACTTACTTACTCGTGCCTTGCCTCTGATTTCTGTAGCTTTTCTTCCTGTTTCATCACTTTTTGGCGCCACAACATTGCACACTGGTTATGCTAACGTTTACCCTTTTTGCTGTATATTATGAGGGCATTTAGGTCATTTTGTCAACATTTCAAATGCCAGATTCCTCATGCCTCACTGATTTGGGATTTCTTATTTTCACCCAACCTTTCTATCCTTTTCTATTTTGGTTTGTAGTTTTCTGGAATTTTCCCAAGATTAATTTTGAAATTCGAATAAAGCCCTTATGGGTTATAAAATTGATAGAGGAAAAAAGCTCATAGACGGATGAGAATTCAAAGCCACAAAGGAAACCATAGGAGTTATTAGTGGCGCTAGCACATAGTCTATGTTGGAGAGCATTCATGTGGATACCGGTAGAGGGAGAGGACCTGAGGTGTTGGCTCCAAGAGATCGAAAAACCCTAAATTGAAAAGGTATGAATCTTTCTAACTCGATTAAAATGTCATTGATAGATCTATAATTGGGATTGGTGAAATTTTAAATTCTTTCCTATGCCTATCGATCATAACAATTAGTACAGGTACAGTCCCACATATCACTAGGTATTGGCAACTCATACATACCTCAAATCCCCTAGGATCATTATACGACATAATCATCACCCATTATATAGTACTATATAACATATCTACGTGCCTTTAACACCACAGTGTTACTAAGGAACATCACTTAATAGACCAACCAACTCTCAGCCATTTAGGGTCTTGGTAATACCATCTATTAGGAGCTTTAAGTTAGCAACAGGATCCAAATCATGCACTATCTCTTCTAACCCTATCATCTTATTATTATTGTCACCAATAAAGGAATCCTCACCACGATTGGGCACCGTTAACTCCCATGTCAAGTGGAGCCACTATCTCTATATAGACCTTTGCCCTTTCCTTTTACAGGCTAGTTAACAGATAGGGGTGGTCGAATTGCTTAGTTTCCTCTTTTATCTGTAATCTCCTATTTATAGTAGCACTAACAGTGATCACTATACTATTCACATGAGTAGAGAATTTAGCCTATAGATAGAACCATTTTCTCTAACTAAACTTCTAGCTTTGAGCAAACAATTCCATTTCCAGAGTCTTTGCTTTGATACTAAAAATGCCAAACCATCCTTTATTTAATATATATGCATGAATTATTACTTAATTTCTTTATATATGATTATAAAATATTGATATTGATACTATCGTCTCAGTTATACACTCTAATACTATTGATCTATGATAATTTTGATACCACACTTGGGTATTGATATCCATTTTAGATAATTTGATTTTACCTTTATGTGGTCCAGTAATATCAAATATATACATTTTATGAGAAAATAACTAAATATACTGATGTCGTTCTCTACTAATCATACAATTCATGGCTATCTATAAGCATCCATATACAAACACGTTTGTGGGATCATTTAAGGCTACCAAAATATTAAAATGGTAGGTAACTAGAAAATAGTCACATTCTTCATCTACTTCCTTCACTCATCAGTGCTTACCTCTCTGCCCTTTGTGCCACTGGTCTTTTTTTTTTATGATGAATTTTAAGAAGGATGAGATTCAAGAGAATCTCAGTAGTAACGAACATTCAATCATGTAAAATGTAAACTTACAAAGCATGTCACATAAACTACCACAACACAATGAGCATTAAGAGAGCATTTAACACATTATCATGCAGCATAGCATAAAAAAACCACATTACAACAACGCTTGGTCTCAAACACGGGTGTCCACCTACTATATGCTCAGATGCCACAGTAATTCACCCGACATACTCAAATCTCCAACACAAACACATTTGATGGTAAAACATACATGAATATCATTACATAGTTTATGAAAGAAAGAGTTACTACCTGTATGCCTTTTCGATCACTTATCTTTGCTTCTTAATCTCTTCACTACTAGAAAGAATGCTTTTAACATCCCTTTTTTGGGCATTTTAAGGGACATAGAAAAAAACGTCAATAACATCCGTAAAACAGGGGACGTGTATAGCAGGACTTTAGATATCCCTACTGAATACTAGGGATGTCTAAAGTGACACTTCATAAGTCCTCACTGCATTATGGGGATGTCTAAAGGTGTTTTAGATGTCCTCAATTTACTGTAGGGACATTAAAAGATTTTTTTAAAATGGAATTTTTTTAATATATGTATTTCACTGTGTGGAAAATTTAAACTGCAGAAATAGGATGGAAGCAAATAAAAAACAACAGTAGTTCAGCAGAATAGAAACAACAATATATATGCCGCTATTATGTAATAAAAACAATCTATATATACAATATAGAGAAGACATAATTGCCATCATGACAAAATCTTTTGCCTCTGTTATGCTTATGGAAACAATGACTAGGGATTTAGAAGAGGTGAAGTTAAAAAGCACAAATTTGTCTAGCTATGTTACACAGCTAGCAGATAGCAAGAATAGCACACAAGCTCAAACTGGAGGAGTAATACCTTGAAACATGGTGATCAACCCTAAGGCTCTTTATGCTATATAACTTTAAGGAGTAGCAAACTAATTAACTAACAAACCACACAAACTAAACAACAATCAATATCCAACAACAACAACGCTAATTATATGTACAGTATATAGAACCACCATAAATGTATGTCCTACACAAACTACTAAAGACTTTACTCTGGTATACGTTGAAGAAGATGTCCAGTCAAAAAGTCTCTGATCATATTTATGTCTTTATATAAGTAGGCATCTTCATTGTCAGAAATCTACAAATTAGAAAATAAGCTTAGATGAAATAATAAATCAAGTAAATGAATTGCCATTAAATTATAACACCAAAAATATTATCCTTTAAGAATGAAGAAGCGATTACTTGTTCAAAAGTTATCGTAATGCCACTCTTAATGATGTTAAACATATAAAGTATGACATAGTATCCACACTCCCAGCCGCCAAGTTGTTGATGGCTCTATAAATCAAAAGCAAATGGTTAAAATCAATAAAGGCATATCTAAAACGACCGTCAATCAAAAGAACTTGATTTGAAACTACGTACCTTTGGAAACAACCATTTCGGGTCTTTGCCACCTTACGATCGTGTGGCCCACCAAGCACTCGATATGTCTAGCATGCCTTATCATTAAAATGAAAATCAATAGAAATTAGAATAAGTCATTTAAGTCAAGAATCAAGAAGCAATGAAATACAAAAAAATAACATATGTGTTGAAGACATTTCTTTTTTCTTTGTCTAACATTTTACTCAAGGAATCAAACCAATAACTACGTGAAACCGATGACAAAAAACACACAAACTCTAGTAGTAACTATAAAAACATATACAAATTAAAATGAAGTTAGATAGCAAGGCAATTATTTATTAAATATCTCAAATAGACAAAATTAAAATGTGTACCCTTAAACAACCAGTGCTAGATAGCAATGATAGTCATTCTCTCCTATTGTGAAGCCCGTATAGTGAGTCATTTTTTGCACTGTATTTCTATCCCTTGTCGTATTTATAGGACACAAGAATCCATATAAATCAACTCTTTGCATGTCAATGCATACGGAAGGAGCTATAATAGAATTAAAATGACGAATGTATTAGCCAGTGAATATATGAAACCAAAAAACCATTTCACTAAATGAAGGAAAAAATGGGAAATTAAAAACTTAAAGGATTGCAACTTTGACCTATCCTACATCTATCTCCTCCAACTTAATGAATTGTTTAAGGTCATCTTTATCAATTGCGAAGGGATACTCTAATTTCTGGCCCACAATCCCTAGAGCCATATGCAAATCGATTTGGCGAATGCCTTTATAGATATGCTGCAGTTGTGCTAAGAAAAGCCATTTTCCTGCTTCCTGCTCGTTCTTTTAGAACATAAAAATCATATTGTTAGTAGAATGCCAACAGATCTCAAGTAAAAGTGAGGTTGTTCCATACCATTGGAGGTGTTGTCGTTGCTAAGCCAATAAGATATACAGGCTAAAGGATGAAAGATTCTCTCGTATGAGCTATCATGGCAACCTCGTCATCAAGAATAGGGATGGCTGCACCTTCTTCCCCTCTCAAACATACATCATAGTCACCCTACGTAAATGCTGTAGAATTTACTGATGATGGTGGGTGGTAGCTTGTGTGTGAACAAGAGCATCTACAACTACACACAGCATTGGGGCATCCAAAGAGAGGATGGCAGGTTCTCCCCGCTTTGGAGTGGGAGAAGGGTCTCCAAGTGGTTCCTCCATTGGGTTGTAACTTCCTTTCGTGCTGTGAAAGGCCGGGGATGAATGGGTTCTACGCTCGGTAGTTGCCATATGCTATTCAAACATCTTCATCATTTTAGCTCGTAGCTCAAGCATCAGCTCAAGACATAGCTCTAATAACAGCTCTTGCTGGAGCTTGTCACGAAGGTTAGCCTCGAGCTCTTGTGGACTTCCTAGCAAATCTTGGCCACAAGCTCCTTACTGGGTTCAGCTTGTGATGAATATGAATGTGAGGCTCGACCAAAATACTTCATGACACGAGCTCCCCCGGCCTCCCATCAAACATGACCAGGGTGATCAAACTTCCCAATCGCTATTGACAAGATGTCCATCCGTCCACTTGGAGTGAATGAACCTTGGCTACTATGATCTTTTAGTCCATCCTACAACAAAAAGGTTATTATATATGAAAATTAAGCACTCCCAATATGAAAAAAACATTGTACTTATGCTCTAACTACTTACAATCGTCACAACAACCTCAGCAATAGTCAGATTGATGTACTTCCCACCCTCAATCCTACCTACTTTCCATTTTTTGTGACGTAGAGGAGGTGGTAGGGCTTGGACCCCAACGGTAAGATCTGATATGGCTACTTCCTTCAATTTTTCTTACTCTTCTGCCATCATCTTTCACTCAAGCTTCTGATAACCATCACGAGACATGCAATGTTGATACTTATTAGCCACTTGCCTCTCTGCATTTGCTACACTTAATGCTTGTAAAAGGAAAACAATGAACACCAAATCAATAATGTCAACTATATTTCAAATAAAACACTATGATGACAGAAATCTTACAAAAAAGTTTAGATCTTCTTGTGATGCCATAAAAAACCTCCAGTCCTCTGGAGACAAATACGTATACTCCTGATATGGATCATTACCCCTCAGGTCCCCTCGAATGTAATCTTATGTAAGCCTATTCTTGAAATCTTTCCATCATAAATAAACCTCCGTCATCCACTCCTTATATATCACTATAGTGTCAGGGACATCATAGGTTTGCTGCAAGATAAAAGCATAAGTTAATTATATTTGAAGCAATAAGAATAAAGATATATATGCAGATGTATTGAAACTTATATACCAAAAGTTGTTGCCAAATCAAGTCTTTGGGTTTTGGTGGAACCAACTTCCAATTATCATAGATAATGTGAACTTTGCTCCGACCTAAATAACCTAAGTAGCTGCTAATGAAATGGTCTTCCTCTGGACCAATTGGTTTCAAATTATCATCAAAGTTAATATGCAACCTCTCCTGTTGATGGTGATGATGTGCTACCAAAGTAGGCAATTTTGTACTACCTCTAACCCTTCTTCTCACAACAGGTTCAGGCCTATTCATTTTATTGTCCCTATCACTTTATGAGTCACTATAATTGTCCATATTCCTATAAGCATAAAAATCATTGTCAAATAGGTGGATAAGTTGTAAGTAAATGAATAAAATAACTAATTATAAAACAAACAGCACATATTACTATTTTCTAAGTTAAGCTCTTACTCTATATTATTTCCCATATTCCTTAACCATGATCATTTCTGATAGTATATTCTTCATCATCTACCATACTACTTCACTTGTTATAGGCAAATTAATTGTGGAAGGTGGTGTGTCATCAAGGTTGAAGGTCAGATTGCCATGCTTCTGTTTTTTACTTTAAAGTATAATGGAAATTTTTTTATTTGCAGGATATGTGACATAAAACACTTGTTTCGCCTGGCTTGCTAGAATGAAAGGCTCATCCCTATAACCTACTCTTTCAAGATCAACTGAGACAAATCCAAATCGTTGATCTATTACCATAGCATTATTGCTAACCTACTTACATTTGAATAAAGCAACTTTGAACTTGTTGTAAGTAATTTCCCATATTTCTTCTATCACTTCATAATAGGCCATGGATGCTAATATAGGGTTTTTATCATTTAAACTGGAAAAGTGCATAGCTTCAGCTTCTACCATCACCCCACTATTTTGCATGGTACTTATGTCATATTGGTCTTTTGTGTAGAAAGAATACCTGTTTATATCATAACCACTCCAAGTAATGATCTAAAATGAAGGCCTCCAGGCTAGCCACTCTATTGTCTCAGACACACCAGTCTCTTACAAAACCTTTTCCTGAAACCACTCTATCAATGTCTTATTTTGCTCAATAGTAATTTGCATGTCATTCTTCCTTGGATTCATGTTCTTCAATCTCTTTCTGTGTTTATCTATGTACGATTGAACTTCTGCTATGTTATTCAAGAAATAAAGGTATGCTCACGAGGCATAGTCTTCACTTTCAGTCCTCGTGTTCCCTTGCCTCTCCCCTCTTCATGCCGAGATTGTTCCTTCTTCCCTGATAGATAATCACTATAGAAGTCCATAGCCTCTTCAACTACATATCTTTCAACTATTGAGACTTCTGGTCAATAGGGATTTTTAGAATACCCTTTTAAGATCTTCATGTATTGCTCGAAAGGGTACATCCACCTAAGGTAAACCAGACTGCAGAGCCTTACCTCCTTTACCAAATGAACTATCAAATACACCATTATATCAAAAAATGAAGGAGGAAAGTGCATATCTAATTAGGATAATATAATATAACCCCCAGCTTCCAATTCATCCAGCTTTTCAGTGTTAATGACTTTGTTACAGATAACATTAAAGAAAACACGCAATCTTGGTACAGTGATTCGAACTTTATCTTTCATAATGCCTTTAATAGCTATTGGTAATAGTTGTTGCATCAACACATGATAATCATGGGACTTCATTCCCACTAACTTCAAATCGTCCATTACCACACACCTTCTCACATTCGAAGAATACCCTTATGGCACCTTAATTTCATGCAAGCACCCACACAAACCTCTTTTCTCCGCTTTTGATAGTATATGCGCTGCTGGCTTTATGTATGCCCTCCTACCATCGTCTCTTAGTTATGGATGCAATCGTTCCTTTACACCCATATCAACAAGGTCTAGTCTCGCACTAATCCTACCCTTAGTCTTCCCTGGTATGTGTAAAAGCATACTGACAAGGCTATCACAAACATTTTCTCTACGTACATCACATCAATACTGTGTCTTACATCAAGAGTACGCCAATATAGAAGATCAAAGAAAATTGATCTCTTCTTCCATATATTCTTCTCACCTGCAGTCTTCTGATTCTTACCGAATAAGACATTGATACGTTCAACCCGACTGTATACCTCTTCTCTGGTTAATGCTTTCGGAGCCATTCCATGCTCCGGCAAGCCGTTAAAACGCTTTCTTAACCTACAATATAGGTGGAACCTATCAAGGAACCTCCTGTGACCAAGGTAAACTATTTTTCTTCCATGCTTAACTTGGTGGAAGTGAGTGTCTTCTTCATAGATCGGACATGCTTTATGCCCCTTCACAATATACCCTAACAAGTTTTTGTACGCAGGGAAGTCATTTATCATGGTGAAAATCATTGCACGTAGCTTGAAGGACTCCTTCGTATATGCATGAAACACATCTACGCCTTCCTCCTACAACTTTTTTAAGTCCTCAATCAAAAGCGCCAAGTAGATATCGAATCATTCCCTGACTGTTTTGGTCTAGAAATATTCATAAAAAGCATCACAATTTGTGTTTCATATAAAGCCAGGGAGGCAAGTTGTATATTACAAGGAGTACTGGCCACACACTGTGTGTACTATTAAGAGTTCTATATGGATTATTGCCATCTATACAAAGCCCAAGCTGAAGGTTTCTCAGCTCGTTGCCAAATTCAGGGTACATTTCATCTATTTTCTTCTACTGTGGAGAGTCAGCCGGGTGCCGAAGATATTTTCCATTGGATATTCTCTCATCTGAATGCCATCTCACCTTCTTCAATTTTTGTTTCAGTCCCAAATAAACATTTAAAACATAGTATTATTGGAAGATATCACAAAACCTTTAGAGGTTGCCTTTTAGTTGCCCCATTGCCACAACCGCCATCTTTCTTCACTTTGTATTGTGCAGTTTGAAACTCAGGGCACCCACTTAAACCTTCATACTCCTTTCTATACAGGACGCAGTCATTAGGGCAAGCGTGTATCTTTTTATACTCCATACCCATAGTAGATAGGACTTTCTTGGCCTCATATATATGATTTGGAAGTACATTATTGTCTGGAAACATATCACACAACAGTTCAAGCAACAATGTGAAACTACTATCAGTCCACCCACAAGTTTCTTTTAAGTTAACCAAATGTAATGTTCCTATTAGCCATGTGTACTTACTCTTAGGGTATAATGGTGTCTCAGCATCACTTTGCAGGCTGTCATATTCATGGGACTGCGTAAAGGATTCTACCTCAATATCGTGAATTATTCTCTCCATTCTATCTTTATTTATGACATCCACAGCTTCCTTCTTATGCGACGGACAATCAGTTACTTCCTCACTATGCCATATCCACCTTATGTATCGAAGATTTATTCTATCACAAATTAGGTGATCCCTTATAACTTCAACATCAGTCTTCTCTCATTTAAACAATTGACACAAGGACAAAAATACATCCCATTTTTTGCTAGAGCGTTCCTTTTAGCAAATGCAATAAACTCTTCAACCCTATTCTCATATTCTTCACTTGTTCTAAAAGCGTTCATCCAACTATGATCCATTTTATTACCACATACGCCATTCCCATTAACACTCAAGTTTAGAATAATTGTCAACACTGGGAATTACCTTTTACTATTTTGTTTTTCAAAATTTTGCCAGCATTTCCCCTTTAAAGTAAAACATCCTAAAATCAAAATAACAAATCATCTCATCTTAATTTAAATGAAACTAAACTAAACTAAAGTTTAGAATAATTTGACTTGGTTTTGTAACACCTTACTTCTCTTTTCATGTTTCTACAAAGTAGTTTAAGCCTTTATGTACATAACTTCCAACGTCTTGCAAGATAAAGGAAATCCAATTACCAATCACAGCAATAATAATAACAATACAAGTTTGATAAATAAATCATGATAGTTTTGCCGAACTACCTATTTTTTTTATCAATCGGAACTACCTTTTACTTCTCGTATATAATCAGCTAGTAGTACTCTATAATATATACGAGTATTCACAAATTTAACAACACAATTCAAAATTAATGGCATTTATTATATGTTAGATTCTAGCAAGAAACATTTAAGTTGAAAACTTCAATCCAACCAATTGCAGTAATATCATGTGTCATAAACAAATTAACAATCAATATCTACCATACGAGTATATATGCAAACACGAGTTGAGAGATGCAAAATCATAGGAAGCAAACATGTAGAGGACACTTTAGAGGGAGAAAACCCATAGTGGTGAGAGGGAAGATGATGGTGGCCATAATAAGAGCAAACCGACGGTCTTTTAGAGCAATAAGAAATTGAAGCAGAGTGAGGCAGAGACAGAGAAAGGAAATGAACTTATAGGCAGCGTAATGATGAACCGGAGGTGGAGGAGGAGAAGCATAGTGGTAGGGAGCCTTAGGAGGAATGTGCACAACCGGAGGCAGGGGTGGAGAGTGGTAGAAGTATGATAGAGAGGGAGGATGAGCAGACCCCTGCCAATGTAGTTTTTAGCACTTACACACACAATAGCTAAGACGAGAGTAAGAAAAGTAGAATGCAAGTGAATGAGAGCTCATACCTGGTAGGAAAGTAAAGAATATAAGAGCTAGAGGAAGCTGTAATTGCTGTTTGAATGAGTTTCGTTGGAAGAGGAGGCATAAGCGGTGTAGGGGAGTGAAAAAGCTAGAGTTTAGGCATCCCCAACTTGATTGGGGACCCCTAAAGCGACTTTAGGCTTCCCCAGTCAAAATGGAGACGCCTAAAGTGTAGTTTAGACGTCCCCATTTTGACTGGGGATGCCTAAACCCAGCTGCGGTTGACAGGTTCACATGCACTGGTCTTGTTAGACCAGTGGCATGTGCATGTTTAGGCATCCTCAACGAAGTTAGGGATGCCTAAACCAAAATTTTAATAAGAAAAATTTGTTTAAGCATCCCCACTAGTTTTGGGGACGCCTTATGTTTGTTTTACACGTCCCCAGTTGGACTGGGGACCCTAAAGTTGCTTTAGGCGTCCTCAGTCAAAATGGGGACGCCTAAAGGTCTGTTCTCGCACCCAAAACAATTGTATTCAAGCAAAATTTGAAGTTTTAGACCACTGCCTATGTTTTAGGCTTCCCTTTTTAAAAAAGGGACATCCTTTAGGGTAGTAATAGGTCTTTTATGTAGTAGTGATTGGTTGGCCCGGCAAAGATCAAAGCCTATAAGTTAGAATTCAAATCGAATGTGTTATTACTTAGTTAGGCATCTTTTAAGTCTAGTCCATTATATCGATAGACAATAAATAGGGTCTATACTAGCTTCTAGCACATGTGTTTATGCTTTGGAATCAAACTAAACACAATTTACCATAATCACCTTAAATTCGTACGTCATCCCAATTTTGGCAAATTTGACACCAAACTTTGAAAAGTAATAATTTAATATAGAGAAGTCTAATGGGATGGTTCCAAGTCCTATGGAAATATGTTTAAGTCCTATTTTAAGGAAAAATATCATGTAGGGCTAATTATAGGGCAAAACCTCAAGAATCCTCAATCAATATTCTAGCATCAAAATGTATTCCAGTATTTGTACCTCAACTTCAACAGATCATCATTCACAATTGACAAGATCAAATGGCGTATACTATATATCATTGGAAAGCCTAGGATGTCTACTAATATGTTGTAAAATAACATAACTACTAGACAAGGTTTGTCCACTCAAAATCGTCTCACAAGAAGACTACCACGAATCTGGCAGATTCCACATCAACATATTAAATTCCAAAATTAGGGTTTTATATAGCCAATCATTCAAAAATAATAACCACATGCTATCCCTACATTATTTTTGCCATAGAATCTATTTCTATCCTTAAAGTCATCAAAATCCAATTTCAACCTCAAGAACTAGGGCTAGTCGAATCTACCCTAAATTGGCAAAAGAAGTGTTCTTGCAATTTCAGCCTCAAATCAAGTGATTAATCATCATAAACCCTTAATTAACATCATGCTTACTATCAAACACCCATTAAAGCTCAAAATCACCCTCTTGGCTCAAACTTTAGGGTACTATAACTTCAAAAATATTCAGAAACATCAAAACGCTATACTCAAATCAAAGCTTATGATTACCTCTACCCGATTATCTGATCAGTTCTTAATTTTGGTAGTACTTCCCTCGACAATATGAGACCAAACACCTCTAATCAAAAATCTAAAACAATAGAAATATAGCTTTTGATAAGTAGAAGAAGATTAGTGAAGGCTTCAGAGGCTCCGAATGCAATTACAGGTATCGAATCGGCTATAGAACTCAAGAACACAAAACTTCTCTCCTACTTCTTTTTCTCTTGAATTTTCTAATTTTTCTTCTTAATTTAGGGTGCTGCTCAAAATTAATAATCCTTGGAGGTGTTGGAAGATGCTTTAATGACATGTGTCAAGTGTACAAAAATCCAGGGTGCTGGGTGCTCTTTTTGGAAATTATCAAGTATCCAGCAATTCTGTGTACTAGATGCTCTTTCTTAACACTGTAGGATACCTAGTATTTTTTAAAATATGTCTTCCCTTTCCCTCTCACATGGTTGGGCAAATTCATTGGTCAAGGGAGAGGGAGTCTGATGAATTCATCGGCTTTCTTCACAGTAGTCAGGAAAATCAGGTATATAGCTGGAACAAAGACCTATGAATTGCACCGGCTTTCCAACATGTGTCTAATATGCATATGCAGATGTTGCCGTATGATTGGCTATTCAGGGTGAAAAGTCAAAAGCTACTTTAATAAAGCTACTTTTTTTACAGGGCCGCTGGTTTTGCGATGCGTGTCAACCTTCAGCCTAATCATTGTATCTATTCCTGATGTCTCATGATATCACCACATACATGCTTGGGTGTCCTATACAAATGACACCAAGCTAGTGTCTCTTGAAAACCGTAGGAAACATGCGCGTGCTTTGACAATGCCATGTGCACACCCATACCGGCATATTTTATCTTACTAGTTAGTCACATAAGTCTATATCTTCAAGAATGCTCCACATACTGCCTATGTGGCATAAAATGGTGCCACATTCCTCAAAACCTACCACATGTAAGCCTATATGTCTTACGGCACAACAAGTGTGTATAGACACCAATAACTTTCATCCAACTATCAACACACATTGTAACTTCTCATTGTGCCAACTCAAAAGTTACTTATGGATGTAGGACCCAAATGGCACCACACATACCTTTGGGTACCACCAAAATAGCGCCAAGTGTGCCAAAGATATTTTATTAGATTACTTTTACGTACTGAGCCACATGTAATATGGAGACTCATTTACAACCTAAAGGGCTGAATCATATAGTCCCATAAAACTCATTATATCTTTGGGACTCTTACCAGACTAGGCTTAGTAGTCTTCGTGACTTAGGCTTATTCTCAAGCTTCTATGTCAAAAATTTGAGATATTACACCAACAATGAGACAAGTTTACTTAAACACATCATATGTTAAAAATAATTATTTTAAGAGGGTATTTCATTTGTGTGTATATATTTCTCTCTCTCTATTTGTCTAATATATTTTTAGAACTTGATTCTTCTTTTTACTTATTAATTTATTGTATAATCCTGACTAAATAAAACTTAAGCCATGATTAACTCTAAGCGAACAAATTTAAGGATGTTTCACATCTAGACAATTATAACCTCACAGGAATTACTAACCTTCTTATAATTTAGAGCTATCAACAATAGAGTTTGCTCAAAAGATATAGAAGCATTATCTTTATGGAGCAACCAAAGCATTATATTGTGACCATAAGAGCCTCAAGTATCTATAGGATTAGAAAGAGTTGAATTTGAGGCAAAGGTGATGGGTGGAACAACTAAAAGATTACAATTATGAAATTTGATGCCATTTAGACAACCAAACATGGTAGCTATTGCTCTAAGCAGAAAAGCATTACAAATAGTGATACTAAAGACTAAAGAAGAGGAGTTATTAGAGTATTTTATGGATTGAAACCTCTTGTCTAAATTAGAAAAGTACTAGCTTGCTAGTCCCTAACTATATCATTGAAAATGAGGATAACAATGTAAAACATGATATGGCATAGAAGTAAAGGTAGAGCATAACATCAAAAGGCAAGGAAAGAAGCTGAGAAATAAAAGAATATTGTTCATTAAGGTGGTATACACAATGTTATCTTCCAGATAAGTAACACAGGAATTTGAGGAAGATATGAGGAAACACCTCTAGATATAGTTTTAAATTTTGAGAATAAAATTTATTTTATAGGGGGTGAATTGTAACATCTCAAATTTTGGGTCTATAATATAATCAACTAGTTTGAATTAAGTAAACTATTAAACCTAGTTAAACCAAACATCTTAAGTATGTCGGAAGGAATATAATTATGACAATTATTAAAATTATTTAAGGGATTAGGAAAATTGATGAAAGATGACTAAATTAAATGTTATTCTAAGGATTGAAATAAAATATGAAGAAAATTAAATACCAACAAGTGGCCTAAGTAGTTTTGAAGCTGAATTATGAGAACTAAAGGTCTATTTTCTCAAAAATTCAAGAAAAAATAGTTAGAGGAAATTTTTAGACTGAAAATTTTAGAGATGATATTTTATGAGATCAAAAATGTTTTTAAGTACCCTAGATTAATTACTAGAACTTATTTCATAAAGCAGTACCAATAAAGGAGTAAAATGGTAATTTCACTACCTAAAGGTAAAATATGGATTTCGACAAAACATAAGCTCATATTTAAAAGCCCAAGATGTGCCTAATTAGATAAAAAAGGGGAGGAGCTCCATATTCTACATTTTGTTTCAAGAAAATAAAAGGAATAGTTCAAAAGTGAATTGTTCAGTGTGTGGGACCCATAATGATTACACTCACACTATTCTACTACTTAATCATCACCAAACTCTCCCATCCTTGTTTACTTTCATCTAGCTATATGAAATTTAGAGTGAGAAGTCGAGAGGAAGAGAAGAAGGGAACGAAGAAGAGGAAGCGGAAGAAAGGCAAGGTGAATCCTTCATGCAAGTAGCATCCCAAGCTAAGGTAAGTGTCTGGAACACCAACCCATCTTGGTTAGCTTCATTTATTGAGTGTTTTGGGAGTTGATGATGTATGAAATTTGGGGGTTAATGAGAGAAAACTACTGAACAAGTGAAATGATAATAGCTAGGCATAGATTGAAGCTCAGATAGATTATATATGGCATTGCATGTGGTTAGTGAGCTTTCATGTTGGAGATCAAAATTTTAAGAGCTGAAAAATAGAACATATGCCACTCTTTTAATACTATAGTATGGGCTAGAATTTTATTGAAGGTAAGTAATGAATAACCTTATTGTTGTCGAGTTTTTGATGAACTTGATAAATGTGAATATATGGCCCTATTTTCTGTTGGATTTCGGGCATACCTGGAATCTATTGACTCGCTGAGTAACCACACAAGATTAGAGCACCGATAAGGACTCCGATCATGCTTATACGACAAATTCACCATTAAGGAGAAGAGATTCAGAGAAAGAAGTTTTTCTATAAAAGTTTTCTTTTGGTGTTTTTTGAACTGATCCACACAAACTGACTATATTCCCACATATCATGTATGGGTAGTTAATCTAATTTGAATTTTAAATCATAAAGATAAAATTCTTCCTTTATACCCATATTTGTCTATATTTACATAACAGCCCCTTTTCTATAATTCACCAAGGGTTAACTGGGCATATTCCATCATGTTCTCTAAGCATGGGACTCAAATTTTGTCATATAAGGGTATTCTAAGTTTTGGGATTATGTTTTAAAACTAAAAAATGATAAAGTGAATTAGGAATAATTCGTGGTTTAATATATTCAATAAGTTTAGAAGGGGAAAACTTGTCCAGCCCATAAAGTGGTTAGAGTGTTATAATAGAATATTATTTATATGGATGAAGGTAGATGTTATTAAACTCAAATCAACAAAAATAGCCCCTATTTTTAGGTATTAAACTACTCACACAAAGTGTCTAGAGGCTCCAATGTAGTGGTTGGTAATAAGAAGATTAAGTTTCATTAATCTTTCCTTTTCCATTGTTTTGTTCAGCCGCTATTACAGTAAGATTGAATTAGATTCTGATCACTTTTAGCCTCCCCTTGAGTCTAGAACGGAAAATGATGAAGGGAGGTATCTATATTACCTGTATAGATGCATGATGTACAAAAATAGAGCTTTACCCATCTATGTGCATATGTCTCGGCTAAGTACATTTGAGATCATGGGGAAAGATGTATTATGCAAGGATTATGTACTAAAGTTTAGGTATTAATATACCCCATGATATGTAAAATATTTGCATATTTATTTTCCCTTATATGATGATTTTGTGGACAATATTTAAGCTTAATGTTGTTGGAAATTGTGCCCTAAGGGCTAATCATTGTACTTTGAACATTATTATTTTAATGAAATTTCTCCATTCTGTTATCATATTATTTGCATGTTAACTGTGATAATTGTATCCTTGGATAATTCATAAAGATTGTCCTAAAATGTCCCTGGTCGGTCATCTATGCGGGAGCAGAGATGAAACAATATCAGTATGAATTTGATAAGATATGGGATACGAATCAAAGTCTTAGGCACTTGTAAGAGTAGAAGGTGCTAGACCGATCCACTATAAGAAAGCTGCATGGATCAAGTCATAAGCTTTTCTCATGTATAACTACGTCACAATGCCCTTAGACCTGAGGTCATCATGGATTCATACATAAGAGTTGCTAAGCTTTGAACTAGTCAAAAGTCACTTTTGATCGGGTGATGATAAAGGCTACGATCGGGCTTGGTGGTTTTTTATGTAAAGGAATATGAATGATCAAGATGGAATTTGTCTCTCACATTAGTAGAGAGATATTACTGGGCCCCTCGATGAGTGAGTCTGAGAAATGTATGGCCATACTATGATGGAAAGGTGTTTCTGTCTTTATTATCAGGCAACTCAAGAATCGAGAAAGTAATGGTCAGGAACAAGAGGATTACATTATCCATGCCTTATCTTTGATCGATATATCGTGTGACAAAAGGGATGTGACATGGTTGTATGACAGGTTGTATCGTGATAACGATCCTCATATGAATTGGGTAGTCATAATGTCTTGCTAGAGGCCGCTTGTGACTTTTGGGTTAGTATAGTTATTGGCCCACTGCCAACTTCATATGGGCCTACAGGGTCGCACACTAGAATGGCCCAACACGAAATAATGTTTAATTTAGGGTGGACAAATTTTATATTTATATATATAATATAAAATTCATTAACAATATTATATAGATATATATTTTCGAAATATATATATCTTATATATATGTATATATATTATATGATATTATTATATTGTGTTAGTTTTAAATTTAATTTATTAAAATATATTAAATTTAATAACTAACATGGTAGAGATATAGTATCTTAGATTTAATTTATGAAGATAAATTAAATCTAATGGCTCTTTATTTGGATTAAATAAATAGGTTAAATTAAAAGTGTTGGACATATTTAATTTAAACTGAATTTATTTAATTAGCTCATCAAGATAATTAATATTTAATTAATTTCAAAATTAATGATGATTAATTTTGAAAGTTGAAAATAGCCCTCATAGGTTATAAACTTGATAGAGCAGATATATTGATACACACAAGAGAATTGAGAGCCGCAAAGGAAACCCTAGGAGACATTAGAGGCGCTAGCACGCAGTCTCGGTTGGAGAGCATTCATGTAGATACCGATAGAAGGAGCGGACCTAACGTGTTGGCTCCTAGAGATCGTGAAAACCCTGAATCATAAAAGGTATGAATCCTTCCAACTTTGTTTAAATGCCGTTGATAGATCCTCGATTAGGATTGGTAAAATTTTAAAATTCTTCCGTTGTGCCTGCCGATCCTAACAAATGTAACTAATTTGGGTGTAATTGATAAATATTGCCTTGCTTTTCTTTTGATAGCCACGTACAGCATATTAAGGAGAAAAGTGAAAACGGAAGACCTAAAAGTAGACCCACAAGATTTGAAAACAAGACAGAGGCGCAGCTGGAAAAAATGATACGGTCACCATTGTTCAATATTCACTATTCTTGACGGAATCACTGTAGCAGACTGTACTGTAACAGGCGACAAAACACTGTAGTAGTCATGGAAAAAATGCGTAAGTTTGCTGACAGGATACTGTTCACCCCGTGAAAAAAATGACATGGCACTATAGCATAATGGAAAAAGATGACATACAATTATTCTCTCACTGCCTATAAATATGAGCATCAGACGCAAAGACTAGTGGAGATATTTCTCTGCAATTTTCAATCCTTTGTCTGAGAATTCTAAATAATTTATTTCATATTTTAGATATAATTTTATGCATTGTATTTTATTTCCCATGCCTCCATCTTTGATGGATTAGGATTGTATTAAATTTTGCATGCATTCTAAATGGAAGTCCTAGGTAGTCCTCCTATATGGATGGTATAGATTGCCACCTACATGGAAGGTTTTACCTGCTAAAAGAAAGGCTAGATTTCTCCATTTTTCATGCATATTTTGGTTGTATGTTTATATTTTAGAATTTAATATTCAAGTTTTATGCAATATTTTTGAGGTTTTCATTCAAGCTTTATGCAATATTTATGAAGTTTTCAATTTATTTTGGTTTTGTTTTTAATTTTATCATGAGCTAAATTTTTTTTCCTATAGTGATGATGTAGCTTATTAATAATGGATTGAATCTTAACTTATTAAATCTAGTTTTAATTTTTCCTCCATGATTGAGTTTTAATTATTGTGCTTAATGCTTTCGATTGATTGGCCATCTTTTGAATGATTTAAATATGTATGTTGAGACCAGAAGGAGATGGATATGTGTAGATCCTATAAATAAAACTGTAATTTGCATATGAAATAGCAATATATTCATATGAGTTGTGTAGTCTTACTGAGTTTTATAAATCTTAATGCATAATTAATTGCTTAAATTCTTATAGGAATATATTAGATTAGCAATTAATTATAGAATTGCTTGGAAGAGGCTAGTAATTAAATTTGGGAAACTCGACTATCAATCAAGTGGAATAAATTGGGCTAGAATAGATAAGTGATTGAATCCAGAATTTGTTAAGTGAAATCTAATCCCTAAGCATTTTTCTCATATTTGCTTCCATATTATTGTACTCATATTTAATCATTTTATTTTGTTCTATCAATCACCAACTAATCGATTGACTAAATAGAATTAAAATCACCTATTTTGGTAAGAATTGAAAGATCCTTTAATTAAAAAGAAGGATGACAGAGAAAAGAAAGAAAGTAGAGAAGAAGGAAGTACAAGAACAAAAGGAGAAGGATGTGATACCAGGAAGAATCAACTTTCCAGATAATCCTCCTCCATATGTACCAACAGTTCCATACCCTTAAAGACTTGCGAAGGCAAAGCTAGACAAGCAGTTTGCAAAGTTTCTGGTGGTTTTCAAAAAGTTGCACATCAACATTCCTTTTGCAGATGCTCTTGTACAAATGCCTAGTTATGCAAAATTTATGAAGGATATTCTTTCAAATAAGCTTAAGCTTGAGGAATTTGAAACAATTGCACTTACTGAGGAGTGCGGTGCTATTATCTAAATGAAATTACAACTAAAGTGGCTAGATGCTGGCATAATCTGCCTAATCTCTGACAGTCAATTGGTAAGTCCAGTTCAAGTTGTGCCAAAGAAAGGTGGAGTTACAGTAGTGCCCAATGAGAAAAACGAACTGATTCCACAACGAGTGGTGACTGGATGGAGAGTATACATTGACTACAGAAAGCTCAATAAAGCTACCAGAAAAGATTACTTCCCTTTGTGATTTATAGACTAGATGCTTGACAGACTAGAAGGGAAAGCCTATTATTGTTTCCTACATGGGTACATAGGATACAATCAAATTACAATTACACCAGAGGATCAAGAGAAAACAACTTTTACATGTCCATATGGTACCTTTGCCTTCAGAAAAATGCCATTTGGTCTATGTAATACACCAGCAATGTTTTAAAGGAGTATGATAGTGATCTTCTCATATATGGTTGAAAGGTTCATTGAGGTATTCGTGGATCATTTTTTAGTTTTTGGAGACTCATTTGATCATTGTCTTTCAAATCTGGCAAAAGTCTTGCAATATTGTGCGGAGACAGACTTAGTTCTAGATTAGGTGAAATGCCATTTCATTGTGAAAGAAGGAATCGTGTTGGGTTACAAGGTATTTGATCGAGGCATTGAAGTGGATCGAGCTAAGATTGAAATAATTCAAAAGCTACTACCTCTTTCCTCAATCAAGGGCATTCAGAGTTTTTTAGGACATACTAGTTTCTATAGAAGATTCATCAAGGACTTCTTAAAAATCACAAAGCCACTTTGCATGTTGTTGGAGAAAAATAGTCCCTTCGCATTTAATAAGGAGTGCTTATTAGCCTTCCAAACTCTAAAAAGTGCCTTGACTTCTACACCAGTTATCATAGCTCTAGGCTAGAATCTTCCATTCGATATAATATGCAATGCAAGTGATTATATAGTTGGATCTGTTTTAGGCCAAAGAAGAGATAAATCTTTCATGCTATCTTATTATGCTAGAAGAACACTCTCAGTAGCACAGCTGAATTTTACAACAATAAAAAAAGAGCTCCTAGCAGTAGTGTTTGCATTCGATAAATTTAGAGCATACTTGATCAGGTCAAAGGTTATTGTTTGGAAGGATGACTCTGCAATCAAATACTTGATTGAGAAGAAAGATGCTAAGCCCAGACTAATCAGATGGGTGCTTCTACTACAAGAATTTTTGACTTGGAGATTAAAGGAAAAAAAGGGATCGAGAATCTCATTATAGATTGTTAAATCCTAAAAAGCAATTAAGGGCTAATGACTTCAAAAGTGAATATAATTATTGCTGAATAAACACTTTTGGAGAATGTGTAATGGGAATTTAGTTGTTTTAATGATTCCAATGGCTTCCTTGTGAAAATTCGTGTGGGGCGAGTGTTTATTGTGAAATTGGAACCATTGGGAACAATTGTGTAAAGGTTGGAAATTCTATCCATTGAAACTCTATACAAGGTAGTCGATTTGTATGGAAATTTTAAAAAGCAAAATGTTGTCTAAAAAATTCTGAAATTTTCCAGTCTTAAAGTTCATATGCCAAGCTTCAAAATGGACATATAATTTGAGTCATTTTAATTTGTGAGCTAAGAGTTATGATTTTCCAAAGTTTGGGATGGACACTGGAATCTGTTTTGGAGTAGTATGGACTTTTGGGAAATTCTATATTTTTAAGGTTATGAGTTGCAGTGATCCATATTTTCCAATAAAGAGGACTTAAATAGCTTTCCATTGGCTTTAGGATCACCCCTTTTTGATTTTTTTAGAATAAGTTACGATTTTTTAAAGTTTGGGTAGAAATCTGCCAGAATTTTGTAAAACTCCGAAATTGATGGAAATTTAGTAAATAATTAGAAAACAATATAATATCATATTAAATCATCATCCACTTCCTCCATCAGTGCAAAAACGTGCCATTCAGCTGCAACAAGAGAGAGAAGTTGTGAGAAATTCTACAGAGAGAAGGAGAAGAGAACTTGTACGGTAAGTCGATTTCTTCGATAAATCATTAACTAACGCGTATAACTCCGCTCCTAAGCCATTCTTTAATGTTCTTCAAGGTTTTTGGAGCCCAAATTTGGGTGTTCTAAGGCTAGGGTTTGCAGCTACCTTGAGAAAAAGCTAATGGGAGGTTGTAGTAACTTCCAAACTTTCGCATATTGCTTATTCTGGCTGCTGTGGGCAATTTAATCGGTGAAATTTCGCTGCATTGCCATTGGTTTTAAAGTTTGGAAATGATATGGCCTAGGGGTTATGCTACCAAAATTGGGTCTTAAGGTTATTTGTAAGCTAATGTAATGGTTAATAAAGTGATTAGGAGTAGAAAGAAACACGTCTCCGAAGCCGAAATCGAAAAACCCTAATTTTTCTTGGGGAATTGAGAATTTTGGCAAAGGCTAGTTTGGAGGGGCTAGAGTTGTATTTTCAATGATTTGATGGTTCCATTGAGTTCAGGAGCAAAAATTAGGTGGGGTTACAGTTGGTCACTTTTTCGGAAAAGGCAGAAAAAGCATAATTACGAAAACGCCCCTTAAACCCTTAAAGTAGGGCTGCCAAGGGTAAATTTGTAATCTGACATTGAATTTGATAATTCCGAGTCCAAAAATGGATTTCTTGGGTAGAAATATGTTAGGATAGCACAGATTAGAATTTCAGGAAAAGTTATGATTTTTTAAAGTTTGGGCAGAAATCTGCCAGAATTTTGTAAAACTATGAAATTGATGGAAATTTAGTAAATAATTACAACATAATATTATATCATATTAAATCATCATCTACCTCTTCCATCAGCCCAAAAACGTGCCATTCAGCTGCAACAAGAGAGAGAAGGTATGAGAAATTCTAGAGAGAGAAGGAGAAGATAACTTGTAAGGTAAGTTGATTTCTTCGGTAAATCCTTACCTAACGCGTATAACTCCTCTCCTAAGCTATTCTTCTATGGTCTTCAAGGTTTGTGGAGCACAAATTTGGGTGTTCTAAGGCTAGGGTTTTCAACCACCTTGAGAAATGGGAGCTTGAGGTAACTTCCAAACTTTTGTATATTGCTTATTCTGGCTCCTGTGGGCAATTTAATCGGTGAAATTTTGCTGGATTTCCATTGGTTTTAAAGTTTGGAAATGATATAGCCTAGGGGTTATTCTGCAAAAATTGTGTCTTAATGTTATTTGTAACCTAACGTAATGGTTAATAAAGTGATTAGGAGTAGAAAGAAACACATCTGCGAAGCTGAAACCAAAAAACACCAATAATTTGATGGTTCAATTGAGTTCAGGAGCGAAAATTAGGTGGGGTTACAGTTGGTCATTTATTCAGAAAAGGCCTTAAAGTAGGGCTGCCAAGGGTAAATTTGTAATTTGACATTGAATTTGATAATTCTGAGTCCGGAAATGGATTCCTTGGGCAGAAATATGTTAGGATAGCCCATATTAGAATTTTGGGAAAAGTACAACTAGAGCGGGTACGACGGGCCTACGAGGGGTCCCTGGGGACAATTTTGTAAATTTTTAGTATAGACTCATATAACCCAAAGAAACACTATGGAAGTATCTAAATGGTGCATTTGGAATTGTAGGATTCGATATTTTCCTTGTTCGTGATCTACCTGCGCTAGAGCACAATCAGAAAGAACAAGGTAGTGACTTTTTTCCCTTATACTATATGTGATACATGGTTTGTTTGTTTGATCATTGTTTATGAGTCTATCACCTGCGGCCCATCGGGGTTGATGGTGGAAGGATTGTACCTTTAGGGCGGTAGAATCCAGGGGATGACACTCTGTGAAAGTTGTAAGGCTATATGTGAAAGCCGAAAGGCTATTTGTGAAACCTTCACCCACGGCCTATCGGTGTTGACGGTGGGAGGACTGTGCCTTCGGGGTGGTAGGATAGGGGTGATGGGATTATGTGATTATGTGCACATGTGGCAGCCTATGTGCAGTGCTTTATGCTGTGATGCTGCTTGATGATTTTCTTGCATGCTTTGTGATTACATGTGGTATGAGTGATTTGTTACTACTGGGATTCTTTTGAATCTCATTCTTTCCATTAACTAACCTTCAGACAGGACAAGTGGCTCCAAGGGAAAGGAGATGACTTATCATGTTTTGTAAAGCTAAGAACAGGTTTCCCACTACTCCCAAAGATGTGCTCAGGAAGATCTATAGCAGTTGACTTCAAAGGATGAAGATATTCAAGCTTTTAAGCCTTCCTGTGGACATACGTTGGATCATTGAAGCTATGGTATGTTTAGCAAGTGAGATTCATAATCATTTGTTAAACCTTTGCCAGGAATAAGAAGAAGTTCTTACTCCAAAAAGAGAAGAGCTAAAAGGATGAATGTCTGCCATAAATGTGCCAGGTGGAATTGTGATCAGTGCTGTAGTAGTAAAGGTATGGTTTCTATAAATTAATAGAATTAAATTTATAAAGGATGGACTGAGTAAGGAGTCACTGGATGATATCATTCAAACTCTTGAGGCGCATCCGAGTGGTGATGTCCATCATATTCTTCTTGATTTAGCGGACATATGCAATAGAGAAAAAGAGAGCTATTGTCTTGGGAATCTGACATTAAAAGACCTTGTTTACCAATTTATAAGAAAACTGGATGGGAAGCAAATCCTCAATTCATAGAAAGCATTTAAGCCATTACTAGACGTAAAACTAAAGGAAGATATGAGCCAAAATCACAACTACTGTACATAATCATCCTTTTGTTTAATCTTTCTTATCTTTTCCATAACTTTTGTCTAATTTGTCTTATCTTTTTAGCAGTTTTTGTTTAATATGTCTTTTCTTTTTAGTAACTTTTGACTTTCTTTTCTCTTTTTGTTTAATTTCTTCACGCAATGACCCACCGGTCATCTATGTCGGAAATTTTTTCAAAATTTTTTGAAAAATGCGTTATTTGTATGATTTTGTTGTCACTATTTTAGTGTTATATATATGTACTCTTTCACTTGTAAATATGCATTCTTCTACTTGTAAACACAAATGGTCCGAGAGAAAGAAAGATAAAAAGAGTATCACACAAAAAAGTAAATTTACATCTATTTGCATTTTTGGTGAAAACATTAGGGCAATAATGGAGAGTTTGTCATAGCAGCAAACGAACTTGGAATGCCAGAAAGATTAACTTTGTATACAGGGGAGGCATCCGGGGCTAAGGAGAAGTGTGGTCATTTCTGCATCCATGAATGGAATCAAGGGTTTAAGTGTAAGGGTCAAGAAGTTGGAAGATCACACCTTTTCCTTAGGACAAAAGTTACAGGTTTCAAGCTTACTTGAATCAATGGTACTTGAGAGAATGAGTTACACTTTCAAACTCAGTTTATTCATCTTCAGATAAAGTTACCAGTTTAAATTTTCTTTGATTCAAGAATACTATGATCTCTTTATTTTTCAATTGTGTTCTTACATATGACTTGACACTTCTGATTTTGTTGTAAGCACTTATTAGCCACTCCTTGTCAGAGGACGTCCAAGAGCTAAGTATTGGGGAATTTGATATGTAAAATATTTGCATATTTATTTTCCCTTATAAGAAGATTTTATGGACAATATTTAAGCTTAATGTAATTAATTTGCGTGTAATTCATAAATATGTCCTTGCTTTTCTATTGATAGCCACATACACCATATTAAGGAGAAAAGAGAAAAAAGGAGACCTAAAAATAAACCCATAAGATTTGAAACAAGATAGAGGCACAGTGGGAAAAAATGATATGGTCGTCACTTTTCAATGTTCACTATTCATGACAGAATCACTGTAGCAAACCGTTATTGTAGCAGATGGAGGTGACTATAGCGGATTGAAGACTGTACCAGGCTACAAAACATTGTAGCAGTCATGGAAAAACGCATAAGTATGCTGATAGGATACTGTTCATTCCGTGAAAAAAATGGCATGGCACTATAGCATCATGGAAAAAATGGTATGCAGTTGTTCGCTCATTGCCTATAAATATGAGCATCAGGCACACAAACTGGTGGGCATGGGGATATTTCTCTGACAATTTTCAATCCTTTGTCCGAGAATTCTAAATACTTTATTTCATAGTTTAGATATAATTTTATATATTGTATATATTTTGCATGCCTCCATCTTGGAAGGCTTAGGATTGTATTACATTTTGCATGTCTACTACATGGAAGGCTTAGGTAGTGCTCCTATATGGATGGTATAGGTTGCCACCTACATGGAAGGTTTTATTTCCTAAAAGGAAGGCTACATTTCTCCATTTTTCATGCATTTTTTTAGTTGTATATTTATATTTTAGAATTTAATATTCATATTTTATGCAGTATATTTGAGGTTTTCATTCAAGCTTTATGCAATATTGATGAAGTTTTAAATTTATTTTGGTTTTGTTTTAAATTTTATCATGAGCTAAATTTTCATTTTCCTAGGGTGATGACGTAGCTTACTAATAATAGATTGAATCTTAACTTATTAAATCTAGTTTTATTTTTTCCTCCATGATTGAGTTTTAATTATTGTGCTTAATGCTTTCGATTGATTGGCCATCTTTTGAATGATTTAAATATGTATGTTATGATCGGAAGGAGATGCATGTGTGTAGTAGATCCTATAATTAAAACCATAATTGGCATATGAAATAGGAATATATTCATATGAGTTGTGTAGTCTTACTGAATTCCATAAATCTTAATGCATAATTAATTGCTTAAATTCATATAGAAATATATTGGATTAGCAAATTAACTATAGAATTTCTTGACCTTGGAAGAGGCTAGTAAATAAATTTGGGAAACTCGACTAACAATCATGGGGAATAAATTGGGCTAGAATAGATAAGTGATTCAATCTAAAATTTGTTAAGTGAAATCTAATCCCTAGGGCTTTTCCTCATATTTTCTTCCATATTATTTGTACTCATATTTAATCATTTTATTTTGTTCTATCAATTACCAACTAATCGATCGACTAAATAGAATTAAAATTACCCGTTTTGGTAATTAGTGATCAATCCTCGTGAGAACGATACTCAACTCACTTCTGTATCACTTGATTATGATAGTGTACACTATTAGATTCCATACGTTTTGATGATAACAAATATTAGACCAATGATATAAGAGGATATGATAACAAATGAATTTAAACAAAGTAAATAAATGGCAGACAAAATATTAATTAAAGTAAGCAGTAGAGTAATGAAGAAGATCTGAGAGGAAGAGCAAATGCAAACAATCACTGGCAGTAGTCTATGTTTACTCAAGTGGTCACTGGAGTATGGAACACTATTACTTGAGTGGGCACTCGAGTAATTTTGAAAGAAAATATTTTTGAAAGCATTGCAAAAATTTGGATGATGTTACTCAAGTAGCCACTCAAGCAATCTGCAAATTTATATGAGCCATTACCCAAGTAGCCACTCGAGTAACACATGAGAAAAGACATTCCTCGAGTCGCCACTTGAGTAACCAGGTCAAAAATCTTCAAGTAGCTCTCAGCTAAGAAATGCAACTCTTTACTTGAGTAACCATGTGAGGAAAAGGCATTACTCGAGGGAGCACTCTAGTAGTCTGCGGACTTATTTGATCCATTACTCGGGGGATCACTCGAGTAATCAGGTAAACAAAGAACAAGGACTCGCAGCCAAGAATTTGATGCAATTACTCGAGTGAGTAATTGAGTAATCTGCAAAGTTATTTAGAATTTACTCGAGGGGTCACTTGAGTAAGGTTTGAGGAAACAACATGGTCATTCAAGTAACCACTCGAGTAATAGGCTTACTGGAGGCGACACCCGAGTATTGTGTGAAGAGAAGACATGGCCACTCGAGTAACCACTTAAGTAATCAGGTATTTCTAAGGTTTGTGATGTATTACACTCTATGTCTTACATGAGTAATATCTTATGAAAAATGTTGAATTACTCACTGCCATATTTCTTAAAGGTTTACTCGAGGAACTACTCGAGTAACATACATAATCACTCGAGTAGCCACTTGAGTAATGAAGTCTAGAAATCATTTTTTAATCGAATAAATATTGATTTAATATATATATATATATATATATATGATTAACTCTTCATTGCACTAGTATTCTAAGTCCATTTGTAGTGAAACAATGAAGAGATAATGCCAGAAGTGAAAAGTCAAATAAAAGTTCGAACACTCACCTAACACTACCTACCGCAAACGGATAGTTTTCAAATTTGAAGAATGGTCAACCATTGCTGCGTGACTCTAACAGACATATTTGAATTATTTCCAATAGACACTACAAATCATCAATATATATGGAGCATTCAAAGAGCATAAAACAAGAACTGAGAACACACGAACACACTCCTTGTGCTTTGCTTTTGTATACTCATTCATTGTACTTCAGTGATTATATATTAGATCTGTGAGAGAGTTTTTCATTACAAACTCAATATTTGTTATTAAGACAACTTAAGGTTGTGGAACCTTGAGTTGGGGATTTGATTGCAATGTGTAAGGGGGGAGCGAATTTCCAAGTAAAGGAACTTGATGTGTACTGAGGTGCCAAGAACCCACTGAATCATAGAGAATATAGTGAAACTCTCAGAGACGCTCTGAGGACTGGACGTAGGTCATAGTTGTTGTGGCCGAACCACTATAACTCCCGGTGTACACTTTGGTAATATTTCTCTTTGCTCTCAACTGCTTTAAATATTCTGTCAATTTACTTATACACAACGAAATTTTCTTGTATCACCCAATTCACCCCCACTCTTGGGTGAAACGCTTGCATTAACATTTAGTATCAAAGTGTAGGTCTTCTTGTTAATGTTTAACAGCCTAAGAAGGATCCAATGGCAAACATGGGTGAAGGAATTCTTCCCGACGGAGCTTCTATCACAAGATCTTCGGGTTTCAATAGTGAACACTTCTCATCCTGGAAAGCAAAGTTCAAAGTCTTTGTAATGGCTACTGAATATACGCTATGGGATGTGATCGAGAGTCAACACTAAAAACCTAAAAAGATTGTAGATTCACAAAGAGTTCCCAAGCCACCAACAGAATATGATGAGAATGACAAGAAACTAATCACACTCAACAACAAAGCAATTCTGATGATTCAAAGTGTAATATCCCAATTTTTGATTAAGGGATAATCATGATTATTATGGATAATTATGAATTTAATTGGAATTATTATGTGTTTTATGGCAATATTAATTAATATGTCATAATTAGTGAAAAATTGGAAGAATGGAATTATTGGCCATGAAGTGGTAATTAATGGGGAAATTAATTACTAACTAAGAGAAAATGAGATGTGTGATTAAATGGCTAATGGAGAGATTAGACAAGTTAATTGGTGACTTATTTGATGTAAGCCAATAGCATTTTGACATGTGTCAAGATGAGAGAGGTTTAGAAAGTCAAATGGGATAAAACAAGTATTTCTCTCTCCTCTCTTCTCTCTCTTTCGGCTGGAGGCATGGGAGGGAGTAGCTCATCATCATTTCATCCCTCTCTACACTCCATCTCTCACATCTTCTCTCTCCAAAATTCGTGCTGCCATTGTTGAAGGCAAGGGAAGGAAGAAAGCTTGATCTTTGGGTAAGTAAATGCCCTCCATTGCTCAAGTTCCTTTCATAAATGTTGATCCTTGAGTGATGGGCTTTATTTTGGTGTGTATAGTTTGGCCATTTGGTGCTGATTTGTGCCACACAAAAATCTGATTGTTGGTGAATCAAGAACTCTCTTTGGAGAAGTTGATAAGGTGAGTAAAACTAATCTATCTATCTATGTTTCATACCATTTGGAATAGTTTCTAAATTCTGAAAATTTTGGCTTGAATGCAAAAATGAGTGTCACTATTCATTTGGTATGTTTTTGGCATGAGAATGGTGTTTTCGAATGAGTTTAGGATAGATAGATTGATTAGAGGTTGAAATGTGAAGTTTGGTTGAGATTGGTGTCTTGTTGAAATTGTTGCCCAAAACCCAAAACATGATAATGGAGTAGGATTTTGATGATTCTGAGGATTCCATTGAGTTTATTGGGTGTTTTTGTGTGGGAATGGCTTTGGGTTAAGTTTTGTGTCCATAGGAATCAATTGGGCAAGTGTTGGGGGAAAATGCCTTTGTTTCTGCGTTTTCTGCATTCTGATAGATTCACTCGAGCATGGATAGGTGTGCTCGAGTGCAGGATGAATATCACCCGAGCACAGGATGATCATGCTTGAGTGATGTGAGTGTTTTCCCTTTTCTGCTTGAGTGATAGTTGGGGTTCTTTGAAGGAATCTCAAGTGCGCTCCTTTGTGCTCGAGTAAGGGAAGAGCGTGCTCGAGTGAGCTTAGGTCTGCTCAAGTGATGAGTGTATTTGACACCGAAGGACTTGCATCTCGGGTTGTCACTCGCGGGTAAGTGCACGAGTGTGCCTTCTCACTCGTGGGTATGGGCATCGTGCTCGAGTGAGCCGTGTGTGCTCGAGTGCAGTGAGCCATTTGGGCTGCTGCCATTTCTGTTGTGCTCTCGGGCAAGTGCTTTCTGTCTTCACTTCCTTGTGCTTGAGGTGATTTCTGTACCTGTGCTCGAGTGAGGGCATTTGTGCTCGAGTGAGCCTGTTTCTGAAAACTTCTTTGTGCTCTCGGGTGTTTACTTGCTGCCTTTCACTCTCTTGTGCCCGAGTGATGTTCGTACCATCACTCGAGTTAAGCCGTTTTCACTCGAGTGTCCGTACATCAACACTCGAGCATGGTCATCTCTGCTCGAGTGAAATAGTGTAAAATCTCAGTTTTGTGCTTCCAAAAGGGGATCTTTGGGATAGTTCTTCCTACCCTTTAGGAGTTTTATTAGGGGTATTTAATGACTCCAAAAGAGCAATAATGATAACCAATTAAGTATTATGAAGTGAACTAAGTCTTGGGATAAGAGTATAACTCTTCGTCACTTATTATGAATATAGGATTTGATATTTGCCCGGCGCAGGAGAGACCGATGCCAAGGAACACCCGGAAGAACTCAGGTAGTGACTTTTCTCTCATATTTTGTCTGATGTTTTGGTATGCATAATTATCATTGAACTTGTGAACTGTGTACCATGGTCCATTACGGCGCGAGCAGGTCAGCGTGAGCCGTATAGGGAGTGACAGTGGTCATCTCTAGGTCGGCCGTTGAACTGCCGTCGTAATCGACATGGATTTTTGTGAATCCGACCCGTGGGGCGGTGTTTGTGAAACCAGCCGTGGGCTGTGTATATCTTGCCTGTATGGCTTGCGTTATGAAATGCTTTATATGGATCCCAGTTGTGGTGAATTATATTGTGTGGATTGTTGTGATGCAATACAGCGTGAGCAATCGTCAGGGATGACATGTGTCATACTAACCATTGCCGTTGAATTGCCATTGTAGTTGCTTGTGTTGACAATGATTTGATTTCACTCCTTATTATTGCACATTATATGATTGATTTGACACTACGGGGATTCTTTAGAATCTCACTCTCCCAAAAAACAATGTTTTAGACAGGGCCGAAGAATCGAAGGGAAAGCGGGTGATGAAGAGCGGCTAGAGCTCTAATGTAGAGTTCCTTTCGGTTATTTAGATATTGGTTATCATGGATATTTTGGATAATTGTATATGGGAATTGTGATGTGATTTTGTGTAATCCCCAAGTAAAGGGTATAAATTATGGGCTTTGTGCCTTTGTGTAAACCCTCATGAAATGAATGGAACCCGAGTGAGTCGGGAATTTACTTTGCACTCTGATATGTATGAATGAAACCAACCGGTACAGGCCATTTTGTATTGAAATGTGAATATGAGACCATTATGATTAAGTTTAGAAAAATTTTTTGAAAACCCTGATTTTGGGCTCTAATTCAAACTTAATTATGTGTTACGAATGTAAATCTCGGCCTTAATCGTGAAGGGGGTTACACAAAGTGCCTTGAGTCAAAATGACTACTTCAGAATTTGCATACTTCCAACAGCAAAAGAAATATGGGAAGCTTGGGAAATAGCTCATTAAGGAACTTCAGGAATAAAAGAAAAATGGATCAATAATCTGACTACTGAGTTTGATTTACTTCGAATGAAATCAGGTGAGTCGATAGCTGAATTTGAACTTAGATATACTCACCTTGTTAATCAACATGCAGCAGTTGGAAAAGTCTATGATCAACACAACTAGTATGAAAGATTCTAAATATTCTTTCTAAAGACTCGGAAGCAAAAGTCACTGCAATTGAGGAAGTAAAAGGTAAATCAATGTGACTGGTTGCTTCTCTATTCGGAAGCCTTTCTGAATATGAAAGCAAATTAAAGTTCAAACGAGAACTAGATAATATTGGTGACAAGAAGAAAAGAGGTATAGTATTGAAAGAAAAAGAAGAAGAACAAGATGAAGATAAAGAGCTTGACGATGACGAAATGGGCCTAATCATAAAACGATTCAAAAAGCTTTACAAGAAAGGCCAAGGATTCAAAAACTTTCATAAAGGAGGAACAAGCAATAAAGAACACATCATCTACTATGAATGTGGAAAGCCAGGACATTTCAAATCAAAATGTGAAGAACTAATTCAGAAGAATAAAGAAAAGAGTAAAGGCAAATTCTACAACAAGAAGAAAGCCTTTGTATCTACCATATGGGGAGATAGTTGTTCCGATGAAGAAAATGATGAAGAGAAAGTAGACAATATCTGTCTAGTTGCTCAAGAAGAAACAGAAGAAGAGGTAACTGATTCTGATCCTACCTATCAAAGTAGTTAAAGAACTAGTTGTTTTTAAAAAGAAAAACAAAGCTCTTTAAGTATAACTTAAAGAGAATTTTGAAAAGGATTGTTAAAACTGTACTTCTTTGTAAAAGAAAAATACTGATCTTACTAAAACTCTTGAAAAATTCACTAAAGAAAGTGAAATGCTAAATGTAATTTTAAAAGGTCAATGATTTGTGAATGATCAATCTGGAATTGGATATGATCCAAAATCAGACAGAAGGAAAGGAAGAAAGAAAGCTGGAGGTAAATCATACTTGAATTATTTTTAGCATTTTGTGCATACATCAAATCCTTTTGCATATTGTAATTATTGTAATAGAAAAGGTCATTATACTTTATCATGCATTCATAGGAAGAAAAGAAACATAGAAACCTACAAATGGGTACCTAAAGGTTCATATGTTCCGAAAAGTTTTTGTACTAACCGAAAAGGACCCAAAAAGATGTGGGTACCTAAGACTTAATCGTAATTGATTGTAGATATATCTTAAAGGATCCAAAAACAACAAGTGGTACATAGACAGTGGATGCTCTAGATATATGACAGGTGATTTTGAAAGTTTTACCACATTGCAACCTAAAGAAGGTGGAAAGGTAAAATTTGGAGGAAACCAATCCGAAAAGATAGCAGGAATTGGTTAAATAAAAAATGACAAAGGAATACAAGTCAAAGATGTATGTTACATTAAAGGCTTGTGTCATAATATGCTAAGCGTAAGTCAAAGTGCAGATAAAGACAACTAGATAACATTTGATTTAGAGGAATGTCTAATTGTCAACAAGAAAGACTTACAACTTGATAAGAACAATATCAAGGCAAAGCTCTGAGCAAAAAGGGAAGGTAACTGCTATATACCTGATATCAATAGAAATAACTCTAAAAAATTTTTTTTGAGTAATGCCGATGAAATTTGGTTATGGCATAAGAGACTAGCTCATGTCAACATACACCAACTTGGCAAATTACTCAAAAGGGATTTAGTTCTTGGATTACCCAAAGTAAGTTTTAAAAACGATTTGATTTGTGATGCATGTCAAAAGAGTAAACAAACTAAATCATCTTTCAAATCAAAAAATTAAATTACAATAAATCGACCACTTCAATTGATACATATGGATTTAGTTGGTTTAGCAAGAGTTAAATGTAATATCCCAAAAAGTGATTAAGGGCTAATGACTTCAAAAGTGGATGTAATTATTGTTGAATAAACACTTTTGGAGAATGTGTGATGGGAATTTGGATATTTTAATGATTCCAATGGCTTCCTTGTGAAAATTCATGTGGGGAGAGTGTTTATTGTGAAGTTGGAACCATTGGGAACAATTGTGCAAAAGTTGAAAACTCTGTCCATTGAAACTCTGTACAGGGCAGCCAATTTGTATGGACGTTTTAAATATGCAAATGGTGTCTAAAAATTCTGAAATTTTCCAGTATTAAAGTTCACATGTCAAGCTTCAAAATGAACATATAATTTGTATCATTTTGGTTTGTGACCTAAGAGTTTTGGATTTTTGAAGTTTGCCCAGCGAAATTAATTATTTTCTGGAACAGTATGCAAAGATTGAAAGTCTGGGAATTTTGTGGTGATTTTCAGTAATGGCCAATATTTTTCCTATGATTAGGACTTAAATATCTTTCATTTGGCTTTGGAATCACCTCATTTCAATTTTTCTAGAATTAGTTATGATTTTTTAAAGTTTGGGCAGAAAAACTGTCATAAAATCCGAAAATGGGATTTATGACATCAGCATAATAAAACATGACATCATCCTAATGTTAAAACACTTTTTATTCATCATCTTCATCAGCTATTCCCGACGCCATTCTGCAGCCAAAGTAAAGAAAAAGAGTTGAGAGGGTTTTGGGAGAAAAGGAGAAGAGAACTCGCAAGGTAAGCCGATTTCTCCGACGATCTAGCTCCTAACGCGTATAACTCCGATCCTAAGCTACTCCTTTATGTTCTTTAAGGTTTGGAAGCTCCTCTTTTGGTGTTAAAACACCTAGGGTTTTCATTCAAGTCAAGGAAAATCTATTGGGAGCTTGAGGTAACTTCCAAACTCTTGTATATTGACTATTCTGGCTGCTGTGGGCAATTTAATCGGTGAAATTTCGCCGGATTGCCATTGGTTTTAATTCTTGGAAATGGGTTTTTCTAGGGGTTATGCTGCCCAAATTGATACTAAATGGTAGTTTTAACTTAATGAAATAGTCAATAAAGTGGTTAGGAGTAGAAAGGAACGTGTTTACGGAGCCGAAATCGTAAAACCCCGATTTTCTCCGAAGAGCTCATATATTTCGGTCAGGGGTCTAAATGGGTCTTAGAGTTGGATTTTCAATGATTTGATGGTTCCATTGAGTTCAGGGGCGAAAATTAGGTGGGGTTACAGTTGGGCACTTTTTCAAAAAAGGCCGAGAAAGCATAATTACGGAAACACCCCTAAAACCCTAAAAGTAGGGCTGCCAAGGGCAATTTCGTAATTTGACATTGAATTTGATAATTCTGAATATGGAAATGGATTCCTTGGGCGGAAATATGTTAGGATAGCCCAGATTAGAATTTCGGGAAAAGTGCAACCAGACCGGGTACGGCGGGCCCGGGCCGGGTCCCCGGGGGTAGTTTTGTAAATTTTCATTATAGACTAATATAACCCCAAGTAACACTATGGAAGTGTCTAAATGGTGCATTTGGAATTGTAGGATTCGATATTTGCCGCCCTCGGGAGCCCGCAGTGCTAAGAAACGTCGGGAAAGGATCAGGTAGTGACTCTCTCTCTTATACTATGTGTAATGCTCTGTATGTGTGTGTTATCACTGTTCTGTGATGAATCTTTGATGCTGCTGCAGTTACAGCTGGTGATAGCTGTCGTTTACAGCGCAAGCTGTCATTTACAGCGCAAGCTGTCGTTTACAGCGCAAGCTGTCGTTATTGTGATTACAGCGTAAGCTGTCGTGATGGTGATTACAGCGTAAGCTGTCGTATTGTGTATACAGCCGTGAGTGCTGTCGTTTGTGGTGAAAACCATGTATCTTTGAGATTGCTGCTGCTGTTGCTGGTTGTGATTTATATACATGCTTTGTGTTATGCATTGTGTGAGTGGTTTGTTACTACTGGGATTCGCTCGAATCTCATTCTTTCCTATGACTAACATTTCAGACAGGGCATGTGGCTCAAAGGAGAAGCGGCCAACCCGAAGCACTTAGGATCTTTAGTGATACTAAGGATTTTTGAGATGTTGGTTATCTACTTTAAACTCGGGATTACTGTATATCCTGAATCAGGAGTACTACATTCGATTTTGGTTGTGTAATCCCCTAGTAGATACTTGTAACCTCTAGATTATATATGTATAGGACCCGGGAGTTGCCGGGGATTTGGTTATACACTCTGTTATACATGAATGTAGATAAACTGCACAGGTAATTATATTCGAATTTTGAAATGGAGACCAGGAACAGGAAGAGATTTTGAATGTTTTGTGAAAACCCTACTACAAAGTAGGAGATTGAAATGAGTTTAAGTTATCCGATGGTCTCTAATCCGAATTAAATGTGCATTATCGAATTATGATTACGTGATTAAAGGCAGGGTGTTACATTAAAAGTCTTGGTGGCAACTTATATTCATTCGTCATTGTTGATGATTTCTCTAGATTTACATGGGCTATTGTTTTGTCATCAAATGATAAAACCTTTACAGAATTTATTGTTTTTGCCAAGAAAGTACAAAATGAGAAAGGTATGTCAATTGCAGGTATAAGGACAAATCATGGTGGAGAGTTTGAAAATCAAGCCTTTGAAGAATATAGTGATACTAATGGTATTGATCACAATTTCTCTGCTCCAAGGACACCTCAACAAAACAGAGTCATGGAGTGTAAGAATAGAGTGGTCACTGAAATGGTTAGAGCAATGCTGAATGAAAAGAACATGTCTCAAGTTTTCTGGGCTGATGCAATGAGCACAACATGCTATATTTCAAATAGAGCCTACATTAGAACAAAACTTGGAAATACACCATACGTGCTATACAAAGGAAGGAAGCCGAATCTTGCTCATTTATACATCTTCAGTTGTAAGTGTTTCATTCATAATAATGGTAAAGATAAATTAGGAAAATCTGATTCTAGAACAAATGAAGGAATTTTCCTAGGCTATTCTAACCAAAGTAAAGCATACAGAAATTTCAATAAACGAACATGTGTTGTTGAAGAATCAATTCACGTTGTATTTGATGAATTTGAATCCTTTGACAAAACCATTGATGATGAGCAGGAAGTTGTTTTAAATCAAGAAAATGGTCAATCTATTTCTAAATCTCTTATTCCAGAAGTTGGTCAAACTAAGGAAGAAGATCATTCACTATGACAACCTAAAGCTTGGAAATACAATAGGAGTCATCCCCCAGATCAAGTCATAGGAGATGTGAATGAAGGAGTCAAAACTAGACATAGAATTTTAAATGAAGTTAGTTTTTCTGCATTCATTTATAAGATTGAACCTTCTAACATTGATGAAGCTCTATCAGACAATGATTGGGTTATAGCAATGCAAGAAGAACTAAACCAATTTGAAAGAAATCAAGTTTGGGATTTGGTACCTCGACCTAGAGATCATCCGATCATTGGCACTAAATGGGTATTTAAGAACAAACTTGATGAATCCACAATTATTGTTAGAAACAAGGCAAGATTGGTGGCCAAAGGCTATAATCAGGAAGAAGGAATTGATTATGAGGAAACGTATGCTCCAGTGGCTAGATTGGAAGCTATACAAGTACTCTTAGCCTTTGCATGCATCAAAAGATTCAAACTATATCAAATGGATGTAAAGAGTGCATTTCTAAATGGCTACATCATGGAAGAAGTATATGTAGATCAACCTCTAGGTTTCGAAGATGTAACCAAACCTTACCATATTTTCAAACTCAAAAGGCTTTGTACGGTTTAAAACAAGCTCCTAGAGCATGGTACAAAAGGCCCAGTAAATTTCTTATTGATCAAGGTTTTGTATGAGGAAAAGTTGATACAACACTTTTTACAAAACGAAAACGTGATGATATATTAATTGTGCAATTATATATTGATGATATAGTTTTTGGTGCTACTAATGAAACTATGTGTAAAGAATTTTCTGAGATAATGCAGGGGGAGTTTAAGATGTCAATGATGGGAGAATTCAATTTCTTTCTCAGATTACAAATCAAACAAAGAAAGAATGGAACTTTGATATCTCAAATGAAGTATCTAAAAGAGCTATTGAAGAAGTTTGGATTGGATGAAGTAAATGGAATGGACACACCAATGAGCTCAACTACATTGCTTGATGCGAATGTCAAAGGAAAAGATTACAACATCACAAAATATAGAGGAATGATTGGATCATTACTTTATCTCACTACAAGTAGGCCTGATATTCAATTCAGTGTGGGCATGTGTGCGAGATATCAATTAGCACCAAAAGAGTCATATGCTGAAAATGTCAAACATATCTTCTAATATCTTGCTGACACGGCAGAATTGGGTCTATGGTATCCTAAAGGAAGAAGTGAATATCTAGTTGCATACTCAGACTCTGATCATGGAGGATACAAGATGGACAGAAAGAGTACTAGTGGACAAGGCCAGTTTCTTGGAGGTTCACTTGTGTCATGTTTTAGTAAGAAACAAACTATAGGGTTTTTTTCATCAATGAAAGCTGAGTATATTGCAGTATCAAGTTGTTGTGCGCAAGTAATATGGCTAAAGCAATAACTTCTGGATCTTGGCATTTATTTGAAAGAGATCCCAATATACTGTGACAACACTAGCACCATAAGCTTTGCAAAGATTCCTGTTCAACGTTCCAAAACCATGCATATTGATGTTAGACATCACTTCATCAGAGATCATGTCCAAAAGAAAGTTGTCAAAGTGATATTCATTCCAACTCATCTTCAACTAGCTAATATCTTCAAAAAAACCTCTTGCAAAAGATTAGTTTCTGTATATTAGACGAGAATTGGGAATGGTAAATCCCAATGAATTGTAAGTTATTTAGTTAGTGTTTACAAAATATTAGATGATATTATTTATTGATGTTTTGATGATTACTAACTTAAGCATTGAAGTTTCTAACAATTTGTTTTACAAGATCATGATATTCTATTATGGAATATGAAAAGCAGAGGTTAACAGAGGATAACATTACTTGAGGGACAACTTCAAGTAATGAGCATTACTAGAGTGACACCTTTAAGTAATGGATGAATTACTTGAGTAGCCAATCGGTTAATGAACTTGGAAATGTGCCAGTAAAGCATTAATTTCAAATGAAATGACACAACGGTTGGAAATAAACTGTCAGAAGGTGAAGAGACAGATTACTCGTAGGAGGCCTCAAGTGAACTTCAACGTTACTTGAGTAAGGACTCGAGTGAACCTGGGTGCAGATCTCAAATTTGCTGAGTTTCAACTCAAATTTGTCCTAAAGTGCCATCAAATGATTGAGGGAATATACATGGGTAATTACAATATTATTCATGCCAGGTACGTGCTTGAATTCACTGCATTTTAAAATTTCTAGTATGATCACTCAAGTGAAGCTGATGATCACTGACTAAGCCCTGGAGTGATGTCGGGATTTAAGGTTATTTCAGTCAACACTCGGGCATTTCTCACAAAATCACCTTGAGTGATTCTCCTAGTGCTCTCAAAAAATATTTTCACAATCATTTTCCCTCCTCATAACCGTCAAAACCCATTGATTTTTGCTTACAAAAACTTCTCATATTTCAGCAAATCCTCTGCCCTACATTCGCGACTCATAGTCCCTATTTTTCAGAAATTCTCATTTTTCTTAAAGCAAGATGGTAAGGACTAAATCTCCTAATCTTCGCGCTCCTTTTGAGTCCTCTGAACCATATCAACCCTCTGATTTACTTTCCTCTCCTCCTACCAAGAAAAGAAAAATCTCTCCTGAACCTAAAGCCAAAGCTAAACTGCAACCTAAGCCAAAGGTGAAAGGAGTTGTCATTAAAGATCCTATTGCTATAAGAGCTTAAACCAAGAAGAGTTCACCTCCAGAAAGAGGCAAAGCAACAAAAGAGACATCTCCTCCTTCTTCTGACTCATCCAACACACCCACATTCTCACCAAAACCTCTAAAAAAGCCCAAGATTGATGAGAAGCATACTAAAGTCATGTTAGGTATGCTTGAGGAAGCTTTTCAATCTAAGGAAGCAAAGAAAGGGCAATCTTTAAGGCAAACAGAAGAGGGGGATGAAGAAATCATATTTCCTCCAAAGGGATTAATGTGGGCAAGCTTGAGGAATCTTAAAAGCATCTGAGTCACTTTACAAGGAGAAATGTGTGTAAGATACACTACATTGACTACAAGGTTCTTCAAGAGGTATTGAAATTTGACCTGAGTCCCTATCTTGATTCCTATATGCCTTGGCTATGTATTAAACTCCTATTTTGCACCAAAATCGTGAGGCATTTTTACTCTAACCTTAAACCTATAAATGATCCCATTAGGAAGTCTGTGGAAGAATAAATGACTTCTAAGGTTAGAGGATAGAGAATTCTAATCTCACCTTCTAGAATTAATACCTGGTTAGGAATATAGAACCCTCCTGATGATGATTACCCTAATTATGATTCAAACCAATTGTTTTATATCATAAGACCTGGTGAGATAGTGGGACCCCTCAATTTCAATTCGAGTTATATGAGTGATTTTCATTGAGTCCTATGGTATATCTATTATAGAGCCATGGTGAATGAATCCAATAACATCACTCATTTTATTGAAAGAGACTTCAAAAAATTTGCCTCATTGATCCTCAAAGAACAAAAGGACTTGGGAGAATATATCTTTACAGAGATCAAGAGATATAGGTATGAAGGAAAACCTACTACTCCAATGCCTTATCCTCAACTTATTTCCTTGTTCCTTGAGAAGAATAAGATTTTGTACTTGGAAAGTAAGGAGCTGATTGAGAGGATAGCACCAGTTGGGAGGAATCAAATTGGAAAATTGAACATTGAGATTCCTTTGAAGACTGCTCTAGAAGCAAGTCCGAAGAGAAAGAAGAAAACTGACACATCAACTAGTCGAATGGATGACACACAGTCTTTTGCTCCAGCCAACACATCTTCTCCATATTTCTTTGGTGTCGCAATACAAACATTCATGGAGAACATTCTGAAGAGTTTTCATATCGACATTGCGAATACCAATACGGAGTTGGTAACCTATATGAATGAGAAGATGGTACAACTTGTGGAGAGGATAGATAAGAGGCATAAAGATTGTTAGCTGAAAACATGCCCAGGGTGAGCTTCTGAGATCCATTGTTTCTAGACTTGATGCTATGGCATCTGGCTCCCCTATTCCTGGTCCTTCTATTATTCCTGAGCCTATACCTATCTCTGAACCTATACCCTCTATACCTACTGAGCATAGACCTTCTGAGATTGGACCCAGTAATATCTTGTTCTCTATGCCTGACCCTGAAACATCCGAGCCAATCCATATCACCACTGATGATCCACCTCAACCTGTTCAGCCAGAGCCCATATCTACTCCCATTACCTCACCTATACATACTGAGGAGGTACTTGAGTCTTCACCGGTTGCTATAGAGGAAGATGAAATTACTTCTCTAGTTCCTTACCCATCATCTTCGGTGAATCCTCTAGAGGATCTTCAGACAACCCCAGTGAACGTTCCTGACCCTGAACCATCATCTTCAGATCCTTTAAGTTTAGATGGTTCATATGAATCATTGGCATTTTTGGTCACTCCTATCTCCGCAGCCAAGCCACCTACGCCTCCTCATAATTGATTCCACCTTTGTGATGAAGACAAAAAGCGGGAGATGAACATGAGTGATTTTGTGATGAATGGCTTAGTTAATGTATTGGGATTTGGGTGTATAGGGCTTTAGAGCATTTATTGAATTCTTCTTTATGCAATTTGCTCCTTTATACCATTAAAGTTAAATTTTATTGAAATTATATTGTATTGTGGGACTAATCAGTTTTTGATTATGTATGCAGGGTGAACAAGTAAATAAGAACAAAAACCTTTGAAAAAGATCTTTAATAAGCTATTTCAAAAGAGTTTTCAAGTTTAAATTGAACAAAAGATTTTATATGAAAAGCATTTAAGAAGTATATGTTTGAAAACTCAATTTCAAAAACTTTTTTTAAAATCACCAAATTTTGTCATATTTGTCATCATCAAATAGGGGGAGAATGTTATATCCCATATGTTTTGATGATAACAAAGATTAGACCAACGATATAAGAAGATATGATAACAAATGAATTTGAACAAAGTAAATAAATGGCAGACAAAGTATTACTTGAAGTAAGCACTAGAGTAATGAAGAATATCTGAGAGGAAGAGTAAAAGAAGACCATCACTGGCAGTAGTCTATGTTTACTCAAGGGCTCACTTGAGTAAGGAATACTGTTACTCGAGTGCGCACTCGAGTAATATTGAAAGAAAATGTTTTCGAAAGCATAACCAAAATTTGGATGACGTTACTCGAGTAATATGTAAACTTATATGAGCCATTACTCGAGTAGCCACTCGAGTAACATATGAGAAAAGGCATTACTCGAGTAACTAGGTCAAAAATCTTCCAGTAGCTCTCATCCAAGAAATGCAACACTTTACTCAAGTAGCCACTCGAGTAACTATGTGAGGAAAAGGCATTACTCGAAGGAGCACTCTAGTAATCTGCGGACTTATTTGATCTATTACACAAGGGATCACTCGAGTAAACGGGTAAACAAAGAACAAGTACTCTCTGCCAAGAATTTCATGCAATTACTCGAGTGAGTAATCGAGTAATCTGCAAAGTTATTTGGAATTTACTCAAGGGGTCACTCGAGTAAGGTTTGAGGAAACAACATGGCCACTCAAGTAACCACTCGAGTAATAGGCTTATTGGAGTCGGCACCCGAGTAATGTGTGAAGAGAAGACATAGCCACTTAAGTAATCGCTCGAGTAATTAGGTATTTCCAAGGTTTGTGATGTATTGCGCTCCATGTCTTACCTGATTAATATCTTATGAACAATGTGAAATTACTCACTACCATATTTTTGATAGGTTTACTCGAGGGACTACTCGAGTAACAGACATAATCACTCAAGTAGCCACTCGAGTAATGAAGTCCAGAAATTATTTTTTAATCGAATAATTATTGATTTGATATCTATATGATTAACTCTTCATTGCACTAGTATTCTAAGTACATTTACATAAAAAACAATAAAGAGATAATGACAGAAGTGAAAAGTCAAATAAAAGTTCGAACGCTCACCTACCGCAAACGGATAGTTTTCAAATTTGAAGAATGGTCAACCGTTGCTGCGCGACTCTAACGGACATATTTGAATTGCTTCCAACGGACACTACAAATCATCTATATATATGGAGCATTCAAAGAGCATAAAACAAGAACTGAGAACATACGAACATATATTAATCAACATACTCCTTGTGCTTTGTTTTCATATACTCATTCATTATACTTTAGCGATTATATATTTGCTTTGTGAGAAAGTTTTTCATTACAAACTCAATATTTGTTATTGAGACAACTTAAGGTAGTGAACCTTGAGTTGGGGATTTGATTGCAACGTGTAAAGGAGAGCAAGTGTCCAGGTGAAAGAACTTGTTGTGTACTGAGGTGCCAAGAACCTACTGAATCATGGAGAATATAATGAAACTCTCAGAGACGCTCTAAGAACTGGACATAAGTCAAAGTGGTTGTGGCCAAACCAATATAACTCCCGGTGTACACTTCAGTGATATTTCTCTTTGCTCTCAACTGCTTTAAAGAAGCGCCACAGATATTTTTTTTTGTTAGAACAAGAGTTTCACCCAAGAGGGGGGGTGAATTGGGTGATACTAAAATTTCGTCGGAAATATAAAACTCTAGCAGAGGAATTAAAAACAGTAATGAGTAAGGAGAAATATCACCGAAGTGTGCACCGGGAGTTATACTGGTTCGGTCACAACCACTTTGACCTACGTCCAGTCCTCAGATCTTCTCTGAGAGTTTCACTATAACTTCCAAGATTCAGTGGGTTCTTGGCACCTCAGTACAAGTAAGTTCCTATACCTGGACACTCGCTCCCCCTTACAAGTTGCAATTCAATCCCAACTCAAGGTTCCACAACCTTAAGTTATCTCAATAACAAATATTGAGTTTGAATGAAATATCTCTCTTACAGAGTGAATAAGAATCACTGAAGCATAGAAATACAATTCCAATGTGAAAACAGAGCAATAAACTTGATAATACGTTTGTGTGTGTGCTTGTTGTTTTTCTCTGTTTGGATGTTCCCATATATATAGATATGTTGGTGATGACCGTTGGAACATTTTCTTTCGTCCGTTGGAGAGTGCGCAGCCACTATTGACTTTTCAAGTTTTTGAAAAATATCCATTGGCGGTGGTTGGCATTTGAACGTTTCTTTTGACTTCAATCTCTTGAAGTGTTTTCTTCATTGATTATCTGTAAATAGACTAAGAATACTAATACAATGAAAGATTAATCATATAGGAAACAAATCTATGAACGTTTGAATGATTTCAGAATTTCTGGGTAAGCTTACTCGAGTACCTCCTCGAGTATTGCTTGAATGTTACTCGAGTACCTACTCGAGTAACCTCGGAAAATCTTTGATCAATTGCAGGTTAATGAATAAACATAAGCTTACTCGGGTAGTGCCTGGAATAACCAATTTTCAAACCTTTGGAAATACATGTTTACTCGGGTACCTACTCGAGTAATGCACTCACAACTTTATGAGTTACTCGGGTACCAACTCGAGTAAAACTTGAAATAAACTTTTGGTTACTCGATGCTCTACTCGGGTAATGTTGCAGGATTTCAATGCCGAGAGCACTTACCTCATTACTCGAGTACGTACTCGAGTAATGCACTCATTGTTCCATAGGTTACTCGGGTACCACCTCGAGTAACTGTGCTTTTTGTCAATGACTTACCCGGGTACTGACTTGAAGTTTATCTTGAAAACATTTTGCATACTCGGGTACTTACTCGAGGAATCCACTTAAATATATGTATACTGGAGTAAGGACTCGAGGAACATGAAATAAAGAAATATCAAGTTAATCGGGTACCACCTTGAAGTTTTTCACTTACCTTTATGCGTTACTCGAGTAGCTACTCGAGTAATGTTGCAGTGGTACAAAGTGCCGAGAGCTCCATCTTTTCAGAAACAGAGTTACTCGAGTAGCGCCTCGAGTATCGTTGGCAACCTGAAGGCAACTGGAAGTTTTTCACATGATTACTCGAGTAGCTCCTCGAGTAATGTTGCAGTAGTACTAAATGCCGAGAGCTGCACATTTTTAGAAACAGGGTTACTCGAGTAGCTCCTCGAGTATCAATGGCATCCTGAAAACTGTTACACTGTTACTCGAGTAGCTCCTCGAGTAACGTTGCCTGGTTACTGGAAGTTGTCTTTGATTACTTCAAGTTTTGTCTCATTACTCGAGTACCGCCTCTAGTAATGCCTTAGAAAACTTGCTTCTGATCAAGATTCTCAGCTTTATCTCTTGGCCTCTCTTCATTACTTCCATGCTTACCTCAAGTAAAGCTTATTCCTGTCATTACTTAGTTCAAGCTTGATTATTAAACATTTCCTTTTCAAACCATTCTTTTGTTATCATCAAAACATGAGATCTAACATTCTCCCCCTTTTTGATGATGACAAAACTTGGTGATTTTGAACATGGTTTTTCAAATTGAATTTTCAATTATAAATATGTCATATTAAGTTTGAATTCATATCATATACCTTGTAACATAATAACTTCATTAGTCCAAAACATGTATTATAATTCAAAGCTAAAAATGAACTTAAAATGAAATCATAACACACTTGCATTAATCTTAAAAATTTTCAAATTTCAAATTACAAGATGAAATCACAATGAAAACAAAATGCTCCCTAAAGTCCCATGTACACCCAAATACCCCAAAATGAACTAGGACACATTCACAAAATCACTTCAAGCTCTTCTCCCCCTTTTTGGCGTCATCAATGAAGTGGAGGGCTAGGAGGTTTGACCACGGAAATAGGTGTCACTGGAAGGACCGGAGAACCATCTGAGCTCAAAGAGTCAAAAGAGCTAGATGGGACAGGGTCAGGTAGATGAACTGGAGGGACTTGGATGTCATCCCCTGGAGGAGTGGGTTGGAAGACAACCATAGAAGATGTATCTCCTCCTGGAATGGTCTGATTCTCAGGGGTGGTCTCAGCCGTGGGAGTAAGATGTTCAGAGGAGGATGTGGAAGGAGAAATTTCCTCTGTGGGAGCAGGTGATGGAGTTGGTTTAGGATCAGTTTCTGGTTGAGGTTTGGAAGGTGAATCATCAATGGTGATGTGAGTGGTCTCATGGGTTTCAGGATCATCCACTGTGAATAGAATTTCTTTGCCTTAGGGCTCACGTGGATCAGAACCCAGAGGGGTAGATGGTTCATCCTCAGGGATAGGAGTGTCAGAAGGAGGGTCTACAGGAGGAGGTGGTGGTGCAGAAGAGGAGGGACCGGCTGAAGGTCCGGGACCCAAAGAGTCCAAGCGTGCCAATATCAATCTCAGTGTCTCTCCCTGGGCACGTTGCTCTGCTAGCAACTCCTCATGTCTTCTGTCCATTCTCTCAACCAATTCCTCATGCCTCTTGTCGATTCTTTCAACCAACTCCCCCATCTTGAAGTTAGTGTTGGTGATCAACTCGGCGTTTGTATTGGAGATATCCACATGGAACCCTCTGAGCATATTCTCCATAAAGTACTGGAGAGTGGCATTTAGGAAGGATGGTGAAGAAGTGGTAGCAGCTGGAGCCGATGACTGAGTGTCATCCATTCTACTGGTCTCTGCCTCAGTAGTCTTTCGCTTCTTCTTGGACCCAGACTCTAGTGGGCCTTTAAGAGGGATGTCAATGTTTAGTTTACCAATCTGGTTCCTCCCCACTGGGACCATCCTCTCAATTGGCTCCTTACTATCCAAGTACCATATTTTGTTCTCTTTTAAGATAAGAGACACAATTTGGGGATATGGCATTGGAGTAGTAGCCTTCCCTTCCACTTTGTACCTCTTCATCTCTGAGAAAATGTATTCACCCAGATCTTTTTGCTCCTTCAGAAGCAGTGAAGCAAACCACCTAAAGTCCCTATCCGAGAAGTGGGTGTAGTTGTTGGCTTTGTTTACTAGGGACCTAGAGTATATGTACCAAAGGACCCTATGGTCATCACACATATCACTCGGTTTAAAGTTTAGGGGGCCAACTAACTCACCGGGCTTTAGGATAGTGAAAATCTGATTTGGCTCAAGTTCAGAATATATATCATCAGGGGGGTTCTCTATTCCTAACCACAAGTTGATTTTGGAAGGTGAAATCAAAATTTCTTGACCTCTCACAGTTGTGGTCATCTCTTCCTCTACTGAAGTTCGGTTAGGTTCATCTATTATCTCTAGGTTGCAATAGAAATGAGTGACTATCTTTGTGCAAAAAGGTAATCTAATTGACAACCAAGGCATAAAAGGATCTAGATAAGGACTAAGATCGTGCTTCACTACCTCTTGAAGTAGCTTGAGATCCATATAGTGTGTCTTGCACACTTTCCTTCTGGAAAATTGAGTTAAGTACTTGGGGGACTCCTCCAGTTTGCCCACATTAAATCCCTTTGGAGGGGAAGTGATTTCTGCTTCTGGAATCTTGGACTTCTTGGAAGATTGACCCTTCTCCATTTGGTTAATGATCCCAGCCATTGCCTTAGCCACATTTTTGTCATACTTTGGCTTCTTGAGTGGCTTAGGAGTGAAAGAGGGTGTAGAGGAATCAGAGTGAGGAGGTGAGGGAGATTTGGCACTCTTCCCTCTTTCGGTTGAGGTACTCTTCTTGGATTGAGCCCTAGTGACAATAGGCTCATTTAATACAATCCCTTTTGCTTTCGGTGGTGATTGAGGTTTAAGAGGGATTTTGGCTTTTGATCTTGGAATTAACTTTCTTCTCTTCGTTGGAGGAGGAGGAAGAGGATCAGGGTTTTGTTGTGAATCAGAGGAATCAGTGAAGTTGAGATTCTTGGTTCTAACCATCTTGAAACACAGAAAATCAAGAATCACAGAAAAACAGAGTTACTGACGCGAGATTAGGGCAGAAAGATTTTGAACAAAATAGGAAGTTTTTGGACTTGAAATCAGTTGGGTTTTGACGGAAATGAGGCAAGGAATCAATTGGGAAAAGTTTTTGAAAGGGTGTATAGTGATTTACTCGAGGTGATTTTGTGAAAATGACCGAGTTCGCGCAAGATAAAGACCTAACACCCGACATTACTCGAGGCCGTACTCGAGTAACATTCATGTTTACTCGAGGCCTTCCTCGAGTGATCATACAGAAAAATTCAAAAATAATTCATTTAAATTGCGTACCTGGCATGAATAATATAGTAATTATCCATGGATGTTCCCTCGATCATTTATAACCCATTCTGATCAGATTTGAGTCATTTTTCATCAATTTGAAAATCTGGACTCCGACTTTACTCGAGGCCTTACTCGAGTAATGTTCAAGTTTACTCGAGGCACGCCTCGGGTAACCATCTTTTTAACTTTTGACTCTTCATTTCTTTGAAACCTGAGCCGTTATGTTTGAAAATCAAGTAACTTGATCCGTTACTTCCAATTTTGGTGTCCATTACTCGAGTACATACTCGAGTAACATGCTACTTTACCTCAAGTTACTCCTCGGGTAATGTTTCTCAGATAGCCAAAACTTCAAGTTGGTACTCCAGTAAATATGTCCTCTGATCACCTCTGTTTTTATTTCACAAAATAGAGTTTCAACCTTCCTGCAAAACAAATTTCTATATACTCCGATGCTTAAGTTAGTAATCATCAAAACTTTAACAAGTGACTTCATCTAATATTATGAAATGCTGAAATTACTTATAACTCATTAGGATTTACCATTCCCAATTCTCTTCTAATGTATAGAAATTGATCTTTTGCAAGGGGTTTTGTGAAGATATCTGCTAGTTGAAGATGAGTAGGAATGAATATCACTTTCACATCTTTCTTCTGTACATGGTCTCTGATGAAGTGATGCCTGACATCGATATGCTTGGTTCTAGAGTGTTGAACTGGATTCTTTGCCAAGCTTATCGTACTTGTATTGTCACAATAGATTGGTATTTCCTTGAGATAAATACCAAGATCTTGTAGTTGTTGTTTTAACCATATCACTTGTGCACAACAACTTGAGACTGCAACATATTCGGCTTCCGTTGACGAAAGAGACACTGTATTTTGTTTCTTGCTGAACCACGATACAAGAGATCCGCCAAGAAATTGTCCTTGTCCACTGGTGCTCTTTCTGTCTGTTTTGTATCCTCCATGATCCGAATCTGAATATGCAACAAGATATTCACTTCTTCCTTTGGGATACCACAGACCCAGTTCGGGTGTGTCAGCAAGGTATCTAAAGATTCGTTTGATTGTTTCAGCATGTGATTCTTTCGGTGCCGATTGATATCTTGCACATATGCCAACACTAAATTGGATGTCTGGTCTACTTGCCGTGAGGTAGAGTAATGATCCAATCATTCCTCTATACTTTGTTATGTTGTAGTCTTTACCTTTGACATCAGCATCAAGCAATGTAGTTGAACTCATAGGCGTATCTGTCCCATTTGCTTCATCCATTCCATACTTCTTCAATAGCTCTTTTAAATACTTTGTTTGAGATATGAATATTCCATTCTTTCTTTGTTTGATTTGTAGACCAAGAAAGAAATTCAATTCTCCCATCATTGACATCTCAAATTCTCCCTGCATTATCTCAGACAATTCCTTACATAGAGATTCATTAGTAGCACCGAAAACGATGTCATCAACATATATTTGAACAATTAAAATATCATTGTGTTTTCGTTTTATAAAGAGTGTTGTATCAACTTTTCCTCGTACAAAACCTTGATCGATGAGAAACTTACTGAGCCTTTCATACCATGCTCTAGGAGCTTGTTTTAAACCGTATAAAGCCTTTTTGAGTTTGAAAACATGGTCAGGTTTAGTAACATCCTCAAAGCCTGGAGGTTGTTCTACATACACTTCTTCCATGATGTAACCATTTAGAAAAGCACTCTTTACATCCATTTGATAGAGTTTGAATCCTTTGATGCATGCAAAGGCTAAGAGTACACGTATAGCTTCCAATCTAGCCACTGGAGCATACGTTTCCTCATAATCAATTCCTTCTTCCTGATTATAGCCTTTGGCCACCAATCTTGCCTTGTTTCTGACAATAATTACAGATTCATCAAGTTTGTTCTTGAATACCCATTTAGTACCAATGATCGGATGATCTTTGGGTCGGAGCACCAAATCCCAAACTTGATTTCTCTCAAATTGATTTAGTTCTTCTTGCATTGCTATAACCCAATCATTGTCTGATAAGGCTTCATCAATGTTAGAAGGTTCAATCTCAGAAATGAATGCAGAAAAACTTACTTCATTGAAAATTCTATTTCTAGTTTTGATCCCTTCATTCACATCTCCTATGACTTGATCTAGGGGATGACTTTTATTGTATTTCCAAGCTCTAGGTTGACCTAGGGATTGCTCTTCTTCCTTAGTTTCATCAACCTCTGGAATAAGAGACTTAGAAATAGATTGATCTTTTTCTTGATTTAAAACAATTTCCTGTTCTTCATGAATGGTTTTGTCAGAGGATTCAAATTCATCAAATACAATATGAATTGATTCTTCAACAACACATGTTCGTTTATTGAAAACTCTATATGCTTTACTTCGGTTAGAGTATCCTAGGAAAATTCCTTCATCAGTTTTAGAATCAAATTTTCCTAAGTTATCTTTACCATTATTATGAATGAAACACTTACAGCCGAAGATGTGTAGATGAGCAATGTTTGGCTTTCTTCCTTTGTACAACTCGTATGGTGTCTTACCAAGTTTTGTTCTGATATAGGCTCTATTTGAAATGTAGCATGCTGTACACATGGCATCAGCCCAAAATACTTGAGACACGTTCTTTTCATTCAACATTGCTCTAGCCATTTCTGTAAGCACTCTATTCTTGCGTTCTACAACTCCATTTTGTTGAGGCGTCCTTGGAGCAGAGAAATTGTGATCAATCCCATTAGTGTCACAATACTCTTCAAATGCTTGATTTTCAAATTCTCCGCCATGGTCGGTCCTAATACCTGCAATGGACATACCTTTCTCATTTTGCACTTTCTTAGCAAAAACAATAAATTCTTCAAACGTTTCATCTTTTGATGATAGAAAGATAACCCATGTAAATCTAGAGAAATCATCAACAATGACCAATGAATATAAGTTGCCACCAAGACTCTTTACTCTTGCTGGACCAACTAAATCCATATGCAATAGTTGTAGTGGTCTATTTGTTGAAATCTCATTTTTCAATTTAAAAGATGATTTAGTTTGTTTACCCTTTTGACATGCATCACAAATCAAATCATTTTTGAAAGTCACTTTGGGCAATCCAAGAACTAAATCCTTTTTGAGTAGTTTGCCTAATTGATGCATATTAACATGAGCCAATCTCTTATGCCATAACCAAATTTCATCAGTATTACTCAGGAAACAATTTTCAGATTCATTTCTACTAATATCTAGAGTATAGCAGTTACCTTCCCTTTTTGCTCTGAGCTTAGCCTTGATATTCTTCTTATCAAGTTGTAAGTCATTCTTGTTGATAATTAAGCATTCTTCTGAGTCAAATATTACCCAGTTGTCTTTATCTGCACTTTGACTTACGCTCAGCAAATTATGACACAAGCCTTCAACATAATATACATCTTTGACTTGTATTCCTTTGTCATTTTTGATTTCACCAATTCCTGCTATTCTTCCGGTTTGATTTCCTCCAAATTTTACCTCTCCACCTTCTTTAGGTTGCAATTTGGTAAAACTTTTGAAATCACCGGTCATATGTCTAGAGCATCCACTATCAATATACCACTTGTTATTTTTGGATGCTTTGAGACATTCCTGCAATCGAATGACTAGGTCTTAGGTACCCACATCTTTTTGGGTCCTTTTGGATTAGTACAAATAATTTTCTGGATATATGAACCTTTAGGTACCCATTTGTAGGTTCCTATCGTTCCTTTCTTCTTATGAATGCATGAAGAAGTATAATGGCCTTTTCTATTACAGTAGTTACAAAATGCAAAAGGATTTGATGTATGCACAGAATGCTGGAAATAATTCAAATATGACTTACCCCCTGCTTTCTTTCTACCTTTCCTTTTATCTGACTTTGGATCGTATCCAATTCCAGATCGATCATTTACAAATCGTTGAGCTTTTAAAATAACATTTAGCATCTCACTACCTTGTGTAAATTTTTCAAGAGTTTTTGTAAGATCAATGTTTTTCTTTTTCAGAGATGAACAATTTTCACAATTCTTTTCTTTAAGTTCAGTTTCAAGAGCTTTGTTTTTCTTTTTGTAAACAATCAATTCTTTAACTACTTTGATGAATTCAAAATGCAAAGCATTATATTCGGAAAGTAATTCATCATAGGTAGGTTCAGAATCATTTACCTCTCTTTCTGTTTCTTCTTGAGCAACGAGGCATATGTTAGCTACTTCTTCCTCATCACTTTCTTCGTCAGAAGAGCTATCACCCCATATAGCGGATACGAAGGCCTTCTTTTTGTTGAAGAATTTGCCTTTTCTCTTTTCTTTGCTCTTTTGATTCAGTTCTGGACATTCTGATTTGATATGTCCTGGTTTTCCACATTCGTAGCAAATGATGTGATCTTTGTTGCTAGTTCCACCTTTTTGAAAGTATTTGAATCCTTGTCCTTTCTTGTAGAACTTTCTGAATCGTTTTATGATTAGACCCATTTCGTCATCGTCGAACTCTTCATTCTCATCTTGATTTTCTTCTTTTGCTTTTAGTGCTAGACCTTTCTTTTTCTTGTCACCAATGTCATCTAGTTCCCGTTTGAACTTTAGTTTGCTTTCATATTCAGAAAGACTTCCAAATAGAGAAGCAACTGATCTCATTGATTCTCCTTTTGCTTCTTCTATCGCAGTGACTTTGGCCTCCCACTCTTTAGAAAGAATATTCAAAATCTTTCGTACTTGGGTATGTTGATCATAAGATTTCCCAAGTGCTGCAAGTTGATTAACAAGATGAGTATATCTAAGTTCAAATTCAGAAATTGATTCACCTGATTTCATTCGAAGTAGATCGAATTCAGTGACCAAGGTGTTGATGCGATTCTCCTTTATTCCCGAAGTTCCTTCATGAGCTATTTCCAGAGCTTCCCACATTTCCTTTGCTGTTGGAAGTGTGCAGATTCTGAAGTATTCACTTTGGCTTAAGGCACTTTGTAACATCAGAATTGCCTTGCTGTTGAGAGTGATAAGTTTCTTGTCATTCTCATCATATTCCGCTGGTGTCTTTGGAATTTTCTGAGAATCTACAAACTTTGTAGGTTGATAATTTCCACTCTCAATTACATCCCATAGCCCATATTCGGTAGCCATCACGAACACTCTGAATTTTGCTTTCCAAAATGAAAAGTGTTCTCCACTGAAACCGGGAGGTCTAGTGATGGATGCTCCGTCGGGAAGAATTCCTTCACCCATGCTTGCCATTGGATCCTTCTTAGGTTGTTATACCTTAACAAGAAGACCTACGCTCTGATACCAAATGTTAGAACAAGCGTTTCACCCAAGAGGGGGGGTGAATTGGGTGATACTAAAATTTCGTCGGAAATATAAAACTCTAGCAGAGGAATTAAAAACAGTAATGAGTAAGGAGAAATATCACCGAAGTATGCACCGGGAGTTATACTGGTTCGGTCACAACCACTTTGACCTACGTCCAGTCCTCAGATCTTCTCTGAGAGTTTCACTATAACTTCCAAGATTCAGTGGGTTCTTGGCACCTCAGTACAAGCAAGTTCCTATACCTGGACACTCGCTCCCCCTTACAAGTTGCAATTCAATCCCAACTCAAGGTTCCACAACCTTAAGTTATCTCAATAACAAATATTGAGTTTGAATGAAATATCTCTCTTACAGAGTGAATAAGAATCACTGAAGCATAGAAATACAATTCCAATGTGAAAACAGAGCAATAAACTTGATAATACGTTTGTGTGTGTGCTTGTTGTTTTTCTCTGTTTGGATGTTCCCATATATATAGATATGTTGGTGATGACCGTTGGAACATTTTCTTTCGTCCGTTGGAGAGTGCGCAGCCACTATTGACTTTTCAAGTTTTTGAAAAATATCCATTGGCGGTGGTTGGCATTTGAACGTTTCTTTTGACTTCAATCTCTTGAAGTGTTTTCTTCATTGATTATCTGTAAATAGACTAAGAATACTAATACAATGAAAGATTAATCATATAGCAAACAAATCTATGAACGTTTGAATGATTTCAGAATTTCTGGGTAAGCTTACTCGAGTACCTCCTCGAGTATTGCTTGAATGTTACTCGAGTACCTACTCGAGTAACCTCGGAAAATCTTTGATCAATTGCAGGTTAATGAATAAACATAAGCTTACTCGGGTAGTGCCTGGAATAACCAATTTTCAAACCTTTGGAAATACATGTTTACTCAGGTACCTACTCGAGTAATGCACTCACAACTTTATGAGTTACTCGGGTACCAACTCGAGTAAAACTTGAAATAAACTTTTGGTTACTCGATGCTCTACTCGGGTAATGTTGCAGGATTTCAATGCCGAGAGCACTTACCTCATTACTCGAGTACGTACTCGAGTAATGCACTCATTGTTCCATAGGTTACTCGGGTACCACCTCAAGTAACTGTGCTTTTTGTCAATGACTTACCCGGGTACTGACTTGAAGTTTATCTTGAAAACATTTTGCATACTCGGGTACTTACTCGAGGAATCCACTTAAATATATGCATACTGGAGTAAGGACTCGAGGAACATGAAATAAATAAATATCAAGTTAATCGGGTACCACCTTGAAGTTTTTCACTTACCTTTATGCGTTACTCGAGTAGCTACTCGAGTAATGTTGCAGTGGTACAAAGTGCCGAGAGCTCCATCTTTTCAGAAACAGAGTTACTCGAGTAGCGCCTCGAGTATCGTTGGCAACCTGAAGGCAACTGGAAGTTTTTCACATGATTACTCGAGTAGCTCCTCGAGTAATGTTGCAGTAGTACTAAATGCCGAGAGCTGCACATTTTTAGAAACAGGGTTACTCGAGTAGCTCCTCGAGTATCAATGGCATCCTGAAAACTGTTACACTGTTACTCGAGTAGCTCCTCGAGTAACGTTGCCTGGTTACTGGAAGTTGTCTTTGATTACTTCAAGTTTTGTCTCATTACTCGAGTACCGCCTCGAGTCATGCCTTAGAAAACTTGCTTCTGATCAAGATTCTCAGCTTTATCTCTTGGCCTCTCTTCATTACTTCCATGCTTACCTCAAGTAAAGCTTATTCCTGTCATTACTTAGTTCAAGCTTGATTATTAAACATTTCCTTTTCAAACCATTCTTTTGTTATCATCAAAACATGAGATCTAACATTTTTTCCATTTTTTTTCATATCTCCCATAATTACAGTATTGCACACTACATGGTCTAATAAACATTTTTTATCTATATACGCAGTACAGCAGAATGAATTGAAGTAAAGCAAACAACAATAATAGATAACTTTAAAATGAAACAAAAAGATGATTAATTAATTAAAGTAGTACGTAAAATAATTATACAATATATTGTACATGAATGAATTATACAACAAATTCAACTTGAATACATGCATGCAAAGTGTCGCACCATTCCTCGATCACTTCATTAAGCTGATGGTCAGTCAAAGTGTCGTAATGTTGATCTTCATAATACTACACATAAATAAAATCAGCCAAAAATTAAAAAGAATTATAATCAGCAAAACGTAATTATCAGGCACTAATTAAATTTATTTAAAACACAATATGAAATGCAACAAATGACTTACTTTTTAAGGAATAAATGCCTGATCATGCGTAATTACATCCTTAATAAATTTAATTATATAATACCCACAATCATTGTCATTAGGTTGGAAAGGGCACTGTAAAAATATAATGCAATATTATATCTAACTCTGTTTATGAATAAAAATTATGTACAAACAAAATTTGAGTAAATTCATGTATCAGTACCAGTATCTTCTTCCAAAGATAGCTAAAGTGAGTGTTAGCAGCTTTAAAATAGCTTAAGGAGACAGAGGCCCGATACGCAGTCAATGCGCTAACAAAACAAATAGAAATTGATGACTTTTGGTTATTCAAACATATATGCAAATATTTACACATACGCACGTACGCTTCCCTATTGAACAATATTAACATATCAAAATGGTTTTGTGGAAGACCATCTCTTAGAGGATCCATATAGTAAATGCGATGACCTAAAGGTTTCGTTAGATTGATAAGTATAAATATCCAATTGTGCCTAAAATATTTTAAAAAATTAGTTTCAACAATCATGCTATGATAAAAGTTAAACAATAAAAATAAAAATTGTACCACTAATAACTTACCTTGCATTGTATGGCACTAAAAATAACGTAGATGGTGTTGCTTTCTTTTTAAAGTAATCTTTTAGCTCATTAGACTGCGCATGTATATCTACTTTACCCCCATAGTAGCCAACGAGATAAAGGTTGACAAATATGAATTGGACCCTATTTGTATCCATTAAGCAGTCATTGTATAAATGCCTGGTATAAAACAAAAGAAATGGAACAAGAAATATTAATAACAGTGATAAACGATAATGGTCAAGTACCTTATCTAGAAGTTGATAGCTGAACCACTAACCCAATCACAACTACATATGTCATGCATGACCTTGGCATTAACATAATCAACTAGACCGCCAACATTGTAGATATGTCTTTCAAGACGTATTTCCCATCCTCCTGCACCGATCAATTGTGGTCTAATCGATACTAATTGATCATGGTATGAGGTCGGTCTCCTTTTGCTCTGTTGGCTAGCCGAAGCTTTCGACTTGGGTTGTGTTGTCGAACACTTTGACATCTTGCCCTGTGAAAATAAAAAAAATTAAATCACAGTTTTATATGGAAGTACGAAGGAAAAATGCAGGGAATTGTAAATGAATGACCTTTTCATATGGCTCGGTAAGAGGGCGTCTTCATTTGTGCAGACGTCAACCCTCACTCGGTGTGTGTTGTCAGGCAACGGTGAATTGTGTAGTGTGTCCTTATCAGTGTTGTAGGCAGTACCCACTGCAAAACTTGCTCGACATATAACCTACATTGAAATTCGCCCTATAGAAAATAGACTTAATATGTCATAGTTCGCTAAATTATAATGTAACATAAAGTTAAGTAGAGAAGAAATTAATTACCAAAGGAAAAGGGACTTTAGGCATGAAAGTGCAACTATCTCTGACACTTGGACTATCATAGAAGGGAATATTTTGTGTTGGCCTACACTGCACAAACTGTTGTATTTGTGTTGTTAACAACACATTCTGTTCTTGCATCAAACCCATTTGTTCTAAGAATTGTTCTTCTCGTTGTTCCTTATGGCGCATTTGTTCTTGAAGTTCTTGAATTTGATGCTTGAAACTAGTCATTTCCTCATGCAACTAGGAAATGTCACCTCTACTGGAGAGCTTGTGACGTCCAAAGTATGCTGATAGGGTGACAGCAAAACCAGTACCCCAAACATGACCATCATACTAGGGTACTCCAAGTGCTCTACTCAACAAATCGTCCCGGCCAACATAGCCGACCAACGTAGGATCCTCCTGTGACACATGTCGCTATCACAAAAAGAATTACAACAATACTAGTTATTATAAATCAAGTTCATTTAAGTCAAGCCAATTATTTATTGTACACATAATTCAATACGTACACAATATTCAGCTACTCTTCTTGCTTCCTCGCTATGAATTTCACCTTTCTTATTTGTGACACCAGCTATCCATAGATCATGTCATGGAACCTGTGTAATACCTGAACTTGATTCTTCTATCTGCACGGCAACTTTAGTTGAAGTTAAATGATTTCATACAATTATCTACAAATGAAATAATAATTAGTTCGTACCATTTTTCTTTCTAACTATGCATATGAAATAGGTCCTTGTGTGTACCGGTATGGCATATTGAGCCCATTAGCGCGATTTTTCTCGCTCAACTCCTGTTTAGATCAAAATGATTCATATCAATTTATAAATGTTAATTACAAATACGTACATTACAAGTAATAGGGAAAGTAAAACAAATTATATTACCAAAAATTCCTTAGTTGTATGTGTTTTGATAAACTCATCCCACATTTCATGAGTGATGATTCCTTCGTACAATGGATAAGGCGGTGTATCAATGATATTGTCATCATCATCCCTCAAGTAGTATTTGACAAGATCAGAACGAAACTTTCTCATAAGTTTTCTGGCTTTTCTTAGCACGAAGTTCTTCCGATCATCATCAATAATAAAAATTGTAACCCCCTCCGTAATTATATCCGAAATACACGATTAAAATGAAATAGAGACCAATAATAATCAAATAACATTTACTAACCCATCACATGACGGGGTTTTCACGAATACTTTTCGAAATCATTTATAAACTTGGTCTTATATTCACATTTTGAATACAATTACTACGCGAAGATAAATCACATTCATATAAATATCAGAGTGCACAACTTAATCATCCCGGCAATCCCAGGTACATACCTTCGCTAAAGATACACAGGTTACAATTGCCTATTACAATTCTTTAAATGGGGATTAAACAATCTCATCTCGAAGGAGCCCTAGCCGCTCCCTCCATGAGCCACTTGCCCTGTCTAAATTGTTGGTAGGGGAGAGTGAGATTCGAGAGAATCTCAGTATGAAACAGATACCATAATACATGCATGATAGATGCTATGTGTATGATATGTTAGCTTTATCTAGATGCATGCCCCATAATGATATTTCTGCATGCTCAATATTTCATGTAACAAAACTATGGCCACACTAAAACAGAAATAGAACTTCATTTATTCAAATATGCTCTACACAATCAAGTAAAGCAATCACATACATCACTACACAAGCAAAGATATCAAATACATGCAAGTAAGGTAAGTCCCCTACCTCCAGTATTTTCTCCTCGATTTGCGTGCCAGCAACTGAGGGCTTCACATTCAATCCTACAATGTCAAATGTACCATTTAGACACTTCGATAGTGTTTCTGGGGGTTATATGATGCTATATTGAAAATTTACTAAAATACCCCCGAGGACCCAGCCCGGCCTCGCCGTACCCGGTCCGGCTGTACTTTTCTTGAAACTTTGACATGAGCTACTCTTATATATTTTTGCCCAAGGAATCCATTTCCTGACTCGGAATTATCAAATTCAATGTTAATTTACAAATTTACCCTTGGCAGCCCCACTTTAAGGGTTTCAAGGGCGTTTTTGTAATTATGCTTTTTCGGCCTTTTCCGAAAAAGTGACCAATTGTAACCCCACCTAATTTTCACTTCTGAACTCAATGGAATCATCAAATCATTGAAAATATATCTCTAAATCCTCCAAACTAGGCTTGGCTGAAATTCTCAATTCCCCGGGAAAAATTGGGGTTTTTCGGTTTCGGCTCCGTAAACGCGTTCCTTTCTACTCCTAACCACTTTATTGACTATTCCATTAGGTTACAACTACCATTTAGTACCAATTTGGGCAGCATAACAGCCCCACACACCCATTTTCCATTTTTGAAACCAATGACAATCCGGCAAAATTTCACCGATTAAATTGTCCACAGCAGCCAGAATAGTCAATACACAAGAGTTTGGAAGTTGCCTCAAGCTCCCACTAGCTTTTCCTTGTCTTGGCTGAAACCCTAGCTTTTTATAACACCAAAGGAGGAGCTTCCAAACCTTAAAGAACATAAAGGAGTAGCTTAGGATCAGAGTTATACGCGTTAGGAGCTAGATCGTTAGAGAAATCGGCTTACCTTGCGAGATTTCTCCTCTTTCTCTCTCTAAGAGCTCTCAACTTTCTCTCACTAGTTTCAGCTGGTTCATCACGACAGAAAATGAGAGCTGAAGAAGATGAGAAGATATTTAATTCCATGCTGATGTCATCTTTTAATGAGATGATGTCATAATTCCCATTTTTGGATTTTCTGGCAGATTTTCTGCCCAAACTTTGAAAAATCATAACTAATTCTAGAAAAATCAAAATGAGGTGATTCCAAAGCCAAATGAAAGGTATTTAAGTCCTCTTCATTGAAAAAATATGACCCATTACCAGAAATCACCACAAAATTCCAAAATTTCACAAATTTCATCACTGCCCCAAAACAGAGTCCATTTTCGACCTCAAATGTTGGACAGTCATATCTCCCAGTTCCCAAAACGAAATGGCACAAATTATATATCCATTTTGAAGCTTGAGATGTGAAATATAAGACTGGAAAGTTTCATAATTTTTAGACACCATTTGGTCATTCAAAACGTTCACACAAACTGACTGCCCAAAATAGAGTTTCACTGGACAGAATTTCAGATTTTACATCTTTGCTTCAATTGGTTCCATTTTCATACCAAACATCATTCCCACATAAATTTTCACAAAGAATCCATTGGAAACACCAAACCAATCAAATTCACATTCCATTGACATGTTTCACCAATAATCACAACATGTCAACACAAGTCACAATTCAAACTCACATTGCAATTCTTTACTTTCCAAAGTTCCAAACCAATTCCAAGGAACTCACACATATGGGATTCCACCCACTCAATCTCACAAAAAATCAACCCTAACAATTGATCTTCAAGTTACCAATGAGTTTCCTCTTCGGTAACTGACCAATTGGTCGGTAACTTAACCCTTTTACCCCTGATTATGGCAATTCCTCCTGAATCACCACTAAACACATCATACTTTTCCATTTAGCCACAATATGCGCCATCCCTCTATTTTAAGTCAATTTAGATATTAATTCATAATTGAACTTAAATATTGGGTTTTGCAGCTGCTCACAACGTATACACATCACAGTTCACATCATAATCTCCAAAAGGGTCCATTTATCACTAATCACGTCTGCTTTTGGAGTCATCAACCCTTAATCACAATTTGGGATCTTGCTAAACCAGGGCTTAGCAATCCACTAATCTCAGGCTTATTCTCTAGCCTCAAGTCTCAAAATTTGGGGTATTACAAAAATGCTCTGTAATAATAAAAAAACATATATAATATGTAAGATTGAAATTAAGTGAAACATAGCAAACCGAATAATAATATAATTAATTTGTTACCTGATCTTCATCCCATATGTCATCCTCATAATCTTTTTTTACCATTTTCCAGTATTGAACTATAATAGGGACTCTGTCTCGAACTATAGTCCCAATCAAGTTATTTAATGACTTGTCGTTCTCGCCGAACGGGTTTCCATTTTCATTCCACTCAAGTTGTAACTTGATTCCCTTACTTCTCAATTTAATCAATCTCGCCATAACTGTCCTGCCACGTCTTACATTCACCTCAAATATTTGTCTTCCAATGTGCTGAGGAACATCATCAGTTTCATCGTGTGGTGAGTCCATACTGCTGGAAGTGAAATACACCAAAATAAAACATCAGTGTATAATGTCAACCATGTCAAAGAAAGCAAATTATTTTGAAATTTATAAAAACGTACGTATAAGTAAACAAGTCAAGGCATTCCTTATCTTTTCCTTTTTCTGGTTTGATTTAAAATTTTATTCTTCAGAATTCATGTTGGATTAAGAATTGTGTTTCTCTTGACCCAAGTTCCCTCTTCATGATCATGTCTCAAGTATACGGGTCCATCTCCATCTTTATCTATATCTCTATCTATATCAATCTCTATTGACCACAAATTCTCAAATGAAGGATCGTCATCATTGATGTTTAAATTTTCTTTACTTTCAAAATCAACTTGTTCTTGACAATTCTTGTTGGATGGGAGTACAATAGACCAATTCTTTTTAGCAGGATCCGGAATGAAAAACGCTTGTTCTACTTGTGCTGCTAAAATAAAAGGATTATCTTCATATTAAACTTTAGAAAGGTCCACCTGAACAAAGCCTAAGTCATCTATCCTCAATCCACTGTTGTTGTTAACCTACTTACATTTAAAGATAGGGACCCTTAACATAGAGTAATCTAACTCCCATATGCGTTCAATGACACCAAAGTATTACATTGATGCATAGATAGGGTGTATGTCTTTAGCACTAGATCAATGCCAAGAATCAGCAACAAGTGTTACCCCACTATACTGCATCGTGCTATGTGTATCATCGTCTTGTGTATAGAATGTGTAACCATTGATTGCATAACCATTGTAAGATAATACATTTAAGATCGGTCCCTTCGACAACCACTTTAATTTTTCAGAAACTGAATTAGGATTTCGCTCCATCTCATCATTAATGTGATTTTTTGACCAGCCTGAAAATTCTTTATTGTGTTCTTTTGTTAACAAATTTTCATTCCTATCACCATGTACCAATCAAAAAGCATCCTTGTGTTCTTCTACATACGGTAGCACATACAAGTGGGCTTGCTCCCGTTCAGTAGCCGATATCGTTATTACATCCCTCCTAGTTGTTCCTTTCCCTAATCTTTGCCCATAATGACTGGACTTGGGGATCCCTACAGGGTCAATATTTTATAGAAAATCAGCACAGAATTCACTTGCTTCTTTAACCATATACCTTTTAGCGATACAACCCTCTGGGTGATATCTATTTTTCACGTACCCTTTTAATATTTTCATGAATAGCTCATTCAGGTACATTTAGCATTTCTTCAAGACCATCATCTTCATCAAACATGCTTTGATCAAATTCATCCGAAGCACAACTCGTGGTATGCACCCGATCACTACATGCATCGTCCGTCTCACCATGCCTTGTCCATCGTATATATGTTTGATCAATACCGTAACACACTAAATGATCTAGTAAATCAAGTGGACTAATCTACTTTCCAAAACAACAAGATAAGCAAGGACACAAGATTTTGTCAGGATCTTTTGTGTGCTCGATTGCAAATGTAATAAAATCTTTCACCCCATCTATATATTCCCTTGAACACCGATTAGATGACATCCATTTATGATCCATCTATGCCTTCAATCTATTTTTTAAAAAAGTTCATGGTTAGTTGTATGACTATTGCATTTTCTAATTACTTTACCAATTTTAAAATAAATTCCCAACATGAAATCGTCAAAATTGAAGCTTTCTAAGTCTTAAACCCTATGTTTTAATTGACAAATAATCCATTCATTATTCCTAGGCATTATAATAATTTTTCACAACTCATAACGAAAGAAACCATATTTGCAACGACATATCATAGGTAAATTAGAAAACATTACAAGTCAACAAATAAAATACAAGTGTCAAGAATATATAAATAATTATTTTACTTATGCAACTAATCCATAACAATCATTAGAACACCTAAAATTTATAGCTAACTATTATTAAATTCAACTAAAATCACATTTGTAAACTCAAAATTTAAAAAAAAAAAACATACCTTAAATAGAAACTTCAATAGACTGATGACCTGAAACTGCAAACACAAATTACACATAAAAAAAGTCAATAAAAATTGTTAACGTGCTATTAAAGTTTAAGACATAGTTTAAAAAAATAAAAATAGTGACATGCTTTTGAAGTTATCTTAGCAAATATTTTCAACCAATTATATTATACATGAATTAATTGAACAAAAATTATTTTGTCTTGTTTTTTTGTTAGATTATAAAAGTCTAAACCATAACCACTACCTAAACAAAGACCAGTCTAAGACCTAACTAGCTGATTCACTATTTTACAAATTGACACTTCTGTTTTTCTTTGAATAGTAGGGCCAAACAATAGATTTATTGCTACATATGTCACTATCAAATAGTATGGTTTAGGAAATCTAAACATGCGTAGGGGAAAAAAAAGGAAAACTAAACATGCATACGCAAGTATGCACAACAGAGACTTTTATTAGAAAATCATATGAATTTGAATATTGAACACAATTACATTTTATTCTATATCTTCATCTTTAGTTAGTACGACTCAAAAGGGATCACTAGTCCCCTCAACCAAAAAAGTGTCCTATTACCTAAAATAAACTATAATGTTCTAATCTTATTGTTCTTCTTCTTTGCTGAAATAAGCAACAATAGTACTAACACAATGAATTTACTAATTAGTCTTTACAGAATGATAATATATTAGTTAAATATTCAAACTTTTTATATCAATAAAATTGGAATAATGGGTGCACAAATATATATTACATATATATATACATGTGTGTCATAAAAATGGAACACAGTTATTATTTTAGTTAATTATTTATATATTAATCATGAGAAAATTTATATATCCCTAACAAGTTGCATTTTAATGTTATATTACCTCTATAAAATGGAACACAAATATATATAACATATATATATATATCTGTGTGTGTGTGTGTGTCATAAAAAGAAAAAAAAAGAACATCATAGAATATAATCAACATATATATATAGACACACACACACGTGGGTGTGATAACAAAAATAAGCAGATCGAACAACCTGTAAAAAAAAGAAGCATGTTGAACTTACAGCTTAATTGATCAATGCAGTGCAGTGGGGGACCACGTTGCCCGTTGGTGATGCAATCTTAAGTGAGGAGGAGGAGGAAATTTGAGCCAACTCGATGGAGTGGGGACTAAAAGTGGAAGATAGTACAAAGACAAGGGAAGGGATAGGAGTGGGGATGGCAGTTGGAACAAATTAAAACAAAGATGTAGATTTGCTGATGAAGACGTGTGAGCGTGTGGGTGTGTTTTTTAGTGTGAAGATAGAAATGGAGGGATGGGGGGCAACGGATGAGAAAGGGAAATTAAAGTAGCTAGTTTAATGGAGGAGAGGAGTACTTGAATTATTAAAGTGGTCAAAAAGAGAAGGAATAGCACGCGAGAAGTGAAATAATTGAGAGATAAGGTTGGGTGGGGAGAATTGCTATTGGTGGAGATGGATTACACTATCCACTTGAATTTTTTTTTAATTAATGGTCAAGTGTGGCGCTTGCCTCTTCATCAGCTATGGCACCTGGGCATGCCAGGCGCCACAGTTGGTATTTAGGTGCCATGTGTGGCGCCTACATAGGGAGGCGCCACACATGGCCTAAGCTCAGCTATGGCGCCTGGTGGGCCAGGCGCCATAGCTTCTGGCTTGTGGGCCTAGTGTGGCGCCTGCCTAGGCTGGGGCCACACTTGGCCTCCCCATAGGTGCTCAGCTATGGCACCTAACCTATTAGGTGCCACAGCTGGTCCCAAAATTAAAAAAAAAATTATAGAGCAAAAAAAAAAACAAAAAAGGGCAGCGGTAGCACTTGTTTTAAGAAGGGCAACAAAATATGCGCTATCTTTCACCCTTTTTGTAGTAATGTTTGTTAATGTTATTTTGCTTAAGTTATTATAACTTGTGGCTCTTTGTATATATTTGCTTAAGTAAATTAATCATGTATTAAGAGATGTATCTAATTATTTACATTAGGAGGAGAAGGAGCACTGTTCTCAAGCCCAAAGTAAGTGCCATGTGAAGAACATGTCAAGTGTGCACGGAAGTAGTTAGTAGATAACTAGTTTATATGCTTGTATGAGCCACGCAAATGTGAGTACTTAAACACAAGGCAAAACAAAGAGTTAGAGTATGAAATTTTGCAGGAAAATAATACACATGATGGGAGCTTTACAACAAGCCCTAATTCATGATTTTTGGATGTGCACGTAAAAAGATATGAGTTTTCAACTATGATCTAGAAATCTATTAAGTGTTGCGAAAATTTCCCCTGTCTAAATTTGACAAATGGGTGTATGTCTACCTTATGGAATAGAATCGAAGCTGGGTCTTATTTTTCTATTAAATAGATTTCTAAGAGCTATAAATAGAGTGTTGAACCACTAATGTTGAAGTTATATTGTAGTACTTGTGAATTTCCAAAGTTTCACGTAAATTCATTATTCATGGTACCCAAGCTTTGAAAAAGATTTTAAGTTTCCAGCTTAAATCAATGGTACTTTTAGGTCACATGTTATTCTTAAATGGCTAAAATGCTTAGATAAGTAACCCTAGAGTCAGGTGTTAAAATAGACACTAATCTTGTCTTAAGCTTTGATTTCATAAATCCAATACCAATAGAAAAATTCAAGTCAAATGACTCGAACAAGGCACGTGACTCGAATAATTGTTTACCATGCTTAGATATGGGAATACTTATTCATATTCTATGAATAAGTATTCCTATATTTGAGGTAAAAATCACACATACCTTTTTAAATAATTTTTGACCCACAAGATTTTTAACCACATTCGACTATTTGAGGCATAATAGCTATCTTTCCCTTATATTGATATTCGTATAGATATAATGACTCAGGGCTATTTTGACTCGCAACATTTATACTCAGATTTGGCGTAAAAGTATAGTGTTTATCATTTGATATGGCACGAATAAATCCATTGTCTCGAATAACAAAATTCAATTCAGAATCTTTAATTCTTACGGTTTTATCTTATTATGATATTGTCCTGCAAAACAAATACTTCTCTAATTTTCTTTTCATCAAAACATTGGATCTAACAAAGTTTTGTCCTTTTTCTTATGTATTATAATTGATGTGGACGTTGACTAAAGGACCTATAACCTTCTATAAAATAAAAAATAAAAAATAGGTTTTTGAATAATAAAATGAAGGAATAAAATCAATTCATTAACAAAATAAATATAAAAATTATTATGCTCATAATTATTGTCTCTTTCCATGTATAATATGCAATATTTGATTTTGATTTTATTTATATCCATATGATAAAATTAATACATGTGGATTGTTAGTAAAAAGTTACATCATCAGAAGTATTGTCCTGATAATTAAGGAAAAACTATAAAAACTTTATTGAAAATATCGTAAAGCTATACTGATTGATAGATTAATTTTCTCAAAATTTTAACATCAAAATTATATATTTCGCATTTGATGTGTTAAATATAAGGTCAAAACAAAAAACAACAGTCAAATTATAAACATTAAAAATTAATGAATTAAATTTTTGGCAAAGAAAAGGATTCGATAAATACGAAAATAGATGAACAGAGTAAGACACTAATGTTATCTTTTTTTATCGGTAGAGAACTAAGACTATTTTAATAACAAAGACAATTTGACTTGTTGTAATTCATTTGTCTGTTATGAATTTGAGGTTTTAAGGACAAAGTCAATGTGCGGATTTGGTTAGTTTTCATCATGCCATTTGTCATGCCATGTATTCATTTTCATATGAAGCTAGTGAAATATAGAAAGCAAGGTAAATACAAATGGGGAAACTCATAACAAGGAACGAATAGTTTTTAACCAGCAATTGCGAGGTAGGCATGGACCTATTTTGAAAGGCATACTAACTTTAGGGATGAATTCCTATATTTAGATTCTTTACAAATGGTTGCTACACACAATAATAGTAATAACGCTATATATATAAGCTAGGCCTCTGCGAATTGAAGCAAGGGGAAGAACTTTCTTCCGCTTCATAGAAGAGTTAATATAAAGTGGGAGAGAGTCCGTAATTATATAAGAGGTTGATTCTGTTTGGAAGGAGATAACATATGAACATGGGCCGTGGAAAGATGTTGATGTTTTTGGCATGCCTAGTCGCAGGGGCAATGTCAGGGGTAAAGGCGGAAGACCCATACGTGTTCTACGAATGGAATGTGACGTACGGGATGGCATTGCCTCTAGGAGTTCCACAACAAGTGATTCTCATCAATGGCCAATTCCCAGGGCCTCAAATAAACTGTTCATCCAACAATAACATCGTGGTAAACGTGTTCAACAAACTTGATGAGCCTCTGCTCTTCACATGGAGCGGTGTCCAGCACAGGAAGAATTCATGGATGGATGGTACACCAGGAGTCCAATGCCCAATCCTTCCAGGAACCAACTTCACCTACCGTTTCCAAATTAAGGATCAAATCGGAACCTTCTTCTATTATCCCACCACATCCATGCATAGAGCTGTTGGTGGTTATGGCATGATTCGTGTGTTTAGTCGTCTCTTGATCCCAGTACCTTACCCAGATCCTGAGGATGAGTTCAATGTTCTGATTGGTGATTGGTACACTAAGACGCATGTCACACTTCTCAAGCTCTTGGATAGTGGGCGATCCATTGGCAGGCCTGCTGGCGTGCTCATCAACGGTAAAACGGCCAAGGGCGACGGAAGCGACGAGCCTCTCTTCACCATGAAGCCTGGTAAGACATACAAGTATAGAATTTGCAATGCTGGGGTTAAGAACTCCCTCAACTTCAGGATACAAGGCCATGTCATGAAGCTGGTTGAGATGGAGGGATCTCATGTGGTTCAGAACACTTATAACTCCCTCGACGTCCATGTCGGCCAATGCTTTACCGTTCTTGTCACCGCCGATCAAGAGCCTAAGGATTACTACATTGTGGCTTCCACTCGCTTTACCAAGGTTGTCCTTACTGGTAAAGGCATCATTCGCTATGAAAATGGCAAAGGACCCGTCTCACTGAACATCCCCGAGGCACCTGCTGGCGGCATCGCTTGGTCTCTTAACCAATTCCGCTCCTTCCGTTGGAACCTTACTGCTAGTGCTGCTAGGCCTAATCCTCAAGGTTCTTACAAGTACGGTCAAATCCCAATCACTCGCACTATAAAATTGGTGGGATCAAGCAGCAAGGTACAAGGCAAAAATCGATATGCCCTTAATGGGGTTTCACACGTCGATCCTGACACCCCTATGAAGTTGGCCGAATACTATGGAGTTGCCGACAAAGTGTTCAAGTATAACATCATCTCTGATGAGCCACCATCCAATTTGGGCAGTCTCATTGTCACACCCAACGTCCTAAATATCACATTCCGCACCTTCATTGAGATCATCATTGAGAACCACGAAAAGAGTTTGCAATCATATAACTTGGATGGATATTCCTTCTTCGCAGTCGCGTGAGTATTAATTAATTTCTTAAGTTAGTTACTTAGCTTGCTGGTAGCAGGAGTATATTAATTTGACTGACTTTTATGTGTATATATATCTTGATGCAGCAATGAACCTGGGAGATGGACCCCAGAGAAGAGGAAGAACTATAACCTTCTCGATGCTGTGAGCAGACACACCGTCCAAGTCTTCCCTAATTCTTGGGCAGCCATAATGTTGACGTTCGATAATTGTGGAATGTGGAACTTGAGGTCGGAGCTAGCTGAGAATCGCTACTTGGGCCAACAACTATATATTAGTGTTTTGTCCCCCGAACGATCTCTCAGAGACGAATACAACCTTCAAAACACGACTTTGCTTTGTGGCTTAGTTAAGGATTTGCCCATGCCTCCCCCATATTCCTCCTAATTCAATACAATCTTCCTCGTTACTATTTTTCATGTGCCATCTTTTTCACTTTTGACCATTAAAGCAGGGGGAATGCCGTAATATTTTAATAATCAACCCTGAATTTACATTTGTTTATTGATTAATAAAATTAGACCCTTTTCCTTGTGTCATTGCATTTTTTCCAATTTACTATTTTTTTAGTTGATGGTCATAACAACTACTTTAGGCCGCAAAAAGTACAAATCAACATAGTATATAGATAGGCAGGTATAAGATAATTGTAGGAAGAAAATGGAAAATAATATATGATTTATTATAATATTTATAAGTTATATATATATGTAGATCTATATTATATTGTCTATATGGAAGTAAATATGTTGGGGTTGGGGACTAACGACAAAGTATGTATAATATATACTGCAAAAGGAGTGATGGTATATGTAATTCCTAATGCCAACTAATAACTGCGAACAGAAAACCAAATTTGTCTTAATCAACTAAGGTTGAGTTTTGTAAAACGTTAGACAAGTAGATGTACGCATATCAATCATACAATATGTATTTCAATATATATGTACTTAATTATTTAACATTTTTTTTTGTTAAATAAATTATTTAACACTTTAGTTGTAGGTAGTTTGGGTTATGTGGAATTTTATTAATTAAGTTTCATTAATTAATCAAAGTTGCACAATAAGAGGATTTACGATGTTTAAAAGATGCGTTTTCATTATTAGACTTAATGTTAATTAGGGTTTGGTATTTTAGGAAATTTAGTGAATTTGACTTCCATTATTTTAGTTGAGTTAGGATAGCCATGGACATTCATTTCTCTATTAACAGCTTTGATAGGCACAAAATTGGAAACCCAAAACTCTGCAAGTTCATAGGCCATATAAGTAATAAAGTGTGAGCAAGATATTATTTCCATGAGGACTTGTTACAAACAATTTAGTTGAGTGATCACACTTGTCATTAGTTCACAAATTATTAGTTAAATTATGCAGTGTAGTGGCACAACCTAGGTCATATTCTCTTGTTTGGAATCAATAGTATTTAATCACTAAATTAACTAAATGTGAAAGACTCAAGAAACTAAAGAAAAGAATGATGTTTGATATTTTATAATAAGAAAAACAAAAATAAGGAAAAGTATGACACACAAAAAGAAACAATAACATGGTGAATCTCCTTGAGAATAGTTCAATGGCTATTATCATTCAACAATAAATGCGGAGTGGTATATGTAACCCCCTACCTTAATAGTTGTAATTATAGTTCGAAAATGTGACGTTATGTTAAATTAGAGACCAACAGATATGAAAGTCCCAATTTCAAGACAGGGTTCAGTTCTGCAATAAGGTTGGTTTTCAAAAACGTTTTCCAAAACTAGTTCAATGCAGCCTCACATTCAATCTTTGAATATGTTTGGCCTGTGCAGTTTGGTTCTATTTCTAAATATCAGAGTATAAACAAAATTCCCGACAACACTCGGGTTCATACATTCACTAAAAGGGGTTTAGAGGGCATATTCGCTCGTTTCAATTTTCCATATTAGGGATTACATAACATTATCCAAATTTACAACAATATGGACAATATATATACACATCATTCCCAAAAAATATGACAACAAACATAAAATTCCCAATGCTCCCAAATGGGAGCCCTTGTCGCCCTTTGTCCCTTATTTCTCTTTTGACCCGCTTGCCCTGGCTGCAGGTTAGTGAATGAAAAGAGTGAGATTTGAAAGAATCTCAACAATAACAGTTCACTCATATAATATATAATCACATAGCATGTAAGAAAATCACAATACAACATTCGATACAGCATTTACAGCAACATTCAGTCATATATGTAATATCCTGAATTGTAATCAAGGGCTAATGACTTCAAGAGTAGTGTAATTATTTTTAATCAAATATTTTTGAAGTATGTAATGTTAATTGTGATATAAAATGTGCTTGATCATGATTTAGTAAGTGTTGCAATAATCAAGGGCAAAATATGAAATTTCAGATCAATTAATCTGTCACCAAAGAAGAATCTCATAGGTAACTTAAGATCAATTGTTGGGATTAGTTCTTGAATGGTAAGGATGAGGAATCAAGTATGTATGTGAGTATGTGAATTCATAGAAGGAGGCATAAGATGTTGACATATGGCAAGTTGTGGACCATTGGATAAGGTCAAAGTTTCAAACTCATTTTTCTCTTCCCTCTCTTCCTCCAAGTGGGTTTGTGTGCATGGGAAAAGGAAAGAAATCTGCATCTTCAACCTTCTCATCTTCTCTCTCATCTACCTCCATTTCATTGAGTAAGGGAAGGATAGAAAAAGTGTAAAGGTGAGATTTTGACTTGTTCTAAGCCATCTAATACTCAAGTGTTCTTCTTAAATTCTGTTCATGGTGACAAGAGCTTCATTACCATGATTTCAAATTTTTGAAAGGAGGTATTTTGGTGTTAGAAGGAATTTGAAAGTTGAGAAATCAAGGAACTCCTTTCGAAAGAAGGAAGAGGCAAGGATGAGCTCTCTACTAATCTAAGTTTTATGATCATGGGTTAAGTTTTGAGAACTTTTGATTTTGCCCTGATTTTGAGATATTTTGGAATAGATGAATAGTCTACTATTTGGTGGTGGAATTAGTGTTAAATTGTGTCTTGATGTCAATGGATTTAGTCCGGATTTGAATTAAGAAAAGTGGCAATTTTGGTAATTATGGTGTTATGTGGGTCAAATCTGAATGTGTGTGGATTGGAAGGGATTTTGGATGTTTTAGTGTTAGCAATAGGTTCCTTATGGAATTTTAGATGATAATGAGTTTTGGTATAAGTTTGGAACCATTAGAACCAACTTTGGTAAGTTTGGCAATTTCTGTCAGTTGCTGCGTTCTAGCTACTGATAAGTCTCACTCGAGTGAGGTAGGGTCTTACTCAAGTACAGCATGATATTTTCCTTTCCCTTCAATGCTTCAGTAGAATTCCCAAGCAAATTGCAAGAGTGCACTTCCTTGCCTGGGAGTGGTATGGATCACCACTCGAGTGAACTTGGTCTCACTGAGTGCTGGAGTAGGTATCACTGTATAATTGCTCTCAGGTAGTCACTCTCTGCACATCACTCGATAGGACTCGGGTGATTGTGTGTAGTCACTTGGGTACTAAAGTGAGTGCTAGAGTGCACTAGCCACTTAAGGAAGTGTTAGTGCTCTCGAGTACACACTTTCTGTGTTTCACTCGTAAGGCTCAAGTGAGAGTGCTGGCATCACTCGAGTGAGGCCTTCTTTACTCAAGCGACTCAGCCAGAAATTAATACTTTTGCTCCCAAAAAGGGATCTTGGTCAAGTGTTCCCAACCCTTTAGGCATATCTTTAGGCTTCTAGTGGCCACCTAAAGAGTTCAAGCAATAGCCAACATAAAGTAAAATAAAGATAATAGTATGGAAAAAGAGAATAACCTGTCATCCTTGATTCTGGTTTGTAGGCTTTGACATTTGCCATGGTCATGAATGAATGGTGCTGGAGCAAGTCAGGAAAAAACAAGATAGTGACTCTCTCTCTTATACTATATGTGATACATGGTCTATTTGTTTGATCATTGTTTGTGAGTCTATTACCTGTGGCCCATCGGTGGTGATGGTGGGAGGATCGTACCTTCAGGGCGGTGGAATCCAAGGGATAAGACAATGTGGAAGACGTAAGGCTATATGTTAAAGCCAAAAGGCTATTTGTGAGTCTATCACCTGCGGCCCATCGGTGGTGATGGTAGGAGGATCATACCTTCAGGGTGGTTGAATCCGGGGGATGAGACTATGTGATTGTGTGCATTTATGGCAGCCTGTATGCTGTGTTTTATGCTATGATGCTACTTGATGATTTACTTACATGCTATGTGATTACATGTTATGTGGGTGATTTGTTACTTCTAGGATTCTTTTGAACCTCATTCTTTGCATTGACTAACCTTACAGACAGGGCAAGTGGCTATTCGTTTTGGACTATTGGCTATTCGTTTTGGATATTTGGGATTATTGTATATTATTTTTGGATGTAAATAATATTTTGATTATGGTATGTAATCCCCTAGATAGAAATTATAAACCTGATAGTTAGTATTTAGATGACCAGGGGGTTGCCGGGATTTCTGTTTTACACTCTGATATGTTTAAATGTGATTCACTTGCATAGGGTAATTATATTTGGATTATGAAATTTGAGACCAAGGAAGGTAGAAATTTTGAAAATATTTGTGAAACCCTACCGTAAGGAAGGGATCAAAAGTGAATTTTGTTTTATTGGTTTGTATTTCATTTTAATTAAAAATTTTGAATTATAATTACGATGGGGGTTACATTATTGGTATCAAAGCTGTAGTTCCTGGTAAGGGTAGAGTTGTTAGGATAGCTCCCTTAGTATTAGCTATAGTGGTAGAAGATGAAACCTATTGATTTCTTGTGTATACACATATGTGCTCTATGTTGTGGATATATGAGACTTGTGAACTATGTATATAGATTAACTGTGGAACTGACGTAGTGAATGAATTGTAGAATGAAAAAGACAAAAGGTCGTCCTAGAGTACAACAGGTAGACCCTAAGGTGGAGGTGGTTAATGATAATCCATCGGACCCTATGCAAGAATTGATGGGTCTGATCAATGATCAAAGGGACATGATTGTTGAGCTGAGAAAGGAGCTTAGAGAAGATAAGGCAAAAATAAATGAGGGACAGGATCCATCTACACAATAGGAGACCCAGGAGGGGACCCATAGAGAAGAAACTGTTGAAGGTTCGACACGACCACTAGAGTCGCCTCCTTATACTGGACAAACCCATAATCACATGGGGTTCAAATTAGAGAGGAAAGGGATCTGCAATACTGGGTTTAAAAATTCTGCAAGCATATGCCTCTTGTGTTCAGAGGTAGATTTGATCCCCAAGCAGCAGAAGACTAGTTGAATTGGTTGGAGAAAATATTTGAGGTCCTTCAGTGCCAAGATGAGTTGAAGACGCGCCTGGCAGTCTATAAGCTTGTGGAGGATGCAGATCGTTAGTGGCAGAATATCACCCTAACATTGAGAAGCAGAAATGTGCGATTGACCTGGGGAGTTTTTCAACATCAATTTAATGAGAATTATTTTCCTAAGTATGTGCGGTTAGAGAAGGAGACTAAATTCCTTTCAATCAGGCAGGGTGATTTTGAGTCTTTTGATGATTACTTGTCTCGTTTCATCCGTTTATCCCGATACTCCTCATATCTATGGAAAATAGATGATAATGAATGGAGTTCAGATATGCTCATCCGTGGGTTACGGCGAGAGGTTAACCACCTACCAGTTTACTGAGTTCAACAAGGCGGTCAAAGAATGCAGAATCACAAAAAACAACTTGAGAGATATGTATCCGACTAAGGGTACTGTTACCCACAATGAACCCAGTAAGGGTACTACCTCCCAGAAGCGGAAGGGCAAGGGATCTTCTTCATCTAGGGGTAGTTGTAAGAAGCCCTACCAGCCTAGAGATTGTAAGCTTCAGAGATTTGCAACAGAATGGGTATATCCTCATTGCAACAAGCAGAACTACGGTAGAAATAGTCTGGGCGAAATGGTCTGTTTTAATTGTACTGGGGCATCTTTCTAGAGAATGTCGGCAGCCACAAGTGGAGTAGAGGCCGAGTATTTGCCATGACTCATGAGGAAGATTAGAGATCTCCTGATTGATACAAGGTAAAGTCATTCTAAATGGTAACTGGCTACAAGCGTTATTTGATTCAGGTGCAAACCACTCTTTCATTGCTTATGACTGTGTTAAGCACCTAGGTATGCATGTACATAAGTTGCCATTCGATTTAGTTGTGTCAACGCCAATGGCTGTCAAGGCTATAACTACTGAAGCCTGTCTAAATTGTGTCATAGTTGTGAAAGGGCTTGAGTCTACTGTGTTAGAGCAAGTGTTTCACCAAGAGGAGGGGTGAATTGGGTGATCTTAAAAATTCCATTGCAAATATAAAATTTGACATTGAAATTAAAACATGAAAGAGTAAGGAGAAATATCACCGAAGTGTACACCGGGAGTTATACTGGTTTGGCCGTAACCACTTTGACCTACGTCCAGTCCTCAGAGCTTCTTTGAGAGTTTCACTATAACTTCCAAGATTCAGTGGGTTCTTGGCACCTCAGTACAAGCAAGTTCCTTCGCCTGGACACTCGCTCCCCCTTACATGTTGTAATCCAATCCCAACTCAAGGTTCCACAACCTTAAGTTACCTCAATAACAAATATTGGGTTTGAATGAAATATCTCTCTCACAGAGTGAATAAGAATCACTAAAGCATAGAATTACAAGTATAATGTAAAACAGAGTAATGAACTTGATGATACGTTCGTGAGTGTGTTCTTCTTTTTTTTCTCTATTTAGATGTTCCCATATATATAGCTATGTTCGTAATGATTGCTGGAACATATTTCTTCATGTCCGTTGGAGCGTGTGCAGCCACTATTGACTTTTCCAGTATTTGAAAAACATACGTTTGCGGTAGGTGGCGGTCGGTGACATTTGAGCGTTGCTTTTGACTTTCCTTATTAGATAAGATCTCTTTATTGTTTATCTGTGGAAATGCTAAGAATACTAATATAATGAAAAGTTAATCAAATAGGAAACAAAACAATAAACGTTGGAATGATTTCAAACTTTCTGGGTTTCCATACTCGAGTAGCTACTCGAGTATTCATTAAAGTTTACTCAAGTACTTACTCGAGTATCATCGTGAATTCTTTAATGGACTGCAAGTCACCAAACAATTATAAGATTACTCGGGTAGTGCATGGAATAATCAAAATATCAAACCTTTGGAAATGCTTGTTTACTCGGGTACCTACTCGAGTAATGCACTCTTTTCTTCATAGGTTACTCGGGTACCAACTCGAGTAAACCTTCAAATAAACTTATGTTACTCGATGCTCTACTCCAGTAATGTTGGCAGGATTTCAAGGCCGAGAGCACTTCAAGTTTGATTACCTTGTTACTCGAGTACTTACTCGAGTAAACTTACTTTTTGTGCATAACTTACTCGGGTAATGACTTGAGGTTTTCCTTCAAACATAACACTGCATACTCGAGTACATACCCGAGTAATCCACTTAAAAAGAATCATTAAATCCTTGCATACTAGAGTAATGACTCGAGGAAAGTGAGATAAAATGAAATCAAGTTTATCGAGTACTACCTTCAAGTTTTTACTTACCTCAGTGCGTTACTCGAGTAGCTACTCGAGTAACATTGGCAGTGGTACAAAGTGCCGAGAGCAACTCATTTTCTGAAACAGAGTAACTCGAGTACATACTCGAGTATCATTGGCAGGCCGAGAGCAACTTGGAAACTTTTACTTGGTTACTCGAGTAGCTGCTTGAGTAACATTGGCAGGCCAAGAGCAACTTGAAAACTTTTACACTATTACTCGAGTACTTACTCGAGTAACGTTGGCAGGTTACTGAAAGGTATCTCTGGTAACTTCAAGTTTTGTCTCATTACTCGAGTACATACTAGAGTAATGCCTTAGAAAACTTGCTACTCATCAAGTTTCTTAGCTTTTTCTCTTGGCCTTTCTTCATTACTCCATTGCTTACTTCAAGTGATGCTTTCCCTCTTATTACTTTGTTCAAACTTATTTATTACTCAAGACTTTTTCATACCATTCTTTGTTATCATCAAAACATGAGATCTAACACACTGTGGATTTGACTTGTCTACCGCCAAATCAATTAGAAGTTATTTTGGGTTTTGATTGGTTAATAGCAAATAATGTATTGCTTGATTGTGGGAACAAGAGGCTTATATATCTTACATCTCAAAGGGTTTAAAATGTGAATGATGTGAATGGTAGTTTGAATTTCCTTTCAACAGCTAAGGCTGAGAAATGTCTGGAAAAGGGTTGCCAGGGGTATATGGTATTCTTCTCAGTGCAAGGAGAAACGAATGAAACTTTGAATAGTATACCTATGGTAAATGAATTCCCTGAGGTATTTTCTGATGATTTGATTGGATTGCCTCCAAAAAGGGAAGTTCAATTTTTGATTGAAATCATACCTAGAGCTGGTTCTATTTTGAAAGCCCTATATTGTATGGCCCCAAATAAAATGGTGGAGTTAAAGAAAGAGATTGAAATTTTGCTTGAGAAATGGTTTATTAAACCTAGTGTGTTGCATTGGGGAGCTCCAGTGTTGTTTGTTAAAAAGAAAGATGAGTGTCTTCATTTGTGTATTGATTCTAGAGAGTTGAATAAGATTACTGTTAAGAACAAGTACCCTCTTCCTAGAATTGATGGCCTTTTAGATCAATTGTTTGGTTCATGTGTGTTTTCGAAGATTGATCTAAGGTCAGGGTATCATCAGCTGTGTGTGAAAGCAGAAGATGTTTCAAAAACTGCTTTTAGAATGAGATATGGGCATTATGAGTTTTTGGTGATGTCATTTGGGCTAACCAATACACCTGCGGTATTCATGGATTATATGAACCGTGTCTTTCGACAGTATCTAGATCAGTTCGTTATGGTATTCATCTATGATATCTTGATATACTCCAAGAGTAGGGAGGAGCATAAGCGTTATTTGAATATTGTATTGAATATATTATGTGAGAAGCATCTCTATGCCAAGTTGAGTAAGTACAAGTTTTGGCTATCAGAAGTAAAATTCTTAGGCCATGTTATCTTGCAAGAAGGGGTCTTTGTGGATCCTAGTAAGGTGGAAGCAGTACTGGACTAGTAGAGGCCAGAAACTGTTGCTGAGCTACGTAGTTTTCTGGGTCTTATTGGTTACTACTGGAGATTCATCTAGAATTTCTCTCATATTACATTGCCGATGACCAAGCACACGAGAAAGGATCAACCATTTGTGTGGGATGAGAACTATGAAAATTGCTTTGTGGATCTGAAGGAGAGATTGACTACGGCACCTATGTTGATTATACATGATCCCAGCTTGCCTTATGTTGTGTACAGTGATGCGAGTAAGCAGGGATTAGGATGTATGCTTATGCAGCAGGGACGTATGGTGGCCTATGCCTCTTGACAGCTCAAATCCCATGAAATGAACTATCCCACCTGTATTGTGACCACAAGAGTCTCAAGTATATGTATGACCAGAAAGAGTTGAATATGAGACAGCGCCTATGGATGGAATTACTTAAAGACTATAACCAGAAATTAAATACCATCCGGGTAAGGCAAATATGGTCGTTGATACTTTGAGTCAAAAGATAGTGCTTGTGGCAACAATGATGATACAAGAAGGGAACTTAATTGCTAACTTTCGAGATTTGAATTTGTCCAACCAAATCCTCTATGCCAGTTATACTGTTTTTCAAGGGGAAGGTGACTTGAGAGCTGAGATTGAAGAGGTTCAAAGGCAAGATGGCTGGATACAACGGAATCTGGCTAGAATTGAGTGGGAGAAGCTCAGGGCTATGATCTGTCACCTAGTAGATTGGTTCGCTATAAGAAGAGAATTTATGTTCCACTTAAGGCAGAATTGAGACAAAAGATTCTTGATGAGGCACACAAGAGCTGGTACACTCTCCATCCTTGTATAACCAAAATGTACCATAATTTGAAATCTGCATATTAGTGGCCAGGAATGAAGAGTTATGTGATGAAATATGTAGCATGATGTCTCACATGTCAGAAGGTAAAAATTGAGCACTAGAGGCCACCCGGTTTATTGCAAAGTCCTGAGATTTTGGAATGGAAATGGGAAAGTGTAACTATGGACCTTTTTGTGAGATTGCCCAGGATTAGAAATTATGATATGGTCTGGGTAATGATGGACTGGTTAACGAAGTCGGCACACTTCATACCAATCAATGTTGGTTATTCTCAGGACAAACTAGCAGAAATATACATACGAGAAATTGTGAAGCTCCAAGTGTTCCAAAGAACATTATTTCCAACCGAGATCCCTGATTCACTTCTAGATTTTAGAAGGCTTTGCATGAGATGCTGTACTTAATTAAGATTCAGTACAACATATCATCCTTTGACAGATAGAAAGTCAGAGAGGACCATTCAGATGTAATATCCTGAAATGTAACCAAGGATTTATAACTTCAAAGTGATGTAATTAATCTTAATTGAGCACTTATGAAGTAAATGATGTGATTTAGTAAGTATTATGCTAATCAGGGGTAAAACGGTAAATTTACCGACCGACTGATTGGATACCATTGAGAACACTCCTTAGTAATTAAGATTAATGGCTAAGATTGAAAGACCAAGAGGTGGAATCTTGTGCATGTGAAACTATGTGAAATCATGGTAGGGAGAAGGAGATGGGGCCAAGTGTCAAATTATGGACCATAGATGAAGTCAAAGTTTTCAAACTCATTCTCTCTTTTTCCCAAGTCGGTTAAGTGCATTGAAGGAATGGAAATGAATCATCTTGATCAATATCTGTCATCTCTCTCCATTCTCTCCATTTTTCGCTGAACAAACAAGAAAAGAGAAAAGGAAAAGCTTGAGTTTTTGGTAAGTTAATGCCTTCATATGCTCAAGTATCCTTCATTAATAGTGTTCATGAGGTTGAGGGCTTTATTCCTATGGTTTCAGATTTTTGACTTGTGGTGTTTGAGAACTTGTGGAAATTTGGAAGTGAGGGAAACAAGGAATTGGCTTGGGAAGAAGTTAAGGTAAGTATTTGGAACCTTTTGGTATATTCATTGTGGTTATTGGTTTAGTTTTGGGAATTTCGAATTTTTGCCCTGATTTTTGGTTTAATTTGAATGCTGGAATTGGTTTATGTGTTGTGTAGAATTTGGTCTTTTGTTGAACATTTTGGCCATTGAAAGTGATTTGGGAACTTGGATTGGGAAGTGTGGCAATGTGTGAATTGTGTTGTGACATTGTGAGATATGTTGTGGTTGTTGTGTAATATGTCAATGGGGGTTGAATATGGTCATTTTGATGGCTTCAATGTGTTCCTTGAGCCAAATTGTGTGAAAATAGTATGTGATTTGAAATTAGGGACCATTGGAAACCAATTGGCAAAATCTGGAAAATTTGTCCAATGTAAGTCTGTTCTGGGCAGTCAGATGGTGTGGACGTTTTGACTGGGCAAATGATGTTGAAAAATTATGAAACTTTCCAATCTTAAATTTCACATCGCAAGCTTCAAAATGGACATATATTTTGTGTCATTTCGCTTTTTGAGCTGGGAGTTTGAACTGTCCAAAGTTTGGCATCAAAGCTGGACCCTGTTTTGGTACAATGTTAGGTTTTTTGGTAAATCTGGACTTTTGTGGTGATTTATAGTTATGGCCAATATTTTTCCTTGAAAGAGGACTTAAATAGCTTTCATTTGGCTTTGGAATCACCCCATTTCGATTTTTCCTGAATTAGTTATGATTTTTGGAAGTTCAGCCAGAAACTGGATTTTCCTGGGCCGCGGCCCAAGGATGGTGGGCCGCAGCCCAAATGTTTCTGTGCGTCTCTGGTCAGCCCTGGACAGCCTTGGGCTGCGGCCCAAGGATGGTGGGCCGCAGCCTAAGGATGGTGGGCCGCGGCCCACCCCCAAAAATCTGTGTTTAGCACTTTTAAAGGTGGTTTTTGGTATAGCCTTTCCCAACCCTTTAGGCATATGTTTAGGCCTAAAATAGTCACCTAAAGAGTTCAAATGATAACCAACTTAAAGTATTATAGAGAAAAGAACTTGGAAAAGAGATTGACGGGTTGTCCCTAATTTGGTTTACAAGATTTGATACTTGCCGTCCTCGTGAGCCCGCAGTGCCAAGAAACGTCGGGAAAGGATCAGGTAGTGACTCTTTCTCTTATACTATGTATAATGCTCTGTATGTGTGTGTTATCACTGTTCTGTGATGAATCTTTGATGCTGCTTCGATTACAGCTGGTGATAGTTGTCGTTTACAGCGCAAGCTGTCGTTTACAGCGTAAGCTGTCGTTATTGTGATTACAGCGTAAGCTGTCGTTATTGTGAATACAGCGTAAGCTGTCGTGATTATTATTACAGCGAGAGCTGTCGTATTGTGCTTACAGCCGTGAGTGCTGTCGTTTGTGGTGAAAACCATGTATCTTTGAGATTGCTGATGCTGTTGCTGGTTGTGATTTATATACATGCTTGGTGTTATGCATTGTGTGAGTAGTTTGTTACTACTGGGATTCGCTCGAATCTCATTCTTTCCTATGACTAATATTTCAGACAGGGCATGTGGCTCAAAGGAGAAGCGGCCAACCCAAAGCACTTAGGATCTTTAGGGATACTAGGGATTTTTGAGATGTTGGTTATCTATTTTGAACTCGGGATTACTGTATATTTCGAATTAGGAATATTACCTTTAGTTTTGGTTGTGTAATCCCCTAATGGATACTTATGAACCTCAGGTTATATGTATAGAACCCGGGAGTTGCCGGGGATTTGGTTATACACTCTGATATGTTTGAATGTATATTAACTGCACAGGTGGTTATATTCGATAATTGAAAATTGAGACCAGGATGGGAAAAAGAAGTTTTTGAAAATTTTGTTAAGTCCCTACTATAAAGGGAGTTTTAAATGAGCTTTGAACTATTCGAAGGTCTCTAAACCAATTTAATTACGTAATTTCGAATTATAATTACGCTAATTAAGGCAGGGGGTTACATCAGACGCTAGGGGATATGTTGCGAGCTTGTGTCCTTGACTTTAAAGGGAGTTGGGATCGCTTCCTTCTACTTGTCTAGTTCACCTATAACAATAGCTATCATACGAGCATTCAGATGGCACTATATGAAGCGTTGTATAGGACGAAGTGTCAATCACCCTTGTACTGGAATGAGCTATCCAAAAGGAAGCTTTATGAGCCATAACTTGTTCATCAAACTTCAGGACAAATTCAAACTATTTGAAAGAGACTTCTTACAGTGCAGAGTCAGCAGAAAAGCTATGCTGACAAGCAGAGAAGACCTCTAGAATTTAAGGTTGGTGATCATGTATTTCTACGGGTATCCTCGGTTACTAGCATGAGGAGAGCTATTAAGAGAAAGAAGCTAAGCTTGAGGTATATAGGTCCTTTTGAGATTCTTACAAGAATTGGGCCTATTGTGTATCGAATAGGCCTACCCCCAAACTTGAGTAGGCTCCACGATGTGTTTCATCTTTCCCAACTGAAGAAGTACCAACCAGATCCATCTCATATTTTTTAGTATGAGGAAGTTGAACTGCAGACAACTTTACATATGAAGTTGAACCAGAACAGATTATTGATCGAGAGGGGCGACGACTCAGAGATCAGAGCATTCCATATATGAAGGTGATTTGGAAGGGAATGACGTAAAGGGACGCAACTTGGGAAGTAGAGGATGACATGCGTAGATGGTATCCGAGTTTATGGCTCAAGTTGTGTAACAAATTTTGAGGGTGAAATTTATTTTTTGGAGGGAGGATTGTAATATCCTAAATTGTAATTAAGGGCTAATGACTTAAAGAGTAGTTTAATCATTGTTAATCAAATATTTTTCAAGTATGTAATGTGAATTGTGATATAAAATATGCTTGATCATGATTTAGTAAGTGTTGCAATAATCAGGGGCAAAAAAAGGAAAGTTCAGACTAATTGATCTGTCACCAAAAAAGAAACTCATAGGTAACTTGAGATCAATGGTTAGGATTAGTTCTTGAATGGTCAAGGGTAAGGAATCAAGTGTGTATGTGAGTATATGAATTCATAGAAAGAAAAGTGTTTGCTACTGAAACCTGGAGGTCTAGTGATGGATGCACCGTCGGGAAGAATTCCTTCACCCATGCTTGCCATTGGATCCTTCTTAGGTTGTTATACCTTAACAAGAAGACCTACTCTCTGATACCAAATGTTAGAGCAAGCGTTTCACCCAAGAGGGGGTGAATTGGGTGATTTTCAAAATTTCGTTGCAAATATAAAATTTGATGTTGAAATTAAAATAGGAAAGAGTAAGGAGAAATATCACCGAAGTGTACACCGGGAGTTATATTGGTTCAGCCACAACCACTTTGACCTACGTCCAGTCCTCAGAGCTTTTCTGAGAGTTTCACTATAACTTCTAAGATTCAGTGGGTTCTTGGCACCTCAGTACAAGCAAGTTCCTTCGCCTGGACACTCACTCCCCCTTACAAGTTGTAATCCAATCCCAACTCAAGGTTCCACAACCTTAAGTTACCTCAATAACAAATATTGAGTTTGAATGAAATATCTCTCTCACAGAGTGAATAAGAATCACTAAAGCATAGAATTACAAGTATAATGTAAAACAAAGTAATGAACTTGATGATACGTTCGTGAGTGTGTTCTTCCTTTTTTTCTCTATTTAGATGTTCCCATATATATAGATACCTTCGTAAAGATTGCAGAACATATTTCTTCATGTCTATTATAGCGTGCACAGCCACTATTGACTTTTCCAGTATTTGAAAAACATACGTTTACGGTAGGTGGCGGTCGGTGACATTTGAGCGTTGCTTTTGACTTTCCTTATTTGGTAAGATCTCTTCATTGTTTATCTGTGGAAATGCTAAGAATACTAATATAATAAAAAGTTAATCGAATAGGAAACAAAACAATGAACGTTGGAATGATTTCAAACTTTCTGGGTTTCCATACTCGAGTAGCTACTCGAGTATTCATTGAAGTTTACTCGAGTACTTACTCGAGTATCATCGTGAATTCTTTAATGGACTGCAAGTCACCAAACAATTATAAGATTACTCAGGTAGTGCATGGAATAATCAAAATATCAAACCTTTGGAAATGCTTGTTTACTCGGGTACCTACTCGAGTAATGCACTCTTTTCTTCATAGGTTACTCGGGTACCAACTCGAGTAAACCTTCAAATAAACTTATGTTACTCGATGCTCTACTCCAGTAATGTTGGCAGGATTTCAAGGCCGAGAGCACTTCAAGTTTGATTACCTTGTTACTCGAGTACTTACTCGAGTAAACTTACTTTTTGTGCATAACTTACTCGGGTAATGACTTGAGGTTTTCCTTCAAACATAACACTGCATACTCGAGTACATACTCGAGTAATCCACTTAAAAAGAATCATTAAATCCTTGCATACTAGAGTAATGACTCGAGGAAAGTGAGATAAAATGAAATCAAGTTTATCGAGTACTACCTTCAAGTTTTTACTTACCTCAGTGCGTTACTCGAGTAGCTACTCGAGTAACATTGGCAGTGGTACAAAGTGCCGAGAGCAACACATTTTCTGAAACAGAGTAACTCGAGTACATACTCGAGTATCATTGGCAGGCCGAGAGCAACTTGGAAACTTTTACCTGGTTACTCGAGTAGCTACTTGAGTAACTTTGGCAGGGCGAGAGCAACTTGAAAACTTTTACACTATTACTCGAGTAACGTTGGCAGGTTACTGGAAGGTATCTCTGGTAACTTCAAGTTTTTTCTAATTACTCGAGTACATACTCGAGTAATGCCTTAGAAAACTTGGTACTCATCAAGTTTCTCAGCTTTTTCTCTTGGCCTTTCTTCATTACTCCAATGCTTACTTCAAGTGATGCTTTTCCCTCTTATTACTTTGTTCAAACTTATTTATTACTCAAGACTTTTTCATACCATTCTTTGTGATCATCAAAACATGAGATCTAACATTCTCCCCCTTTTTGATGATGACAAAACTTGGTGATTTTGAACAAGATTTTTGAAAGTAAGTTCTCAAATAAACACATCTTGAATTCAATGATAAAATTTGAAAACCTTGTTAAGTTTATATTCAAAATGATTTGAAAAGGATTGAGATTATAACATATTCACCTTGCATACACAATAAACTATTAGTCCAACAATGTATCATAATTAAAAGCTTAAATGGACTTGAAATGAAATCATAACTTAAATAAACTTGCATTAAACTTAAAGATTGCATTACAAGATAACAAAATAAAAACTTAACAAGTTCAAATATTCAAAAGACTCCCTAAAATCCCATGTACACCCATATACCCAAAAAGACTCAGAGACTTCCACAAAATCACTCTCAAGTTCTTCTCCCCCTTTTTGTCTTCATCATTCAAGAGGAGGATCGGAAGGCTTGACCACGGAAATAGGCTTCACTGGAAGAACTAAGCCATCATCTGAACCAGAAGAGTCAAAAGAGCTAGAAGAGACTGGTTCAGGAAGATGAAGTGGAGGAATGTGGATGTCATCTTTGGGAGGAATAGGAGGGGACTGGTAGACAACCATAGTAGAGGTCTCAACCTTTGGAGTGGTCTGAACCTCTAGAGTAGTCTCATCCTCTAGAGTATGATGTTCAGAGGAGGAGGAAGGAGATATTTCCTCAGTGTGGGTAGGAGATGGAATAGGTTTAGGAGGGAGCTCAGGCTGAGGTTTGGAAGGTGAATCATCAAGGATGATATGAATGGTCTCATTGGTGTCAGGGTTATTCACTGAGTACAGGATATCTTTGGGTTATGCCTCAGGTGGACTAGAGACCGGAGGGATAGAAGGCTCAGCCTCAGTGTGAGGAATATCAGAAGGGGGTTCTCTGGAGGTGGTGGTGGTGCAGAAGAAGATGGACCAATAGAAGGTCCGGGACCCAATGATTCCAAACGTCCCAGGATTAATCTCAGTGTCTTACCCTGGGCACGTTGCTCAGCTAGCAACTCCTCGTGCCTCTTTTCCATTTTCTCAACCAACTCTCCCATTTTGTAGTTCATGTTGGTAATCAATTTAGCATTTGTGTTGGCAATGTCAACATGGAATCCTCAGAGCATATTCTCCATGAAATGCTGAAGTGTGGCATTGAGGAAGGAGGGTGATGATGTGGTGGCAGCTGGAGCTGATGACTGAGTGTCATCCATTTTGCTGGTCTCGGTCTCAGTAGTCTTCTTCTTCTTCTTTGACCCAGACTCCAGAGGGTTTTTGAGAGGGATGTCAATATTCAGTTTCCCAATCTGATTTCTCCCAACTGGAGTCATCCTCTCAATAGGTTCCTTGCTATCCAAATACCATATCTTATTCTCTTTCAGAATAAGTGACACTATTTGAGGATATGGCATTGGTGTGGTAGCTTTCCCATCCACTCTGTATCTTTTCATCTCAGAAAAGATATACTCCCCCAAGTCCTTCTGTTCCTTCAGGAGAAGTGAAGCAAACCACCTAAAGTCCCTATCAGAGAAATGGGTATAATTGTTGGCCTTGTTCACAAGGGATCTAGAGTAGATGTACCATAAAACCCTGTGATGATCACACATATCACTCGGTTTGAAATTGAAGGGGCCAACTAACTCACCGGGTTTTAGGACAGAAAAGATTTGGTTTGGTTCAAGTTGAGAATAAATATCATCTGGGGGATTCTCTATCCCTAACCACATGTTTATCCTAGAAGGTGAAATAAGGATCTTTTGGCCTCTTACTATAGTGGTCATCTCTTCCTCAGCCGAGGTTCTGTTTGGCTCATCTAAGTTCTCAAGATTACAGTAAAAGTGTGTGATCACTTTTGTGCAGAAACGTAATCTAATCGAAAGCCAAGGCATAAAAGGATCTAAATATGGACTAAGGTCATGCTTCAATACCTCCTGAAGTAACTTGAGGTCTACATAATGTGTCTTGCACACTTTCCTCCTGGCAAACTGAGATAGATACTTTGGGGATTCCACTAGCTTGTTGACATTGAACCCTTTTGGAGGGTTGGTGATTTCCTCTTCTGGCAATCTTGATTTCTTTGAAGATTGCCCCTTCTCCATTTGATCTATAATGTTTTCCATAGCCTTCGCCACATTCTTATCATACTTAGGCTTTTTAGTAGGCTTTGGTGTGAAAGAGGGAGTAGAGGAATCAGAGGGAGGAGGTGAGGGAGATTTGGAACTCTTGCCTCTCCCGGTGGATGTACTCTTTTTGGATTGAGCCCTTGTAGCTATAGGCTCTTTGATCACAACCCCTTTCGGTTTCGGTTGAGGTTGAGGTTGAGGTTGGATTTTGGCTTTTGATCTTGGTGTAAGTTTTCTTCTCTTTTTGGGAGGAGAAGAAAGAGGATCAGGATGTTGTTGTGATTCAGAGGAATCTGTGAATTTGAGATTTTTGGTTCTAACCATCTTAAAACACATAAAATCTGGAAATCTCAGAGAAAAGAGAGTCATAGTCGCGAGTTAGGGCACTGAGAATATAAGAAGAATAGGAAGTTTTTGGGGTTGAAATCTGTTGGGTTTTGACGAAAATGATGCAAGGAATCAATTGTGAAAAGTTTTTGTAAGAGTGTCTAGTAATTTACTTGAGGAGATTTTGTGAAAATGATCGAGTTTGTGACAGACAAAGACCTAAAACCCGACGTTACTCGAGGCCTTACTCGAGTAATCTTCAAGTTTACTCGAGGCCTTACTCGAGTGATCATACAGAAAATCTCTAAAATCATTCATTTAAATTGCGTACCTGGCATGAATAATATTGTAATTATCCATGATTGTTCCCTCGATCATTTATAACCAATTTAAAGCAGATTTGGATCATTTTTCATCAAATTAGAATTCTGGACTTGTAGTTACTCAAGTCCTTACTCGAGTAAGCTTCAAGTTTACTCGAGGCTCGCCTCGGGTAACCTATCTTTTCACTTCTGACTGTTCATTTCTTAGTAACTCAACCGTTTTATTCAAATTCCAAGTAACTTGATCCATTACTTCCAGTTTTGAAGGCCATTACTCGAGTAGTTACTCGAGTAAGGTGCTTCTTTACTTTAAGTTGTTCCTCGGGTAATGCTTCTCTGTTAGTCATAACTTCAAGTTGGTAATCCAGTAAAGGTGTCCTCTGATCACCTCTGTTTTTATTTCTCAAAACAGAGTTTCAATCTTCCTGCAAAACAAGTTTCTATATACTCCGATGCTTTAGTTAGTAATCATCAAAACTTTAACAAATGACTTCATCTAATATTATGAGAGACTGAAATAACTTACAACTCATTGGGATTTACCATTCCCAATTCTCTTCTGATGTATAGAAATTGATCTTTTGCAAGGGGTTTTGTGAAAATATCAGCAATTGAAGATGAGTAGGAATGAATATCACTTTCACATCTTTCTTTTAAACATGATCTCTAATGAAGTGATGTCTGACATCGATATGCTTGGTTCTAGAGTGTTGAACTGGATTCTTTGCCAAGCTTATCGTACTAGTATTGTCACAATAGATTGGTATTTCTTTGAGATAAATACCAAGATCTTGTAGTTGTTGTTTTAACCATATTACTTGTGCACAACAACTTGAGACTGCAACATATTCGGCTTCCGTTGACGAAAGAGACACTGTATTTTGTTTCTTGTTGAACCATGATACAAGAGATCCTTCAAGAAATTGTCCTTGTCCACTGGTGCTCTTTCTGTCTGTTTTGTATCCTCCATGATCTGAATCTGAATATGCAACAAGATATTCACTTCTTCCTTTGGGATACCACAGACCCAATTCGGGTGTGTCAGCAAGGTATCTAAAGATTCGTTTGACCGTTTTAGCATGTGATTCTTTTGGTGCCGATTGATATCTTGCACATATACCAACACTAAATTGGATGTCTGGTCTACTTGCCGTGAGATAGAGTAATGATCTAATCATTCCTCTATACTTTGTGATGTTGTAGTCCTTTCCTTTAACATCAGCATCAAGCAACGTAGTTGAGCTCATAGGAGTGTCCGTGCCATTTGCTTCATTCATTCCATACTTCTTCAACAATTCTTTCAAATACTTTGTTTGAGATATGAAGATTCCATTCTTTGTTTGTTTGATTTGCAAACCAAGAAAGAAATTTAATTCTCCCATCATTGACATCTCAAACTCTCCCTGCATTATCTCAGAAAATTCCTTACACAGAGATTCATTAGTAGCGCCGAAAACAATGTCATCAACATATATTTGAACAATTAAAAATCATCACGTTTTTGTTTTATAAAAAGTGTTGTATCAACTTTTCCTCATACAAAACCTTGATCAATGAGAAATTTATTGAGCCTTTCATACCATGCTCTAGGAGCTTGTTTTAAACCATATAAAGCCTTTTTAAGTTTGAAAACATGGTAAGGTTTGGTAACATCCTCAAAACTTGGAGGTTGTTCTACATATACTTCTTCCATGATGTAACCATTTAGAAAAGCACTCTTTATATCCATTTGATAGAGTTTGAATCCTTTGATGCATGCAAAGGCTAAGAGTACGCATATAGCTTCCAATCTAGCCACCGGAGCATACGTTTCCTCATAATCAATCCCTTCTTCCTGATTATAGCCTTTGGCCACCAACCTTGCCTTATTTCTGACAATAATTGTGGATTCATCAAGTTTGTTCTTGAATACCCATTTAGTTCCAATGATCGGATGATCCTTGGGTCGAGGTACCAAATCCCAAATTTGATTTCTCTCAAATTGATTTAGTTCTTCTTGCATTGCTATAACCCAATCATTGTCTGATAGGGCTTCATCAATGTTTGAAGGTTAAATTTCAGAAATGAATGCAGAAAAACTTACTTCATTGAAAATTCTATTTCTAGTTTTGATCCCTTCATTCACATCTCCTATGACTTGATCTAAGGGATGACTTTTATTGTATTTCCAGGCTTTAGGTTGACCTGGAGATTGCTCTTCTTCCTTGGTTTCATCAACCACTGGAATAAGAGTTTTAGAAATAGATTGACCATTTTCTTGATTTAAAACAACTTCCTGTTCTTCATTAATGGTTTTGTCAGAGGATTCAAATTCATCAAATACAACGTGAATTGATTCTTCAATAATACATGTTCTTTTATTGTAAACTCTATATGCTTTACTTCGGTTAGAATATCCTAGGAAAATTCCTTCATCTGTTTTAGAATCAAATTTTCCTAAGTTATCGTTACCATTATTATGAATGAAACACTTACAACCGAAGATGTGTAGATGAGCAATGTTTGGCTTCCTTCCTTTGTATAACTCATAAGGTGTCTTTCCAAGTTTTGTTCTGATATAGGCCCTATTTGAAATATAGCATGCTGTACTCATAGCATCAGCCCAGAACACTTGAGACACATTCTTTTCATTCAACATTGCTCTAGCCATTTCAGTGAGCACTCTATTCTTCTGTTCCACAACTCCGTTTGTTGAGGCGTCCTTGGAGCAGAGAAATTGTGATCAATGCCATTAGTATCACAATATTCTTCAAAGGCTTGATATTCAAATTCTCCACCATGATCAGTTCTAATACCTGCAATGGACATACCTTTCTCATTTTGCACTTTCTTGGCAAAAACAATAAATTCTTCAAAGGTTTCATCTTTTGATGATAGAAAAATAACCCATGTAAATCTAGAGAAATCATCAACAATGACCAATGAATATAGGTTTCCACCAAGACTCTTTATTCTTGCTGGGCCAACTAAATCCATATGCAATAATTGTAGTAGTCTATTTGTTGAAATCTCATTTTTCAATTTGAAAGATGATTTAGTTTGTTTACCCTTTTGACATGCGTCACAAATCAAGTCATTTTTGAAAGTTACTTTGGGTAATCCAAGAACTAAATCCTTTTTGAGTAGTTTGCCTAATTGATGCATATTGACATGAGCCAATCTCTTATGCCATAGCCAACTTTCATCAGTATTACTCAGAAAACAGTTTTCAGACTCATTTCTACTAATATCTAGAGTATAGCAGTTACCTTCCCTTTTTGCTCTGAGCTTAGCATTGATATTCTTCTTATCAAGTTGTAAGTCATTCTTGTTGGTAATTAGCATTCTTCTGAGTCAAATATTACCCAGTTGTCTTTATCTGCACTTTGACTTACACTCAGCAAATTGTGACACAAGCCTTCAACATAATATACACCTTTGACTTGTATTCCTTTGTCATTTTTGATTTCACTAATTCCTGCTATCTTTCCTGATTGATTTCCTCCAAATTTTACCTTTCCACCTTCCTTAGGTTGCAATGTGGTAAAACTTTCAAAATCTCTGGTCATATGTCCAGAGCATCCACTATCTATGTACCACTTGCTATTTTTGGATGCTTTGAGACATACCTACAATCAAATAACTAGGTCTTAGGTACCCACATCTTTTTGGGTCCTGTTGGGTTAGTACAAATAATTTTTTGAACATATGAGCCTTTAGGTACCCATTTGTAGGTTCCTATTGTTCCTTTCTTCTTATGAATGCATGAAGATATATAATGACCTTTTCTATTACAGTAATTACAAAATGCAAATGGATTCGATGTATGCACAGAATGCTGGAAATAATTCAGATATGACTTACCTCCTGCTTTCTTTCTTCCTTTCCTTTTGTCTGATTTTGGATCATATCCAATCCCAGATCGGTCATTTACAAATCGTTGAGCTTTTAAAATAACATTTAGCATCTCACTTCCTTGAGTAAATTTTTCAAGAGTTTTTATAAGATCGGTGTTTTTCTTTTTCAAAGAAGAACAATTTTCACAATCCTTTTCTGAACTTTCTTTAAGTTCAATTTCAAGAGCTTTGTTTTTCTTTTTGAAAACAATTAATTCTTTAACTACTTTGATGAATTCAGAATGTAAAGCATTATATTCAGAGAGTAATTAATCATAGGTAGGATAAGAATCATTTACCTCCTCTTCTGTTTCTTCTTGAGCAACGAGACATATATTAGCTACTTCTTCCTCATCACTTTCTTCGTCAGAGGAACTATCACCCCATATAGCAGATACGAAGGCCTTCTTTTTGTTGAAGAATTTGCCTTTTCTCTTTTCTTTGCTCGTTTGATTCAGTTCTGGACATTCTGATTTGATATGTCCTGGTTTTCCACATTCGTAGCAAATGATATGCTCTTTGCTGCTAGTTCCACCTTTTTGAAAGTGTTTGAATCCTTGTCCTTTCTTGTAGAAATTTCAGAATCGTTTTATGATTAGGCCCATTTCATCATCGTCAAACTCCTCATCCTCATCTTGATTCTCTTCTTTTACTTTTAGTGCTAGACCTTTTTTTTTCTTGTCACCAATGTCATCTAGTTCTCGTTTGAACTTTAGTTTGCTTTCATATTCAGAAAGACTTCCAAATAGAGAAGCAACTGGTCTCATTGATTCTCCTTTTGCTTCTTCTATCGCAGTGAATTTGGCCTCCCATTCTTTAGAAAGAATATTTAGAATCTTTCGTACTTGGGTATGCTGATCATAGACTTTCCCAAGAGCTGCAAGTTGATTAACAAGATGAGTATATCTAAGTTCAAATTCAGATATTGATTCACCTGATTTAATTCGAAGTAAATCGAATTCAGTGACCAAGGTGTTGATCCGATTCTCCTTTATTCCCAAAGTTCATTCATGAGTTATTTCCAGAGCTTACCACAATTCCTTTGCTGTTGGAAATGTGCAAATTCTGAAATACTCACTTTGACTCAGGCACTTTGTAACATCAGAATTGCCTTGCTGTTGAGAGTGATAAGTTTCTTGTCATTCTTATCATATTCCGCTGGCATCTTGGGAATTTTCTGAGAATCTACAATCTTTATAGGTTGATAGTTTCCACTCTCAATCACATCCCATAGCCCATATTCAGTAGCCATTACGAATACTCTGAACTTTGCTTTCCAGAAAGAAAAGTGTTAGCCACTGAAACCTGGAGGTCTAGTGATGGATGCACCGTCGGGAAGAATTCCTTCGCCCATGCTTGCCATTGGATCCTTCTTAGGTTGTTATACCTTAACAAGAAGACCTACTCTCTGATACCAAATGTTAGAGCAAGCGTTTCACCCAAGAGGGGGGTGAATTGGGTGATTTTAAAAATTTCGTTGCAAATATAAAATTTGACGTTGAAATTAAAACAGGAAAGAGTAAGGAGAAATATCACCGAAGTGTACATCGGGAGTTATACTGGTTCAGCCACAACCACTTGACCTACGTCCAGTCCTCAGAGCTTCTCTGAGAGTTTCACTATAACTTCCATGATTCAGTGGGTTCTTGGCACCTTAGTACAGGCAAGTTCCTTCGCCTGGACACTCGCTCCCCCTTACAAGTTGTAATCCAATCCCAACTCAAGCTTCCACAACCTTAAGTTATCTCAATAACAAATATTGAGTTTGAATGAAATATCTCTCTCACAGAGTGAATAAGAATCACTGAAGCATAGAATTACAAGTATAATGTAAAACAAACTAATGAACTTGATGATACGTTCGTGAGTGTGTTCTTCCTTTTTTTCTCTATTTAGATGTTCCCATATATATAGATACCTTCGTAAAGATTGCGGAACATATTTCTTCATGTCTATTGGAGCGTGCACAGCCACTATTGACTTTTCCAGTATTTGAAAAACATACGTTTGCGGTAGGTGGCGGTCGGTGACATTTGAGCGTTGCTTTTGACTTTCCTTGTTTGGTAAGATCTCTTCTTGTTTATCTGTGGAAATGCTAAGAATACTAATATAATGAAAAGTTAATCGAATAGGAAACAAAACAATGAACGTTGGAATGATTTCAAACTTTCTGGTTTCCATACTCGAGTAGCTACTCGAGTATTCATTAAAGTTTACTCGAGTACTTACTCGAGTATCATCGTGAATTCTTTAATGGACTGCAAGTCACCATACAATTATAAGATTACTCGGGTAGTGCATGGAATAATCAAAATATCAAACCTTTGGAAATGCTTGTTTACTCGGGTACCTACTCGAGTAATGCACTCTTTTCTTCATAGGTTACTCGGGTACCAACTCGAGTAAACCTTCAAATAAACTTATGTTACTCGATGCTCTACTCCAGTAATGTTGGCAGGATTTCAAGGCCGAGAGCACTTCAAGTTTGATTACCTTGTTACTCGAGTACTTACTCGAGTAAACTTACTTTTTGTGCATAACTTACTCGGGTAATGACTTGAGGTTTTCCTTCAAACATAACACTGCATACTCGAGTACATACTCGAGTAATCCACTTAAAAAGAATCATTAAATCCTTGCATACTAGAGTAATGACTCGAGGAAAGTGAGATAAAATGAAATCAAGTTTATCGAGTACTACCTTCAAGTTTTTACTTACCTCAGTGCGTTACTCGAGTAGCTACTCGAGTAACATTGGCAGTGGTACAAAGTGCCGAGAGCAACACATTTTCTTAAACAGAGTAACTCGAGTACTTACTCGAGTATCATTGGCAGGCCGAGAGCAACTTAGAAACTTTTACCTGGTTACTCGAGTAGCTGCTTGAGTAACATTGGCAGGCCGAGAGCAACTTGAAAACTTTTGCACTATTACTCGAGTACTTACTCGAATAACGTTGGCAGGTTACTGGAAGGTATCTCTGGTAACTTCAAGTTTTGTCTCATTACTCGAGTACATACTCGAGTAATGCCTTAGAAAACTTGCTACTCATCAAGTTTCTCAGCTTTTTCTCTTGGCCTTTCTTCATTACTCCATTGCTTACTTCAAGTGATGCTTTCCCTCTTATTACTTTGTTCAAACTTATTTATTACTCAAGACATTTTCATACCATTCTTTGTTATCATCAAAACATGAGATCTAACACACTGTGGATTTGACTTGTCTACGGCCAAATCAATTAGAAGTTACTTTGGATTTTGATTGGTTAATTGCAAATAATGTATTGCTTGATTGTGGGAACAAGAGGCTTATATATCTTACATCTCAAAGGGTTTAAAATGTGAATGATGTGAATGGTAGTTTGAATTTCCTTTCAACAGCTAAGGCTGAGAAATGTCTGGAAAAGGGTTGCCAGGGGTATATGGTATTCTTTTCAGTGCAAGGAGAAACGAATGAAACTTTGAATAGTATACCTATGGTAAATGAATTCCCTGAGGTATTTTATGATGATTTGATTGGATTGCCTCCAAAAAGGGAAGTTCAGTTTTTGATTGAAATCATACCTAAAGCTGGTTCTATTTTGAAAGCCCCATATCGTATGGCCCCAAATAAAATGGTGGAGTTAAAGAAACAGATTGAAATTTTGCTTGAGAAATGGTTTATTAAACATAGTGTGTTGCCTTGGAGAGCTCCAGTATTATTTGTTAAAAAGAAAGATGAGAGTCTTCATTTGTGTATTGATTCTAGAGAGTTGAATAAGATTACTGTTAAGAACAAGTACCCTCTTCCTAGAATTGATGGCCTTTTAGATCAATTGTTTGGTTCATGTGTGTTTTCAAAGATTGATCTAAGGTCAGGGTATCATCAGCTGTGTGTGAAAGAAGAAGATGTTCCAAAAACTGCTTTCAGAATGAGATATGGGCATTATGAGTTTTTGGTGATGTCATTTGGGCTAACCAATACACCTGCGGTATTCATGGATTATATGAACCGTGTCTTTCGACAGTATCTGGATCAGTTCGTTATGGTATTCATCGATGATATCTTGATATACTCCAAGAGTAGGGAGGAGTATAAGCATTATTTGAAGATTGTATTGAATATATTATGTGAGAAGCATCTCTATGCCAAGTTGAGTAAGTGCGAGTTTTGGCTATCAGAAGTAAAATTCTTAGGCCATGTTATCTCGCAAGAAGGGGTCTTTGTGGATCCTAGTAAGGTGGAAGTAGTACTGGACTGGTAGAGGCCAGAAACTGTTGCTGAGCTACGTAGTTTTCTGGGTCTTATTGGTTACTACTGGAGATTCATCTAGAATTTCTCTCATATTGCATTTCCGATGACCAAGCACACGAGAAAGGATCAACCATTTGTGTGGGATGAGAAATGTGAAAATTGCTTTGTGGATCTGAAGGAGAGATTGACTACGGCACCTATGTTGATTATACCTGATCCCAGCTTGCCTTATGTTATGTACAGTAATGCGAGTAAGCAGGGATTAGGGTGTATGCTTATGCAGCAGGGACGTATGGTGGCCTATGCCTCTTGACAGCTCAAATCCCATAAAATGAACTATCCCACCTGTATTGTGACCTCAAGAGTCTCAAGTATATGTATGACCAGAAAGAGTTGAATATGAGACAGCGCCTGTGGATGGAATTACTTAAAGACTATAACCTAGAAATTAAATACCATCCGGGTAAGGCAAATATGGTCGTTGATACTTTGAGTCAAAAGATAGTGCTTATGGCAACAATGTTGATACAAGAGGGGAACTTAATTGCTAACTTTTGAGATTTGAATTTGTCCAACCAAATCCTCTGTGCCAGTTATACTGTTTTTCAAGGGGAAGGTGACTTGAGAGCTGAGATTGAAGAGGTTCAAAGGCAAGATGGCTGGATACAACGGAATCTGGCTAGAATTGAGTGGGAGAAGCTCAAGGCTATGATCTGTCACCTAGTGGATTGGTTCGCTATAAGAAGAGAATTTATGTTCCACATAAGGCAGAATTGAGACAAAAGATTATTGATGAGGCACACAAGAGCTGGTACACTCTCCATCCTGGTATAACCAAAATGTACCATAATTTGAAATCTGCATATTACTAGCATCGGGAGAGCTATTAAGAGAAAGAAGCTAAGCTTGAGGTATATTGGTCCTTTTGAGATTCTTACAAGAATTGGGCCTATTGTGTATCGAATATGCCTACCCCCAAACTTGAGCAGGCTCCACGATGTGTTTCATCTTTCCCAACTGAAGAAGTACCAACCAGATCCATCTCATATTTTTGAGTATGAGGAAGTTGAACTGCAGACAACTTTACATATGAAGTTGAACCAGAACAGATTATTGATCGAGAGGGGCGACGACTTAGAGATCAGAGCATTCCATATATGAAGGTGATTTGGAAGAGAATGACATAAAGGGACGCAACTTGGGAAGTAGAGGATGACATGCGTAGATGGTATCCGAGTTTATGGCTCAAGTTGTGTAACAAATTTTGAGGGTGAAATTTATTTTTTGGAGGGAGGATTGTAATATCCTAAATTGTAATTAAGGGCTAATGACTTAAAGAGTAGTTTAATCATTGTTAATCAAATATTTTTGAAGTATGCAATGTGAATTGTGATATAAAATATGCTTGATCATGATTTAGTAAGTGTTGCAATAATCAGGGGCAAAAAAAGGAAATTTCACACTAATTGATCTGTCACCAAAGAAGAAACTCATAGGTAACTTGAGATCAATGGTTAGGATTAGTTCTTGAATGGTCAGGGGTAAGGAATCAAGTGTGTATGTGAGTATGTGAATTCATAGAAAGAGGCACAAGATGTTGACATGTGGCAAGTTGTAGACCATTAGATAAGGTCAAAGTTTCAAACTCATTTTTCTCTTCCCTCTCTTCCTCCAAGTCGGGTTGTGTGCATGGGAAAAGGAAAACAATATGCATCTTCAACCTTCTCATCTAATCTCCATTTCATTGAGTAAAGGAAGGAAAGAAAAAGTGTAAAGGTGAGATTTTGACATGTTCTATGCCATCTAATGCTCAAGTGTTCTTAAATTCTGTTCATGGTTGCAAGAGCTTCATTACCATGATTTCAAATTTTTGAAAGGAGGTATTTTGGTGTTGGAAGGAATTTGAAAGTTGAGAAATCAAGGAACTCCATTTGGAAAGAAGGAAGAGGTAAGAATGAGCTCTCTACTAATCTAAGTTTTATGATCATAGGTTAAGTTTTGAGAACTTTTGATTTTGCCCTGATTTTGAGATTTTTTGGAATGGACGAATAGTCTACTATTTGGTAGTGGAATTAGTGTTAAATTGTGTCTTGATTTCAATGGATTTAGTCTGGATTTGAATTAGGAAATATGGCAATTTTGGTAATTGTGGTTTATATGGGTCAAATCTGAATGTGTGTATATTTGAAGGGATTTTGGATGTTTTAGTGTTACCAATAGGTTCCTTATAGAATTTTAGATGAGAATGAGTTTTGGTATAAGTTTTAGAACCATTGGAACCAGCTTTGGTGAGTTTGGAAATTTCTATCAGTTGCTGTGTTCTGGCTATAGATAAGCCTCACTCGAGTGAAGTAGGGTCTTGCTCGAGTGTAGCATGATATTTTCCTTTCTCTTCAGCGTTTCAGCAGAATTCTCAGGCAAAGTGCAAGAGTACAGTTCCTTGCCTGCGAGTGGCATGGATCATCACTGGAGTGAACTCGATCTCACTCGAGTGCGGGAGTAAGTTTCAACTTAGAGTTGCTCTTGGGTAGTCACTCTCTGCACCTCACTCAATGGGACTCGAGTGATTGTGTGAAGTCACTCGGATTCATAACTGAGTGCTTGAGTTCACTGGCCTCTCTAGGAAGTATTGGTGCTCTCGGGTACATACTTTATGTGTCTCACTCGCTAAGGCTCAAGTGAGAGTGGAGACATCACTCGAGTGAGGCCTTCTTCACTCGAGTAACTTGGCCAGAATATAGTACTTTTGCTCCCAAAAAGGGATCTTTGGTCAAGTGTTCCCAACCCTTTAGGCATATCTTTAGGCTTCTAGTGGCCACCTAAAGAGTTCAAACGATAGCCAACTTAAAGTAAAATAAAGATAAGAGTTTGGGAAAAGATAATAACCTATCGTCCTTGATTCTAGTTTGTAGGCTTTGACATTTGCCCTGGTCATGAACGAACGGTGCCAGAGCAAGTCAGGAAAGAATAAGGTTGTCACTCTCTCTCTTATACTATATGTGATACATGGTCTATTTGTTTGATCATTGTTTGTGAGTCTATCACCCACGGCCCATTGATGGTTACGATTGGAGGATCATACCTTCGGGGTGGTGGAATCCAGGGGATGAGACTATATGGAAGCTGTAAGGCTATATGTGAAATCCAAAAGGCTATTTGTAAGTCTATCACCTGCGGCCCGTCGGTGGTGATGGTGGGAGGAACATACCTTCGGGGTGGCGGAATCCGGGGGATGAGACTATGGGATTATGTGCATTTATGGCAGCTTGCATGCTGTGTTTTATGTTGTGTTGTTGCTTGATGATTTACTTACATGCTATGTGATTACATGTTGTATAAGTGATTTGTTATTTCTGGGATTCTTTTGAATCTTATTCTTTTCATTGACTAACCTTACAGACATGGCAAGTGGCTCCAATGAGAAAAGGATGACTAGGAGTGGCTAGAGTCTTGTAGAGATATTTGGGATTATTGTATATTATTTTTGGATGTAAATAATATTTTGATTACGGTACGTAATCCCCTTGTTGGAAATTATAAACCTGGTAGTTATTATTTAGATGACCCGGGGGTTGCCTTGATTTCTATTTTATACTTTGATATGTTTAAATGTGATTCAACTGCATAGGGTAATTAATTTGGATTATGAAATTTGAGACCAAGGAAGGTATAAATTTTGAAAATATTTGTGAAAACCCTACCGTAAGGAAGGGATCGAAAGTAAGTTTTGTTTTATTCGTCTTTATTTCATTTTAATTTCAAATTTCGAATTATAATTACGATGGGGGTTACAATATCTTTGATCACAAATATGATAAGCATGACAATCATCACATCATTCACAGCGGCATTCAATCATGACAACAATCACATACGTAATATGCATGACAATCTTAACAGCTGTCACATACATGACAATGCATAGCATTATGAAGTTTACAACAATTTGTGACAGCAGTGACATATACTTTTGTGACATTCGTCACATTCACAACCATGACATTCGTCACTATTCAATCGTTACATTCAATGATATGTACAAACATATAATGCATTATACATGATATAAGAGAAAGAGTCACTAACTTGTTCTTTTCTCTCATGCTCTGGCATCAGTTTATCACACGCAAGGCAAATGTCAAATTCTATACATCATAGCTCAAAACTCTTAGGGTTGGTTATTATTTGAGACCTTTAGGTGGCTACTAAAAACCTAAACAAATGCCTAAACACTACTATAAATAGGGATTTTAACGTCCCTATTTTGGCACTTTTAATGTCCTAAAATAGGGGGACATCTATGTGAGGGGCATAGTATATTTTAGAAAAGACGCCCCAAAAAAATAGGAAATCTAAAGTGGCACTTTAGATGTCCCTATTAGGAATTGGGACGTGTAAAGTCCCCCTGTGGAGGACTTTAGGCATCTCAATTATCAATAAGGACATCTAAAGTCCTCTATAAAGGGACTTTAGATATCCCAATTCTCAATTTGGGACGTCTAAGTATTCACTTCAGACGTCCCTATTGAGAATAGGGACGTCTAAATTCCCTCCACAGGGGGACTTTAGATGTCATTTTTCTCAATTTGGGACATTAAAATGTTTTATTTTTTTTAAATGATTATTTATATTCTTCATTACCCAGCAAATTCAAACTACAGAAATAGAATAGAAGATGGATTCATAAACCACAATGTCGATTACAAAATGGTAAGGACATCCAGCACTACAATCTTTACTATATATATGTACAATAACAACTCATACAACCTACTACTATATATGTACAATAACACCCAAAAAGTGTCAAAATGTTGTCATTACACAATTACTAGCTAATATAAATAAAAATTTTACTGATCTATATGTTGAAGAAGATGTCCAGCCAAAAAAGGTCTCTGATCAAATTAATGTCTACATGTAGGTAGGCATCTTCATTATCAAAAATCTTAAAATTAGAAAATAAGCTTTGATGAAATGAATCAAGCAAATGAATTAATTAGAATTTCAATTACAATACCAAAAATATTATCATTTGAGAATAAATAACTAGTTACCTATTCAAAATCGCTAATAATTCCACTTTGAATGATGTTGTGCATATAAAGTATAATATAACATCTGCGTTCAGTGTTGCCAGGTTGTCGAGGGCACTTTAAATCAATGCCAATTGGTTGTTAAAATCAATAAAGGTATATCTAAAATGACCATCAATGAAAGAATTAGAATTAAAACTACTTACTTTCAGAAAATACCACTTTGGGTATCTAACAACTTTACCTTCATGTGACCGCCTAGGAATCAATATGTTTAAGTCGCACTATCATAAAAATCAAAATCAATAGAAATTAGATCTATTCATTTTTTTAAGAGTCAATAAAATACAAACAAAATAACTAATGTGTCGAAGGCGAATTTTGTATCTTTATCTGGCCTTTTACCCAAGGAATCAAACCAATAGACTAGTTGCGGTGAGGACAAATAAAACACAAAATCCAGTGGTAACTATAACAACATGTACAGATTAAAATAAAGTTATATGACAAGGCAATTATTTATTAAACATTTTAAATAGACAAGTTTAACTTAATTACAAGTTTAACTTAATTCTTTATGTAAATTTATATTTTAAAAAAACAAACTTGATGATGAAAATGGGGGTGAAGGTAGCCGACGATGTCTTTGTGTTTCCAAGGTGGAGAGACCGTTGGAGGAGGTGGGTATACACAGTGAAGAGCAAGTGTGAGGTCTGCGTGGGAGGTGGAGGGGGCAAAAGAAGGTGGAGGAGGTGCACGAAAGAGGAGGGTGATCAAGAGCAAAGAAGGTGTTGTGATGAGAATGTAAGGCAGTGGAGGAAAAGGGAAGAGAGGAAGAAGAGGAAGGCAAAGAAGAGAGGAAGAAGACGAAGGAAGTGGAAAAGGGAATTTAATTATGGTAATATTGAAAAAGCTTACCCAAGAGAGTCACAGACGGCTATGGTGCAATGAAGAAAAGGGAATGAAGAAAAGGTGAAGAGAAGTCACGGGTGGGTTGCTTCTTCTAACGGATTGAATTAGTTTGGCACCTAAAGTCTTCAAGCAAGTCAGAAATTCTGACATGCAGACACCTTTATGCATCCCAAATTTTTTTAAGACACCTAAAGTGTGGGTTTTAGTGTCCCAAACGGTATTTGGGAAGCCTAAACCAACACTTTAGGTGTCCTAATCCCATTTGGGACACCTAGAGTGATACTTTTAGTGTCCCAAATTTTTTTGTGATGGCTAAAGTCAAATGGGATTGAGACGCCTAAAGTAAGTCAAAAATTTTCCCTTACCTTTTTTTAGCACAAGTGAGAATCTTTAGGCATCCTAAAATAAATTTGGGATGTCTAAATCCTACTTTAGGTATCCCAATTCAAATTTGGGACACCTAATATTGTGATTTCACTACTTTATTTACAAAAATGTCACCGCTTCTATGTTTTAACCTCCCTTTTTAAAAAAGTGACATCTATAGGGGTAGTAATATCTTTAACCTGTAGTAGTGAAAGGGTTGGGAAATATTAGACTAAAGACCTTCTTTTAAAAGTTAAAAATGCTATCTTTGAGGGGTTGGCCACGGCTAAGCCATTCTCTTGTCGTGGCCAAAATCAGGTCAGAAACTTTAGGGCCGCAGCTCAGATCCATTGGCCACGGCCAAGAATTGGTCAGATGCTTTTAGGCTGTGGCCAACAACTGCCTGTTTCTTGGCTGTTTTCAAACTACCATAACTTCTTGTACATTTATCAAAATTACACAAAATTTATATCATTCGAAAGCTTGCAATGTGTACTACAAAACTAGAAAAATTCATAACATTTTGACACCATTTGCTATTTCAAAATACTATGTAAAGTTGGTTCCCTGCACAGATTTTTAACTTGATAGAATTTTCTAGAATTTCCAATTTTTGCACAATGTTTCCAAAGGTTCAAAATTCACAACCATTGCTACTCGCACACAATTTTCCACAAGGAATTCAGTGAAATCATCAAAATACCCAAATTCACATCACTTTCTCATGTTCTTTTTTTGCCACAATTTCAACACAAAGTCTCACATTTGCACAATTTCACATTCAAAACTCCAATCAATTAGATTATACAAAACTCAACACAAGACACCATTTCAACAATTAAAGCACCATAACACTCCACAACCCTAATGTACAAAACAATTAGGGCATAAAACCATAAATCAAGGCCCTCAACTAATGACCACAATATATATACCAAAAGGTAGCTTTTTCTCACCTCTTTCACTTATCTCTAGCTTTTTCTTTGATTCTTCCACCACTAACTTTTCTTGAGCTCATAAAGCACCTCCTCTTGAAAACCTAAAACCATAGAAATGAAGCTTTCATCAAGATGATCAATAGTAGAGAAGGCATTTTTGGCAATTAAGGTTATTCATAAGGTCAAATAGAGCTCATGTACCTTGAATTCTTCTTTCTCTTTCCTCCTCCACACTAGACGTCCATGGAAGCTTGAGAGAGAGAGAGAGAGAAAATGATGATGAGATCAGATTTTTCCCACTCCCTCTATGCCCTAGCCGACTTTAAGAGAGAGGGAAGAGAAAATGAGTTTAAACTTTTGACTTTAACCAATGGTGTTGGATGATGCCATGTGTCCAAAACTTGTAGCTTCTTCCATGTGCTTACACCCATGTGATTATTCTCTCTTATTTCACTTGGTAATTAGTTACACCACTTAGTCTTTAAGTTATTAGTGCACTCCCTCTTCGGTTACTGTCTAATTGGTTGGAACTTTTCTTTATTCTCATTTTACCCTTGACTATGGAAATTCCCATTGAATCACCATTGAGCACATTTTATAACTCCATTATTATATGTCATGCACCCTTCCCCCTTATTTTGATTCAATTTAGGCCTTAGCACCCTAAATAAAGCTAAAGCACAGGGTTCGGCCACTGACTACTGCTCATTCGGATTATAATTCACATTATATTCTCTGAAAGTGTTTGTTTAACATTAATTATATTCACTTTTGGAGTCATTAGCCCTTAATCATATTTTGGGGAATTACAACATATAACTAAGCTACAATTATAAACCTTAACTACTTGCTAGGTCTAACTATTTAATTCCTAATTATAACTTTACTCAAAATCATAATTATTCCTTAAATCATTATAAAGCTTTGCTTAGCATGTTATTCAATTCAATTATATATATAAATGTCCTCTCAAGAAAAAAACTACTAAAAAATTCATGAACACAATTAAATCATGCATCTAAATTCATACTCTAAACAAAGATATAAATCGATAACATCAAATCCTAAAACAGAATTTGAATAACAAACGAGTTTGATCACAATAAAATACTACTTGAAATTCATAGTCCCAATAAATGAAATTTTAAAACCTAACTACTCTAGGAAATCATTAAAGACATAAATGAGAAAAAAAACAAACTAACAGCTCCGTAATTAAGCACATAGAACTCAAGCTACAAGATCCATTCTCAAGAGGAGGATTAATGACACAGGGTGATGGAGGAAGGAGAGAAGTGTGTGGTGTGTGGTCACGCTCTTGGGGTCCTATTTATAGATTCCTCATGATGTGCTTTGAGAATTGTTGAAATTAAAGAAAGAAGAAATATTGAAGCGTGACTTTTTTATTTAGAAAAGATATGCTCTATCTTTTTATCTTGAATTTTGATGAGCATGTGGCATTTTCTTCACCTCTGATTGGAACAATTCGAATTCTTGATAGACTTTTGAATGAATAAAGATAAATCTTTTTCTTAAAACCTTGAATCTCTATCTTTTTCTTCAATCTTTATCAATATCTTCATCTTTTTCTTGTTTTGGGATTTAACATATTTGAGGAAAAGAACTAAATTTAATTCTCAAGAGATAAAAAGATATAATATTTTGAATTAAATCCATTTTTGAATTATATATAATTATATTTTCTTAGGTGGCACTATATGGTTGCCTATCATAAAAGAAACCATATAAAATGACCTTTATGCCCTTCATTAATTGTAGGTGGCCATATTTTTGCTCTTCATGTGTCATGGAAGACATGCATTTGGGCTAAAGTTGTGGTTATAGGGCCCATTCAAGGGGCATATATAAGTCATAAGTTAACATATATAAGCCCTAACCATACTGTAATTTGGCCCAAAAGCAGTTTTAGCCCTAACCATTAGGTATATGTATATCCTAATTGCAAATTAGATCGCAACTCATATTACTCAATCTCATAGCCTAATTAAAATTTCCTTTAATTTCTTAAGGTATTCTAATGCACAAATTCATATTCAATGAAGCCAATCATCAAATAGATAATTATAAACAAGATTATTAAGTCCTCTTGTCAAAATAGTTAGCACAACTTTTCAGTCCTTGACTCCAAAGCATATGACTGTTTGACCCTTACTTGATGTAATGTTTTAGAGCATATGACTGTCTATCCATACTTGTCTTATTACCTCAACTGGGTTCCAAATGAGCCTAATGGTACTTACGCTTTTCCAACCGGGTGGTACTTGTGCTTTTCCCATACCATAGCTAGGTTTTGTAACAAACAATTCATATAATAGAGCATGGCAACAAAAAGCATATAAACAATCACATAGTATATGAAAGATAGAGTTACTACCTGAAATCCTTTCCAACTATCTAACTACTCTGGTCTAATGATTCTTAATCCGCAAGGGCAAATGTCAAATCCTAAAATTCCAAATTTATAATAAATGAGTTATTAGACATTCATATCTCATTCCTAAGTTCATATGGTTGGTTATATCTACCAAAACGCATAATTACCAAAATGCCCTTAGGAATCCGGTCTATTTTCCCTTATACCCAATATAACCATACTTTACCAAAAACTATGACCCAAGCTATTTCTACACAATTTCACATGTAGAATCCATTTTTGGCCTCATTTTTATCAAAAATCAAACTTCATTTCCCAAATTACCTCTTGCAGCCACATATGTTAGGATTTTAGAGGTAAAATTGTCATTTCACATCCTAAAGCCTCCATACTTCATTTTTCACATGTTCCCTACACAAGTTTTCATTCTAAACATAATGGGAACATCAAATCCATCAAATTCCGGCCCAAACATAGCAAATCAACCCTTCTTTTTACCTTAAATCACTTCTCTAACCCTTTAATTATACTTCCCACATGATTAATCAAAATTAGACAGCTCCTCCTCTTAGGGTTTCTGCCTCCCAAATCACAAAATCATGACAACCAAACCAACTAATCAACTACTTTACCAACAATAACCATAAATCAACAAGTAGAACAAAGTTTCTTGATTACCTCTTGCTTCTCCTCTTTTCTCTCCGAAACTATCTTCTCTTCTTTTTGTTACCCTTTGATTTTCTTCTTACTTCATGTGATTTCAAAAAAGATATGAGGACTAGAAGAGGTTTCTAAGGATTTCAAAACAAGAACAAGTGAATTTTGCTTGCAAACTTACCTAGGTTTGCTTCTTGGTCTCTTGTCTCTTCTCCTAGTGTTGGTGTTCTTCAAACTTTGTGTTCTCTCTTCTCTCTCTCTTTTGGCCGAAAATTTGGCCTCTTGGAATAGTCAAGTAGCTTCTTGAAATATCATCTTCCACCTCTTTAAAATAATAATTATTTAATGGAATTTTTGCACATGTCTTGAATATTTTATTCCTTTTTGTTTTCCACTTGGTTTCATAATTATGAAGAAGTAAGAGGCTTCTTTTATTAGCTAAATGACCATTTTACCCTTACATTCCTTCAATTTTTTAGTTAAATGTTGTCTTCTCTCTTCCTTCTTATTTTTTGGCCAAAATTTGAGAAACAATTTGGGCCCAAAATTGTGCCCTTCTCTTCTTTATTTTAGGTTACTAAATTAGGCTTTTAAGAAGACAAGAAATTGAAATTTTATGTCTTAGCTTAGCCAAATTACATGTAACCTCTACTTCTTATATTTTGCTATTTGAAGTGTACCAAAATTCACCATTTTATTTGAATACACTTTTCTTGCCGATCGAGCTTTCACAAATCTCGTTCTACTCATCAAGAGCTATATTTTTATGGTTTTGGATTTTCAAATAGAGGAGTTTATGTGCTACCTTTACGACGAAGGTGTTGCCAAAATTAAGAACCGATCATAGCATTACATAGAGGTAAGTGTGAGATTTGATTTGAGTATAATCTCTTGTAGTTTTGTAATGTTTTATGAGGCTATGTTGCTACCTAGGGTTTTGGCCAAAGAGTGAAAATTAGGTTTTGATGTTCGTATGATCTTGAATATAATGTTAAATGAGGTTTGATGATGATATTTGATAAGTTTTGTGGTCAAAATTGACAAAACAAACTTGTGAGGCTTAAGGTGATTTTTTGCCAGACTTGAAACAATGGGAAGGAATATGATTTTTATGTTTTTGAAGCTTCCAATGTGTTTGAAATGAGGATTAGAGCTCTAACGTGTTGGTATAGAGATGAAAAGGCTTGGAGCTATAACATATTGGTCAGAGGATTAAAGCTTGAGATAAAGGATAAACTAGTCTCCCGATAGTTTATCGGGTTCAACCAGGTAGTAGAGGTTTGCCGAATTATAGAAAGTAAAATGATGAGTTTGTACTTGGCTAAGAATGCTAATAATTTTGTCGAACCAAGCCGTAGGAATTTTTCACACAAGCGGAAGGGCCAGTGGTTTACACCTAGAGGAGATGATAAGAGATTCTCTCAGTCTAAGATTAGGGTTACCAAACACCTCTAATATTTTAACTATGCCCTCGTTGTGGCAAGTCACATACTGTCAATCTTGTACTAGACAAATAATTTGATATGTTTGTTAGAAGTAGGGCCACCTTACCATAAGCTGTAAGTAATGGCCGGCAGAGCCTAGACCCAGAAATCAGGGTAGGGTATTTACAATGACCCATGAGGAGGTGTAAAGATCTTCGGAGATGATCCAAGGTACAATTATCTTGTGGGATAACATGTTGCAAGCATTATTTGATTTGAGTGCTAACCATTCCATTATTGCATGTAATTGTACTAAACACTTAAAGTTGAGTATTCATAAAATGGCCTATAATCTAGCTATGTCAATGACTATGGGTGTCAGAATTGTTACAACTGATACTTGTTTGAATTATGTGATAAATGTTGAGAGATATGATTCTATGATAGATTTGATTTATTATCCACCCACAATCTTGAAGATATATTAGGCTTTGATTGGATGACGACAAATAATGTACTATTGAACTATAGAAACAAGAGGATTTCATATCCTATTTTGCAAAATTATAACAATATAGATACTAATATGAATTCCTTGGAGTATTTTCGGAGGACATCAAAAAATTACCCCCAGAAAGGGAAGTGGAGTTTGCAATTGTGATTATGCTTGGAGCTGGACTTATATCAAAAGCTCATATAGAATATTTCTGAATGAAATGGTGGAGTTGAATTAAATGCCTGGATTAGATTGAAGAGCTGCTAGAAAAAGGGTTTATACAACCCATTGTTCATTATAGGGACCTTTAGTGCTACTTGTAAAAAATAGGAAACCTGAGACTGCGTATTGATTACCGAGATCCAAATAAGGTGACCATCAAGAATGAATATCCACTTCCCAGAATTGATGTTCTACATCAGTTGTCTAGTTTCATGTATTCCAGAAAATTGATCGAAGATTAGGATATCATCCACTATAAGTGAAAGTAGATGATGTGGTAAAGACTGCTTTCAAAACAAGATATGGATATTAAGAATTCCTAGTGATGAAATCAGACTGACCAATACACTTGCTATATTCATGAAATACATGAATTAAATCTTTTTGATAGTATTTTGATGAGTTTGTAATGGTCAGTATTGACAACATTCTAATGAGCTCAAAGTGTAGAAAAGAGTATGAGGACTACTTGAGAATAGTGCTGAGAATCTTGAAAGAAAAGCAACTCTGTGCTAAATTGAGAAAATGTGACTTTTGGCTTCCATATATCAAATTCCTAGACTAATTGTCTCACAAGAAGGGGTCTCAGTAGATCCTAGTACAGTAGAAGCAGTATTGAACTGGTAGAGGCCAGAAACTATGGTAGAGATACGTAGTTCTCAAGGTCTTACTAGTTATTGTAAGAGAATTTCTCCAGAATCACCTTGCCATTGATAAAGCTCATATGAATGAATCGATTGTTTGTGTGGGATGATATCTATGAGAGTAGCTTTCAAAAGCTAAGGGAGAGGCCGATATCTACACCAGTGTTAATTACCCCATATCCTAGTTTGACCTGTGTGGTCTTAGTGAGCTAGTAAGTAAGAATTGGGATGTGCCTTAATGTAGTAGGGAAGAGTGGTGGCATATGCCTCTTAACAAATGAAGCCTTATAAGATGAGTTACCTGACTCATGATTAGCTGGCAATGATTGGTTTTATTTGAAAATACGGTGATAATGTGTAAATGGTGTGACCATCAAATTGTAATGTAGCCATCCGCTAGAGTCTTAAATATTTGTGTGATTAGAAAGAGTTGAATATGAAACAATATAGATGGATAGAGTTGCTAAAAAGATTCTAACCTAGAAATCGAATAAAATATAGGTAAAGTGAACGTCGCCACTGATGCTTTAAATCAAAAAGTGGTGCAGTAGTGTAATACCTTGTACATTATAAGCTCATATGACTACAAAAGCATAATGAATTGAACTGTTAAAGCATGAGTTAGTCATGGAATAAACAAACTTTCAAAAATATTTACAAATCCTAACTACAAACACCAATCGTGACCCGGGTCTGTGTGGGTTTTTCAAAGGAAATTAAAACTTTTCAAAATGTTTACACAAAGGTTCATTGTTCACTATGTCTCATTAAGTCTTAATTCTTTTCATCATAGTATGCTAGCATTTCTCTACTTAAGTGTATGTTTCAAAGATCGGTTAATTAGCAATCTAGATAAACCTCATACACATTTCTATTCATATTAGTACCTCAGACCATCCAGGTCAAACTAAGTTACTAAAGAACCAGTTCAACTATTGAGTCTGATTCTTAGATCACAATTCAACTCTTAAAACCTCAGTATTAGCTAAGCTGGGAAATCACTTTCCTCAATTCCATGGATCACGTACACTACAACAAACTAGACATTTAACGACCCTAAAGGACGTCCCTTTTTAAATTAGGGATGCCCAAAGTTCAATATTTAGCGGGAAATATTGGCGCTGGTTGAATTTTTTTAAAAAAAAATTTGAACCACTTTAGACATCCCCAGTCAAACTGGGGACGTCTAAAGTGAGCTTTAGACGTCCCTATTTTGACTGCGGACGCGGAAAAGCCTGTCAGACACCCATCCCATCAGCAGCAGGCCAGCAGCTTTATTTTCCTTCCCCAAGCTTCATTTTGTCTTCCCTCGTGAGCTTCGTTCCAAGTTGTCTTCCTCTTCCCCCTTTCCCTTACTTCCTTTCCCGTCTTCCTTCCTCTTTCTCAGTTCGTTGCTGCAACTCCCTTTCCCATCTTCCTTCCCTATCTGCCTTCCTCTTTCTCATAATCATATTTCTATTTTTCCCTCTCTCTTCTTTGCAAGAGCACCATCATTTGTGTCTCCCTTTCACAACTATCATCTTCCTAGCTGGTGGCACCGTGAGTCATCTCCATTTCTGTCGTCCACAGGTTTGTCTCTCACTCCCACAACTTTGGATACAAATGATTGAACAAATGCTTGTAACTGTTAATTTAAATCAGATTACGAAACTGGAAAAATAGAGTAACTTGTATATGCATACTTTTAATCTGCTTCTAATTTGCTTGATATGGAAATGGACTGTCATTATTGCATACTTGTTTTTTTCGTCAGCAGACTTCAACACGGTGATGTATATATATAGACATGAGTTAAAAAAATGACAATGATACTTAGGAATGAATTTGGTTTGGCTTAGGTTAGTCTAGTTTAACATTATTCAAAAGTCAACTAAATTACAAAAATATGTCAGAGTTTTACCTCAAATGCGTGTATAGTTCTTTGGGATGAATTTCCAAGGTGCGAATTAGAGTTGTGTTGTCGTACATACTATTAGATTGTTGGATAACATGTTTATTAGATAGTGCTGAACTGCTGTTGTTTCCATTCTGGTTTATGCAATATTTCTTCTATCCAATTTCTGTAGTTTAAATTTGCCGGACAGTGATGTATATATAAAAGGCCATAAAAAAAACTTTAGATGTCCCCAGTGCAAACTGGGGACATCTAAATTGTTTATGAACCACTTTAGACATCCCCAGAGAGAACTGGGGATGTCTAAAGTGTTTTTGAACCACTTTAGACGTCCCCACTTTGCACTGGGGACTTCTAAAGTTTGACCAAAAGACGTCCCTTATTTTAGGGACGTTATTGACAGTTTTTTCTACGACGCTCAGATAGACGTCCCTCTGTTTTCAGACGTTAAAAGGCCCAAAAAAGGGACGTTAAAAGCGTTTTTTGTAGTAGTGTCACCACAGCCCAAAACCATTCTGAATAAATTCACCAACCTAAAGATACATTGGTCCACTAGGTCTAAGGGTCTCTAGACACATGGGTCTACTACAACATATCGGGTGTGTAATATCATACTGCCAAGGGTCTCTAACCCAATTTTTAGGTTTATCATGAAATCTAGAACCTCAACATCATACGAATTGGAAACCATTTTCCTCCAATATACCAATAGGCTAGCTAAAACTCAGAATCAATAGCACATATTCTAACCTTGATGGTATTCAGGTAATAACCTCAAAACATTACTGAAGGTTTAACACTATTCACAAGGTTCACAAGGTTCAAACTGCCATCATGAAACAGAACCATTGTGCAGCCAATACACATTTCAACCTTAGCACCATTCCAGCTTAGATATGATTCAAGCTTCTTAACCTCCAGCATCATCAGATTGGATCCTTCGAGATTGATATACAGTATAATTGCTGCTAATCATTGCTTAGATATCATTACATATCATTCTTAGCTATTTCTATGCCTCAAACAACTTTGAGCCGTTTCAGTGTTCTTCGAACCTAAGGCTCAATATTTGTTCTTGATTTACAACCCATCCTTTAATTCATTCTAGATCTATAACTTCAAAATCCATTGAGACAAATATCGTTCTACCTCAATCATACCCAACATACATACTAAAAATTATCATGTAGTAAGGTACTAATATCATCGCTTAGCATGGAAAAACCACAAATCAATTACTATACCTCGAGTTTCCATAACCTCATCAAGTGAACTTTTCTGAGAAGCCATTATTGCAACTGAAACAGTTCAAATTAAAATTAATACTTACATCATCAACATCCCCATACTTCTAAATATCAATTAAAGTATCTAACTAAAATAACTACTAGTCATGGGGAAACCTTAAGACAATAACTATTCTTCAAGCCTCCATGGCCCTATCAATTCACTTCCAAAGGGGTCACTAACCTAAGATTTCCCTTCAGATATTTACTGATCTCTTGGGGCTAGCTCATAGATTGGGAGGAAGCACACCTTTGGTACCCCTGTTTGTACATATTTCCTATCACTGTGTAATCAAGACCATACCAATATACTATCCTGTTGCTAGCACCGCTACTCTGTCAAACCACTTTGGGCTCTGATACCAAAATGTCAAACCCTTATCTTATTTTCTCAGTTTTGAGAGTGTTTGCACGCAATTGGTAAACTGCATATGAATAGCATAAATATACTAATATATTGATACAAGGTACTTGATTATAACAGAGGCTTCCCACTCAGGGTTTGATATTATTCACAAATGTATACAAAATAACCAAAATAAGACTACTTATATAACCACTATCTTTGTCTCGGGATCCGTAACATCATTTCTCCATGTCTACCAACTAGCCTTTGGATCCGCTGGTTCCGTTGGTACATTATCTTTTTTGAAAAAATGAATGAGATTTTAAGGAATCCTAGTTGAAATATCGTCAATATAAAATGCAAGAATTTATATATGCAATGTACCATATAATGTAAAATAAAAATTCATATCATAACGTGTGTGTACACAATACTCAGGGCCAAATGACTATTTGGTTCCCTTGTGTACCTTAGCTGGGCACCTAACCATTGCCAGGTAATGCAGCCCAGGCGTACATCAGCTAGGTACCTAACCACAACTGGGTATTATACCTCAGGCACCATGTTCATATCACAAAATACAGCAATATCTAGCATATCAATAATCACGTAGTGTATGAGGGATAATAGTTACTATCTGAACCCTTGTCTTATAACGTGTACCTCATAAAGCGTGCCAAGGACTGGCTCTCAACTTGGTCCTGAAATGTCAAATGTACAAGAATTAGGTTACAATCCATTTATGTGCTATTTTAGACCCTTCCATAGTATTTCTTGTGGTTATAAGAGTCTATTGTGAAAATTTACCAAAATGACCCTAGGGACCGGCCCGGCCCTACTGTACCCTGTCCAACGATACTTTTACCAAAATTTTGACCTAGGCTATTCTAACATATTTTTTATCAAAGAATTCATTGTCAGACTCAGAATTACCAAATTCACTGTTAAAAGACCAAATGCCCTTGGCAACCTTTATTTCAGGGTTTCAGGGGCTTTTTGTAATTATGGTTTTTAAGGCCTTTCTGGAAAAGTGATCAACTGTAACGCCACCTAATTTTCCCTCTAAAACTCAATGGAATCATCAAATAATCAAAAATCCAACTCTAACTAGTTAAACCAACATTGGACAAAATTCTCAATTCTCTAGAAAAATTTAGGGTTTTACAATTTTGACTCCACAGACTTGCTCCTTTCAGCTCCTAACCACTTTAGGACACAACTTTTCTCAAATTTACAATAAGAGCAAATCCAGCAAAAATTCACCGATTATATTACTCACAGCAGCCAGAACAATCAATATTTGAAGTTTAGGAAGTTATTTTAGCTTCATCTAGCTTTTTCCTTGTGTGGCTAAAATCCCTAACTCCCAAAACACTAAAATTATTGCTTCAAATGTCTTAAATTACATAGAGAAAAGCTTAGGAGAAGGATTATACACGTTATGAGCAAATTCAACAAAGAAATCAACCTACCTTCTCTCTTTAGAATCCAAGCTCTCTCTCTCTCTCTCTTTCTCTTTGAAAGCTCAAAATTGACATAAATTTGAGCATGGAAGGTGAGGATGATGTTTTATAATATATTATAATTATCCCATGATTTCACTTTATTTTTGGATTAATTGGAAATTTTGGCAAATGTTTTGCCCAAATTTTGGAAAATCATAACTAAATTAGTAGACATCAAATTGGAGTAATTCCAAAGGTTATATAACCCTTATCAAGTCTAGTTTAGAGAAAAAATATAGCCCTTTGCGAATTGGAAGCACAAAATGCCTAGAATTTAAATCTTTGGATGTTATACCAGAAAATCATTAATTTTTTTGACTAACTTCAAAAATTCATAACTTTTACACACAACTCTATAAATTACCAATTACTTATCAAATTAAAGCTTAGAATGTCTACTTCCACCTTGTAAAATTTCATAATTTTTTGTTATCATTACATCATTTGAAACCACATGACAACCTCACTGCCCTCACAAGCAATTTCACTAGAAACACTGTTCACCTTTCAATTTCCGATAATTAATTTCTATGGCTATGAATATTCACCATTTAATTGAATATTTCCAAATAATTACAACATATTTTGGTGAATAAAAATTTGGGGTGTTACACCTATCACTGGTCCGACACCACAAATGCTGAACATGAAAGCTAGGAAAACCATCAGACCTTCTCTTCGCCAACCCTTGAGGATGGCTAGGCATGTGAGAGGGAGAAGAGATAGATCTCAAAGGAGTATCTAGCACCCTAAGCAAGCAAAGTGCCTAACACCCCAGATTTCAAGAAGGAGCGCCTGTATCCTAATATTTTTAACACTTAACACATGTCATCAAGAGCATCCAACACCTTCCATCTCTTATTAAATTTCGGCCAGCACACAAAAATTAGGGGAAAAACATATAAAATTCCAATAAAAAGAAAGAGGAGAGAAGTTAGAATTGTTCTTGAAATCCTAGAGTGTTCTTGTCGTAAATCAAGCCTTTACGAATCTTGTTCTACTCATCAAGAACTACATTTTTTTGGTTTTGTATATACAAATGGACAAGTTTTGTGCTGCCTCTACAGTGAAGATACTACTAGAACCAAGAACAGATAATAGCATCAAGCAGAGGTAAGTACGAGCTCGGATTTGAGTAAAATCTCTTAAGATTTGTAAAGTTTTTATGAGGCTATGTCGTTGCCCTAAGGTTTTATACCCAAAGAGTGAAAATTAGGTCTTAATGTTCTTATGATCTCAATATGATGTTAAATGAGGTTTCATGATGATATTTGATATGTTTTGTGGTCAAAATTGGCAAAACAAACTTGTTGAGGCTTAGGGTGATTTTTGGCTAGGCCAGGAACAATAGGAAGGAATATGACTTTGGGTTTTTTGAGGCTTCCAATGTGTTTAACATGAAAATTTGTGTGCGATTAGGGTGAGGAAGTGACTCTAGAAGAATCAAAATGGAGATTCTGGCTAAAAACCCTAATGTTTCTGCCAAGTAGGGTTCATAGCGTAGGAGCCTAATTTTTGTAAATTTGAGGTTAGAAATGGATTCCTCATGCAAAATTATATGGTAATGGGTTGTGGTTATGATTTTTGGATTATTGGATAGAGAATCCTAATTGTAGGACTTAAGGTTGTCAAGGATAGATGCTACTAGATTCGTGTCAGATTTCTTGTCAATTGATTCTGGTTAATCAAACCTTGTCCAATGATTGTGATATTTTACAGGATGTTAGTATACATCATAATCTTTAAAATGAGGTATAATATACATTATATAAGTTAGTAGATTGTAAGTTATGACTTGTTAAAATTTAGACATTGAAACTAAAATGCATTTTGGGGCAATAAGGGTATCAAGCATTCTTGGAGTTTTACCATTGTAATCGGCACTAGGTGATACTTGTAATTTTCAAAGGACTTAGAAAGCTTTCTATAGGAACTGGAATCATCTTATTTGAATTTTCCTATATTAAGTTATGAATTTTCAAATTTAATTGATAAATCTGGCAGTTTAGGGATGACCTACGGATTTGAAGCATTTGAAGTAAATTGTGATAAGTGAGATAATGAGGATTAGAGGTATGAGTTAGAGAGTAATGTGATCACATTAGACACCTAAGTCATAAGGGAAGAAAGCACATAATTTGACTTAGAATTGGAACAAATAATGACCTATTTATTCCTAAATTATATTTCATAGGATTCAACCTTTGCTCGAGTCAAACAAGAGAATTGGTAGATCAAGAAAAGTTACTGGAAAGGTTAACAGGTAGTGACTCTTTCTCTCATATCATATATATTGCTGCATGTATGCTTTATTTACCATCAAATATGTTTGTTAATGAGCATTTAGATTGAGCATATCAAGTAGGGACCTGAAGAGTGTAACATCCTAAATTTGAATCACAAAACTTCCTTTACACCTTTGTTGTAATAAAGGGAATAAACTGGTGAATAATGTCTCACTTAAATTAACCAAAAAATGCAATTAGTGGCCACACAAATTTTAGGTCAACATAAGACATGAAGTCTACTTTTTGTTTTCTTCAAAACCTATTTTTGTAGCCCAAAATGGGATAAAAGAAGAACATAATATTTGGACCCAATTAATAGTCATATTCGGCCAAGCACAAGGGAAAGAAGAAAGCCCAATTTAATTATAAAAATGTTAAGGACAAAATAGTCATTTGACCAATGAAGCAAGTAGCTTTTATTTTTCCCTTTATTTTGTGATATTTTTGGCCAAAAAGGGAAACAAGAAGGGAAATATTTATTTGTTCTCAAATAATGCCATTTGGAAGAATATTAGACCAATTGGAAAACGATAATGATTTTAGTCATTAAACACATGTTAATTAGCATTAAAATAATATATTTTAAGGAGGTGAAAGAGGGATATTTTAAAGCTTATTATCCTATATTTAAGAGACCATTTTTGGCCAGAATTAGAGAACGAGATAGAGAGAGAGAGAGAGAGAGAGTTGGACAAAAAACAAGAGCCAAAGAGAAAAGAAAGATTCAAGAAGCAAGATCAAGGTCAGTTTGGTTGTGATTTCCACTTGTTCTTATCTTATAATTCATAGGAACTCTCTCTAATCTCTATGCCTTCATGAAACACTTGTAGCAAGACAAAATCAAGGTAATCTTCATAACCTTGATTTTCTTATTGATCCAGGTTGTTTTGATGATATTGTGGTTAGTTATTAAATTGTTTTGCTTGAATTTGTAATTTGGGAAGCTCAAACCCTAAGGGGAGGTGCTGCACAATTTTCAATGAATCATGTCCAATAAGTGGTTAAGTGGTTAATTATGGGATTACAAAGGAAAATAAGCTATTTTATAGATTGGAATCAAGAAAATCCATTTTCCCGAAATTTTTCAGATTTTGGCCAGGGGCATTTTTCTCTTATTAGAGCTAGAATTTTGTTAATTTGATGATTCGTTTTTGTTTAAAATGGAAAATTATGTAGGGAACATGTGAAATATGAAGTGCGAAGGCTTTAGGGTGTGAAATAATAATTTTACCCCTAAACCCCTAATATAGTAGCTGCCAAGGGTAAATCTGTAATTTAGGCATGAATTTGGCTAATTTGATGTCAAAAATGGATTCTTCACATGAAATTCTACAGGATGGCCTGGGTCATAAATTTTAGTAAAGTACAGTTGGACAAGGCATAAAAGCAGCTTAGACCGGGCCCCAAGGGCATTTGCGTCAATATATGATTTTGAACAAAGATAACCAACAACATGAGTTTAGAATAAGACATAAATGAGTAATAACTCATTTATTATAAATTTAGAATTTTAGGACATATCAGTAGCCCGAGCCGAACAGAGAGTATTGGGCTGACAAACAAAGCTAAGAAAGGGCAATTCAGGTAGTAACTCTATCTTTCATACACTATGCAAATATTGGTATACTGTATGTTGGTGTATTCTATGATATGAACATGGTGCCTAGGGGATGTTTCCTAGCTATGGTCTGGGACCCAGCTGAGGTACATGGGCAAGCAAGGGATCCAAATAGTCATTAGGCCTTGAACAATGTGCATAACCATGATATAGTATGTATTTTCATTTTACGCTATATGTAACCCCCTCACGGTAATTATATCTGGATTACAAAATTTAAGTGAAATAGAGACCAATAAGACAAAACAACAGTTAAATCCCTTATCTTCCAGATAGGGTATTTAAAAAAAACAGTTCAGAATACAATAATCTTGGTCTCACATTCATGTGCGGATATAATTACTTGAGAAATCAAATCACATAATAAATATCAGAGTGCGGAAACTAAAATCCTGGCAACCCCGGGTTCATATATATAAAATGGGTTTAATGTTTCCCAAATGGGATTACATGTCCAAAATAATTCACTATATACATACAATAATCCCAACCAAAACAGATAACTAACATAGACCAAAATAAATGTCCCTACAAGCCCTAACTGCTCCTGGTTGGCCGCTTATCCTTGGAGCCACTCGCCCTGTCTGAAATGTTAGTCATTTGGAAAGAGTGAGATTCTAAAGAATCTTAGTAGTAACAAATTATTCATACCACACGTAATCACATAGCATGTAAACAAATCACCACATAATCAACAACAACATAAATCACACTCCACCCTCATCCCCTCTTACCGTCGGAAAGGCACACCGTCCTAACCCGAACTGTAGTTAGCGACTCAGGGACTGTTGGTATGGCAGTGCATAAAAATACCCTTACGGCTCACATATTGCCTTTCGGCCCACAAATAGCCTTTCGGCCCACAAATTCACAAATATCACACCCTAACCTCATCCCCTTTTACCGCCGGGAAGGCACACAGCCCTTACCTGAACTGTTGTTAGCGACTTAGGGACTATTGGTATAGCGGTGCATTCACAATTTCATAGATCTTGCAGCATACGAATCCATCACAAATCAATGATTTAGCACACATACAATGTATCACATAAGGTATAAAGAAGGAGTCACTACCTTGTTATATCCTGACGTCCTTTGGCACAGTGGGCTCGCGGGTATGACAAATGTCAAAGCCTATAAACAAAAAAATCAAGAATGGAGGATTAATTTCCTACCCCCAATTCTTACTTCCAAACACTTAAAATAGGTCCCAAATGAGTCCCTTAAATGGTTATAACAAGCTCAAAGAGAACCTAAAAGGATTGGTAAGTATTAGGTTGGAAATTACTTGCAAAATCACAAAATGCTGAAATAAGGGGGGTTGGCTGCAGTCAAGAATCCTCTGGCTGCAGCCAAAACGCGCACAGAAGGGTTTTGGCTGCAGCCAAGAATTTCTGGCTGCGGCCAAAACGCGCACAGAAACGTTTGCGCTGCAGCCTTGATTTTTCTGCTGCAGCCAAGACAACTTTGAAAATTCATAACTAATTCTAGAAAAATTGAAATGAGGTGATCCCAAAGCCAAATGAAATCTATTGAAGTTATATTCCTAGGAAAAATATTGGCCATTACTGGAAATCACCACAAAAATACAGAATCACACAAATCTCATCACTACCCCAAAACAGAGTCCATTTTCGACCTCAAAATTTGGACAGTCATATCTCCCAGTTCCCAAAACGAAATGGCACAAATTATATGTCCATTTTGAAGCTTGGAATGTGAACTTTAAGACTGAAAATTTTCATAATTTGCTGACATAATTTGCCCAGTAAAAACGTTCACACAACCTGACTGCCCAGGATAGACTTTCATTGGACAACATTTCAATTTTGCACCAATGCTTCCAATGGTTCCCAAATTCATATCAAATACCATTCCCACATAAATTTGCTCAAGGAATCCATTGAAATCATCAAAACAACCCAATTCAACCTCCATTGACATGTTACACAATGACCACCACATGTCTTAGCAAGAACTCAACCAAACCACCATATTGAAAACCAATCCAAACCAACATTCCAAATCAATTTCAAATGCTCAAAGACACACTATGACACCACTTTCACACTAAACACTAACCAATTCACACATTTCAAAATTAAGCCAAAATCAGGGCAAAAATCCAAAATCCTCAAAGCTAAACCAATGACCACAATAAATATGTCAAAAGGTTCCAAATTCTTACCTCTTCCTCTTTCCAAGACTAGTTTCTTGATTCTCAACTTTTCATTTTGCTCCAACACACAAACCACCACCTTTCCAAATTCTGAAATCACCATATTGAAGCTCTCAATGAGATGCACAACATTAGAGAAAAGGATTTGAGCAAAGGAGAACCATTACTCACCCAAAATCAAAGCTTTCCCTTTCTCTTTCCAAGCTTGAGTTCAGGGAAAATGGTGAAGGAAGAAAGAGAAAATGAGAGATGGAAGGGATGAAGAAAGGATTATGATGATGTACCCCTTTTCCCCCTGCCCATGCTCAAAAATGCATAGGAGATAGAAGAGAGAGAAAAAAGGTGGTTTTTGTCTCATATGCCTCATCCCATGGTCCATAACATTGCCACATGTCAACATCTCAACCCTTGATCTTAAACACCACACATATTTATACTAAATTCACATCTCATTTCTCTAAACATATTTAATTACACAAATTACAATCAATACCATTGTCATTAGACCTTAATCACAAATTGAGATATTACACTATATGGTGCATTGCATATTTAATTATTACATTTCATATGATTGATGGCCTGTTACTACTGAGATTTTTTTAATCTTACTCCATTCTATAATGTATAGTGTATCCAGCAGCAATAAGCAGCTCCAAGGGCAAAGTAGTAATTATTGGCAACTGAAGGTTTTGGTCTAGATCAACAATTGATGTTGGGTATTTGTAGGCTTTTATTATATGTTAAGTCTGTAATTAGTATGTACAATCCCTATAGGGAATTCCTGTAATGTAATTAAGTACTTATTATTAGTATTTTTATGCTATTTATGTGTGTCCACTGAAATGTAAGTACACATTATGATAAATGACAAAATAAAAATGGGTTCTAACATTTTGGTATAAAGGTGGCGGTTTTAGCACCATAATAGTATACTATATAGTCTTCATTTTATAGTGACAGGACATATGCACAAAAAGGGCCACTAGAGAAGTGAATCACCCCTGTCTATGAACTAGCCCCTCAGGAAAAGTGAAATACCTGAAAGGCAGCAAGTATTACCATACCGAAGTAAGGGTGATACAAGGATTACATAAACACTGAGGAAACATGTTTGAGTAAGGCCCAAACACTGGCGTTGGCCACACCCTAGATTGGTTTTACAAGAAGGTTGGTTAGGGCAAGAGAGATAAGCCACAGACAGATAAGACCAAGTCAGATTCGGATTTCGTTGTCAGTCTTAAAGCTAGAACAGTATATGTGCGATATGATTTACAACTGGATTAGGAGTTATGGGAAGATGTCTGGAGTATATTTCCGTGAGTTGTCTAAGAGCATGACACCCCTATAGAATAGTATATAGGGTACTTAGACAATCTGATCCTAGTATAGTATGAATACGGTATTCTAGATTTAGGGATTCGATTGATATCTAGATCTGCATTACAATGCAATTCTTTCTAGATATAGTACTTTGAGCTAGAAGAAGAAGGATGTTATGGAACAGGGTCATAAAGACAAATTTTATTGATGACATGGAACATATAAGGGTATGTGTTCGAGTACATGTATCGATACTGATATGTATTCCACAAGGTGGAGTAAATAATGATAAAATGTGGATATGGCATGGTAAGGAAGTAACTGCTTGTGCGTCCTATAAGAATGAAGTTCTGGATCTTGTAGGTAATGATAAAATAGAGAGAATGATTCATGATATTGAAGTAGAATGTTTTGCACAATCGCCTGTATATGATAGTATGCGAAGTGATGCAATGACACCCTTATTTTGCATTTATTTTTTAAATTATTTCTTGATTGTTGTGTGATTTTTGTCTAAAGGATAATATACTTCCAAATTGTATGCATAAGGTCAAGAAAATTTTGTCTATAATGGGTATAAAGTATAAAAAGATACATGCCTACCCTAATAATTGTGTATTGTATAGAAAGGAGTATGAAGGACTAAGTGAGTGTACAAATGTAAAACTCCTAATACAAAATGAAGAAAGACGTTGGATGTGGTGATGAGAAAACTAAAAGGCAACCTTTAAAGATTTTGTGGTATCTTTCAATCATATTGTAGTTTAAGGGAATGTTTGCTAAAGCAAAACAAGCAAAGAAGTTGAGATGGCAATCTAATGTGAAAATATGTGATGGAAAATACCTACGCCACCTGGCTGACTCTCCATAATAGAAGAAAATAGATCAAATGTTTCCTGGATTCGGCAGCAAGCCAAGAAACTTTGGCTTGGGCTTTGTATTGATGGAATTAATCTGTATGGTACTCTTAATAGTGCACATAGTACATGGTGGGTTCTGCTAGTGATTTATAACTTACTTCCTTGGTTTTGTATGAACAAAACTATATAATGCTCTCCATGATGATTTTAGGATGAAAACAGCTAGGGAATGATATCGATGTCTACTTAGCACTTTTGATAGAGGACTTAAAGAAGTTGTCAGAGGATGGCGTAGATTTGTTTGATGTATATAAGTAAGAGTCCTTTAAGCTACATGCAATGATTTTCACCACGATTAATGACTTTCCTATATATGAAAACTTGTCAGGGTATAGTGTGAAGGGGCATAAAGTATGTCCGATATGTGAAGCAGGCACACACTTCTATCAACTTAATCATGTATGGAAAAGGGCCTACCATGGTCATAGGTGATTTCTTCCTCGGTTCCACCCATACCATAGGCTAAAAAGGACTTTTAACAGTTTGTCAGAGAATGAAATGGCTCCAAAGGCATTAACTGGAGAGTAGGTTTATAGTCGGGTAGAAAGAATCAATGTCACTTTCAATAAGAACCAGAGGACTTCGAGTGAGAAGAACATATGGAAAAAGATGTCGATTTTCTTTGATCTTTCATATTGGCAAAGTCTTGATGTTAGACACTATTGATGTGATCCAGGTGGAGAAAAATGTATGTGATAGCCTTATTGGTATGGTTTTACACTTACCAGGGAAAACTAGGGATGGAATTAGTGTGAGACAAGACTTGGTTGAAATCCAAATAAGAGAATGGCTACATCCACAACTAAGAGATGATAGAAAGGCGAGTATACAGAGCCAGCAGTGCTCATATTGTCAAAAGAGGAGAAAAAAATTTTGTGTAGTTGTTTTCATTACATTAAGGTGCCATAAAGGTATTCTTCTAATGTGAGAAGGCTTGTCTCAATGAAATATTTGAAGTTAGTAGGACTGAAGTCTCACTATTGCCATGTATGGATGCAACAACTATTACTAGTAGCTATTAGTGGTAGTATTAAAGATGATGTGCGAAGCACGATAACAGGGTTGTGTATCTTCTTTAATGCTATTTGTAGTGAAGTTTTTGAGATTAAAAAGTTGGACGAATTGGAAAACAAGGGTTATATTATTCTATCCTAATTAGAGTTGCATTTTGCTCCTGTACCTTTTGATATAATGGTGCATTTAATAGTTTATTTAGTAAGGGAGATACAACTGTGCGGCCCAGTTTATCTAAGGTAGATGTACCCATATGAGTGATACATGAAGAACTTAAATGGGTATTCTAAAAATTCTTATCTACCTAAAGCCTCAGTTATTGAGATATGTGGTTGAAGAGGCTATAGACTTTTGCAACGAATATCTATCAAGGTCAACGGCGCAATTTCATCATGAAAAGGGTATAAGTAAAGGAGCACAAGGGCTCAAGGTGAAGAGTACACATAGTGAAGAGGTGTTGCAAGCATACTTGTATATCCTGAATAATAAAGAAGTTCAGTCGTACTTAGACAAACACAAAAAAAATTTAAAGCAAATCTATCCGAGAAAAAATTACATGCAGATAGCTAATAAGCAAAACAAGACATTCATAGAGTGGTTCAAGAAAAGGTTTCACATGAGACCAGTATGTCTGAGACAATCAAATGATTAGCTTGGGAGCTTATTTTGAGGTCATCACTTAAAGTGATTATGATATAAATGGGTATTCTTTCTATACAAAAGTCCAGGATGATAGAAGTACTATGCAAAATAGTACGGTGATGGTGGTAGCCGAAGCAATGCGCTTTTCTAGTTTGAAAGACAAAAATCCTATATTAGCATTCTAGCCTATTATGGAGTTATTGAAGACATATGGGAGATAAGCTATACCAAGTTGAGAGTTCTTATATTCAAATGTAAGTGGATTAACAATAATGATGTTGAATAGATCAATTTAGATTTACCTCAATTGATCTTGATAAAGTTGGTTATAAATATGAGCCCGTCATTCAAGAAAGCTAGGTAAAACAAGTGTTGTATGTCTCTGACCCTGCAAATGAAAAATTGTCCATTATACTCTAAAGTAAAAAAGAGAAGGATAGTGATCAAAGTTTAAATCTTGACGACACACCACCTTTCACTACCAAACCACCTATACCAATTGAAGTAGAATTGGTAGATGATAAAGAATATGCAACTAGAATTGATCATTGTGAAGAAATTTAGGAAAACACATAAAGTGACTCTTTTTTATTTTTTAAATTATTCATTTAATGGCAATTTACTTATCCTATCTCACCTAGATCTCTTAGCAGCAATATGGCAAGTTCATATGAGGGGAACTCAGATGGCTCCCCTATTAAGAAAAAGCTTAAAGGAAGCAAAAGTTAAGACTGTTGGTTACATGTCATAAGGAACAAAGGGAGAGAGTGCACATGGAATTTGATGTAGATTTGAATTCAATAGGCAAAGAGGATGATAAGTTTATTAGCTATACTGGCTATTTAAGTCAAAGCAAAGTTGGCATTCCACAGCCTACTTGGAAGGAAGTTTTGAAAGACATGACGGCTATGATTTGGGAACTAATGTTGGTATATAAATTTGTATTTTCATTTCTATCTTTATTTCTATTGGTTCATACATAACTATGTTATGTTGTACTTTGTAGCAATCCTATGATATCCCCAACACTTGGCAAATGTACAAGCATTGGATAGGGGAAGTTCATGAGCAATGGAAAGACTTCAAGTCCATGCTCATAACCAAGTACATTGAGGGCTAAAGAGAATTAAGGATCTATGTCAAGCTTATTCTTATCTTTCTCTAAATGATTTCAGATTATTTGTGGCATCACGACAAGATCCCAAATTTCTGGTTTATTTTGTTCATCATAGTAAGAAACATTTTATTTGAATTTATTTGACCTCAATAACTTAGTTTCATTTATTCTCTATTTATAGAAATTAAGTGAATCAAATAAAGATAGGTGAGCTAAACATAATTATCCATATTACATGACTTGAGGGGGTTATGAGAAGCCAAGTCAAATTTGCAAAAAATGGAGGAAGAAGCCAAGTCAGATCCTAGCATTGTTGAGTAGGCACCTCCCCCCATATTACAAAAAATGGAAAGCTGGAGGATAAAGGGATTAAGATATATAAATCTAATCATTGTTGACATTGCCAGAAGGATTTTGACTATTTAATTTAAAGTATATTTAAGCGTGCTTCATTTTCCTTAAAAGATGGCATGTAATTAATTTATATTTATCATTTGTATGCTACATGATTGACTTGAAGAGTATAGTAAACAAGGTTCCATCACTCAAAGTGGAGGGATAGACATCTTAGCAATGGCGCTTGGGAAGCTAGATCACCCTGGTCATGTTAGAGGGGAGCCAAGGGGAAATGGTCTCTCAAGATTCTATGGACAAAGTTCACAACCATATGGACAAAGTGAACTGAGTATAGAGTTTCTGGCCAGGGTTTGAGAGGAAATCTGAGTAGAACTCGAGGTAGACATGTGTCAATCACTTTGGTAATAGCTTCGAGAAGAGCTATTGCACGTGCTACATAGTGAGATGAGATTAGTGGTATTGTCTAGCATTCAAGTCAAGATGGGTGAAGACGAACATATATCTCAGGTTTGTAAATAATTTCAATTAATATAACATTCAGTTTTTCCTTAAGTAAGTTTAATTAATTCCCATCCTTTCCCAACACTAAAGACAACTACAATCTACCAGAGATTGGATATGGCGACCTTAGCCCAAAGCCAAAGGCTAGAGAACCTTGGTCTCTTTTGGTGGATGTCCCATTGCTTCGTGTTGTTGACGATGCCATTGTATACACACATGCTACCACCTATCATCATAAGCTAATTTAGAACAATCAATGTAAGGTCAAGGTCATAAGTGTTCTATATGGGGAAGAAGGCGTAGATGTCCCATTCCCCAATGACAAGGTTGCCAAACTAGGTCAGGCAATAAGTTCTTTTATCTTTTGGCCTCAACATCTTGTTTATATGGTGACAACACCTTCAACAGTAGGAAACACCTTACTATTACTCAAATTTTCATTTACTTCCTACTTATAATCTTTATTTTATGTGTTGATAGGATCAAGACGAAGGGACAAAATTTCCCTTATTGGCATAGCTACAAAATATCAATGAAAAAATTAACAAGGTCGACTTGGAGATACTTTGTGGGATTGTAGATTGTACAATATCATATCCTTTTGCACTTGATAGCCAAGATATTATTGTGTTTTTATCTTTGTAGGAGATAGACATAAGATGGGTCACATTTGCAATCATGTGAGTTTATTTTTTATTTTTAACTTTAATTAATGGACAAATTTTTAGGATTTTTAAGTTTCTACATTCACTAAGTCATTCCATTCTATGGTAGCTGCTTCCATAAAATATGTGTCGAAAGGGAGCTCAATACTTTGTATGGATTCTTATGTCTATGGAATCTGACAAGGTATAATAATAAGTTGGAGGTATAATAATCTGACAAGGTATACAATATGATACACTAAGTGGCCTTGTTATCTAGCATCAATTGTTGAAAGGCAAGTAAATTAATTTTATCTATTTATACATATTCAATTTGCTAAGTGTCAAACCCCTCAATATTTCGATATTTAGTACATGCATAGTTCTATAAGGCATACAAAAATAGTGGAAACATACTGACTTTAAGTACTTGTTTACAATACAGGAAAATCTCTTTAAGGTTTTAAAAATATTTACAATGATAAGTATTCCAAAAGAAACTAAATTACAAGCATAGATAACTGCAACAGCTTCAGAGTGCCCCGGGACTCTAATAACCGGTATCTGTCACCTTGCTTTTTCAACTGCTAGCCTCAGCTATAATGTTTTACAGTTTGAAAAAGGATGAGATTCGAGCAAATCTTAGTAGCAACATGCTTTTCAGACATATAAAATGCAAAAATAAATATGCAATACACCTTGTCATGTAAGATGATAGAATGCTGTGTGCACACTGTCCAAGCCAAATGACTGTTTGCAACCCTGGCTGAACTCTACACCTCTGTTAGGTCCCAAACCACAACTAGGCTAATATGCATGTCCAAGACACTATCTTCATGTTATAAAGAATGGCAAACACAAACATATAATAATCATATAGTATATTCAAGAAAAATTTACTACATAAGTCCTTTCCAGTTCCAATATCTGTCCTAAACTTTGGTTCTAGCTCGGCTATTGCGAGTTACTATAAAAATTAGAGTTACAGATAACTGATTATTACCTGTACTATCACTGTCTTAAATCAAATTCTACTAATTATCTAATACAGTTATCACAGTTTATATACAATACAATTTTGCATAGTGTAGTTTCACAATTTTTAGAAACTGATAGATTTTCAGTCAACTTTGAAAATTCATAACCAATTCTGGGAAAATCCAATTTGACTAACCCCAAATCCTAGGTGAAGCTGTTTAATGTATTTTCATGTAAAAATACCTAAATCTGACCATTATACTCATAGTTTTCTAAGAAATTCGCCACACTAGCACTGTTCCATATTTCCTTCTAGAAACAGGGCACAACTTTGAAAATTCATATCTTTTAATGTACTTATCAAAGAGCTACAAACTACCTATAAAATTAAAGCTCCAAATATCTACTTTAATCCTGACAAGTTTCATAGGCATTAGACATAGTTTACATTATTAAAGACATCATCCAACTAAACTGCCATGCAGGAAAAACACACTGGCAGCACATTCCATTTCACCATTTCATTCCATTAAATATCTCATTACATAAAGGGGATATTGGTGACAACAAATTGGAAGTTACAGCTCTCCCACCTTAAATAAATTTTTTCCCAGAAATTTCCTATAGGTACTGACTCGTGAATTCTGGGTAACGCCTCTGTATGTCTCCCATAACATCCCATGTTGCTTCTCTAGGAGATAACCCCTTCCATACCATTTTTTATAGAGGGATACTTCTGTGCCTTAGTTGTTTCTCCTGTCGATCAATGATTTGGTTAAGTAAGACCTCATACGTAAGATCACCTCGAACATCTAGCTCTTCGTATTCGATCACATGTTATGGGTAATATTGATATTTCTTCAACTGTGAGACATGGAAGACATCATAAAACCTGCTTAACCATGCAACTAAAGCTATTTAGTACACTACTAGCCTAATATTAGACAAGATTTGAAATGGACCAATGTACCTAGGGCTCAGTTTCTTCAGCTTTAGTGCCTCGCTAGTGTCGGTAATAGTTCTTCTGCCTTATTTGAGCAATTAATAGTCTTTGCTTGATTAACTTTATCTATTCTATGGTTTAATCAACTATATCCAGCCATACATCTGCCTTTAAATCAGCTCTGTCTAGCACAAGACTGACTGATACTTCCTTCCATACAACATGTCATAGGGAGACATTTGAATACTTTAATGATAACTATTGTTGTATGTGAATTATGCCAAGAGAAGAAATTGATCCCAACTACCTTTAAAATCTATCACGTACTCCCTGAGCATATCCTGTAGTATCTAGATTGTTCTTCTAGTTTGCCCGTCCATCTGAGGGTGATAGACTGTACTAAATCGGAGCTTGGTACTCAAAGCCTCAGGCATTACCCTCTAAGACTTGGAAGTGAACCAAGGATCTATGTCAGATATGATGTTCTTTGGTGTACTGTGTAGACGTATAATCTCCTTAATGTAGATTTATACGCGTTCATCGGGAGAGTAGTGAATACTAATTGGGAGAAAATGAACTATCTTTGTGAATCGATCCACTATTACCTAAATTGTACAACGATTTTGGACCTTGGGTAATCCTATCAGGAAATCCATAGTGACGCTTTCCCATTTCCACTAAGGAATTCTATGGTTTTGCAGGAGCCCTGAAGTTCATTGATATTCGACTTTCACTTTCTGGCAAGTAAGACAATGAGCAATGAACCTTGTTACATCTCTTTTCATGCCTGGCCACCAATATGTGGACTTCAAATTGTGGTATATCTGGGTTGCTCCTAGGTGCAGAGTATATTTACTGTTGTGCACGTCTTCCAGGATTTGCCTCTTCAACTCCGTTTGTGGTGGAAAGTATATCCACTTTCAGTACCTAACTACCCCACTTGGTGACAATTCATGTTCTTGAGTCTCTCCCCTTTTGATCATATCTCTATAGACTGGGCATGTCTATCTTGTATTTGAGCTTCTTCTCTATCTGCTCTAAGGTCATTCTCTACCTAAATGATGTTACTACTATTGATCAAAATCTGATTTGATAAGTTGAGATCTATAAAGTTTTCAATCAACCTTTACTCATGAATCATGAAGGCTGCCACTTACACCACTTTACGGCTCAATGCATCTGCCATGACATTAGCCTTTCCTAGATGGTACTTGAACTCTAGATTGTAGTCTTTGAGCAATTCCATTCACCTGTACTATCTCATGTTAATGTCTTTCTAATTATATAGATACTTCAAACTCATATGGTTACAATACAGCTCTACAGTCATTCCATAGAGATAGTGTCTCTAGATTTTTAGTGCAAAAATGATCACTACTACCTCAAGATCATGTTTAGGATAACTCTATTTGCAAGGCTTCAACTGACGGGATGTATACGCCACTACTCGGCCTTGCTACATCAAAACACATACCAATCCATGCCCACTGGCCTTTGTGTAAACTATGAAGGTTAACTGAGGATCTAGGATTGTCAACATTGGTTCAGTGGTTGATTTCTATTTTAGTTCTAGGAAGCTCCTCTCACAATTGTTGTCTCGTATAAAATGTTGAGTCTTTTGTGTTAACTTGGTCAACAACAAAGCTATTATGGAGAAATTATGTATAAACCACCTATAATACCAGGCAGGACCGAGAAAACTAGGTATCTCAAAAATAGTTTCTGGTCTCTTCTAGTGTAGTACTGCTTCCACCTTGTTTGGATCCACCAAGACCCCTAGTTGTGAGACTACATGGCCTAGAAATTTAACTTCTGAAGCCAAAACTCACATTTGCTCAACTTGGCAAGAGTTGTTTGTCCCTCAAAGTGTTCAGTATAGTCCTCAAGTGGTATTCATGCTCCGCTCTATTATTTGAGAATAGAAAAATATCATTGATAAAGACTACCATAAATTGGTCCAAGTATGGACGAAAAATTTGATTCATGTAGTCCATAAACACTATAGGTGCCTTGGTCAGCCTAAATGGCATTACTAAACATTTATAATGGCCATATCTTGTTTTGAAAGCATCAACACATCATTTTCCTTCACCTTGAGTTCGTGATAACCATATCTTAGATCAATCTTCGAGAATATATAGGAACCTGATAGTTGATCGAGCAACTCATCGATTCTAAGAAGTGGATCTTATTTTTGACATTTGCCTTGTTTAACTCCTTGTAATCAATACAGAGTTGTCAACTTTCATCTATCTTTTTAATGAAAAGCACTAAAGCTCCCAATGGCAAGACACTGGGTGCCATTCTGTATGGGGCTTTGGATATTAGTCTTGCTCCAAGCCTAGTCTCAATTGTGACCCCATTTCCTTATTCGGCATTAATCCACTAATATCCTCCAGATACACACATTAGAAAATTTGTTTAGTATAGGGATACTCTCCAAATGCTGTTCTTGCAATGACCCAAAAATGGGATTGAGGGCTAATGACTTCAAAAGTGGATAAAATTATTGTTGAATAAATACTTTTGGAGAATGTGTGTTGGGAATTTGGTTGTTTTGGTAATTCTAATGGTTTCCTTGTGAAAAACTTGTGTGGGAATATGTTTGATTGTTGATTTTGGAGCCATTGGACACATTGGTTGAAAATTGGCAAAATTGTCAAGTGTAATTCTGTACAGGGCAGTCAGTATGTATGGAAATTTTGAATAGGAAAATGATGTCTAAAACTTCTGAAACTTTTCGGTCTTAAATTTCACATGTCAAGCTTCAAAATGGACTCATAATTTGTGTCATTTCAATTTGTGAGCTAAGAGTTATGAATTTTAGAGGTTTGCATATTGAAATTGATTATTTTCTGGAGCAGTGGTCAAAGAAATTAAATCTGGGAATGATATTCTTCCATCAAGTAAAAGGCTATATTTTTTTGAAACTAGACTCAATAAGGGTTCTATAGCCTTTGGAATCGCTTCATTTCGATTTTTCTTAAATTAGTTATGATTTTTCAAAGTTTGAGCAGAGAATTTACCAGAAAATCCGAAATTGAATAAAAATGTGATGGCAATCTTGTAAATATGAGATAAATGGAGAAAAACTAATTGGGATAATTGAAGGACTCTTAGGCATCCTTATGGACTAACTGGAAGAGGGAAAAATTAGTTTCATTTTAGTTAGGCTTCATGACACATGTCACCCTTCCACTTTATGTTCACATATGTAAGATTGGGTTGATATTTTCTCTTCCCTTTTACTTACATATTTTGGCCAGCAATAAAGGGCAAGAGAAGAGAGAGCTTATTTGACAAGCTCTTTCCCTGAAGTCAACAAAATCGGCTAAGCATAAGAGAAGGAGAGAGGGAATTGAATTAAGATATACTCCTCACCTTTTGTCTCAATAAAGACGATTGGGACAAGGAAAAAAGGAGCAATTGGGTCAAACGTTCAACATACCTTTACATTGGGACACATTGGCCACTTTTTACCCATACCCTCATCGATACGTGTAATTAAATAAGTCTCAATATTCATTCAATCCCAAAGTTGGTTAAGAGGCTAAGAAGAGAGAACACATGTTTAAGTGGCCTTCCTTCTCACTCCCATTCATTTCAAGTCGGCCAAAGGAAAAAAAAGAGAGAAAGAGAAAGGGACAAAAGTAGGAAGAGCAAAGAAGCAAGAGGAAAAGGCATATGTTCTTGTGCCATTTTCTATATCAAGACTCTATTTCTAGCTCTTGAGGCCTTCATCAAAATTGTTCCTCTCATTAAGAGCTTCATTTTTATGGTTGTAGTTTCTTGAAAGGAGGAGTTTTGTTCCATCTAAGTTGTGTTGAAGTGGGAGGATTCAAGAAAGGGCTATAACCAAGCAAAAAGGTAAGCCCAAGCTTTATTTTGACCCAGGTGTCTTGAAATTTGGTTGAATTTATGAGGTAATATTATGCTACCATGTTTTGCTGAATAGTAACCTTAGGGCTTTAGTGATATTAAAGGGATGAATTTAATCCTCTTGTGCTATATGATGATGTTGTAGTGGTTGTTGTTGAATTTGGGTTGGTTTTGCTTGATTTTGGTGAAAATGGATGATGAAACCCTAAGGGGAAATGCTGCCAAATTCACTCTAATCATGTACAATTAGTGTTTAATTAGTTAAACATGTGATTAGAAGTGTATACAAGGTGTTTAATGGATTGAAATCAAGATAACTCAATGTCCCTAAAATTTTCTAGATTTGGGCAGGTGTATTTTCATCCATTAAGTTCTAGAATTTCATTAATTTGATGATTCCATTATGCTCAGGAGGGAAAATTGTCTAGGGTTGATGTTGAACACTTTGAGAGAAAAGCCCTAAATGTGAAATTGCAAAAGTACCCCTGAAACCTTTAAATAGTGGCTGCCAAGGGCAATTTCACCTTTTGGCAGTGAATTTGGTAATTCTAAGTCCAAAAATGGATTCCTTAGGTAAAAACATGTCAGAATAGCCCATGTCAAAATTTTAGGAAAAGTATAGTCTGACCGGGTACAGTGGGGCCGGGCCGGATCCCCGGGGGTATTTTTGAAATTTTCATTTTAAACTCATATAACCCCTAGAAAAACTATGAAAGTGTCTAAATGGTGCAATTAGAATTGTAGGGTTCGACATATGCCCTGATCGTGAACGACCCCGTGCCAGAGCACGTTCGGAAAGAACTATGTAGTGATTCTCTCTCTCTTATACTATGTGTAATATACTGTATGCGTGATGTATCACTGTTTTACGATGATTTCTGATGCTGCTACGGTTACAGCTAGTGATAGCTGTCATTTACAGTGCCAACTATCATTATTGTGATTACAGTGTAAGCTGTCGTGATTGTGATTACAACAAAAGCTATCGTATTGTGTATACAACCGTGAGTGCAGTCATTTGTGGTGAAAGCCATATATCTTTGTGCTGATATTGTTGTTGCTATTGTGATTTACTTACATGCTGTGTGCTTATATATTGTGTGAGGGGAATGTTACTACTGAGATTCTTTTGAATTTCATTCTTTCCATTAACTGAACTACAGACAGGAAAGTGACTCTAAAGGAAAGTGGACAACCAAGAGCAGATTGGACTTCTTAGAGATCTTTGATATTGGTTTTTGGTTATCCATTTTGATTTGGGATTACTGTATATGTGGAATGATTTTGTGTAATCCCCTATACAGGAAACTATAAACCTTAGTGTATATAGATATATCTGAAACCCAAGGGTTTCGGGATTTTGTTGTACACTCTGATATGTATGAATGTGATTGAACTGTGCAGAGTAATTAGATTCAAAAGATGAATCTGAGATCATTTTGAACGAATTTTAGAAAAGAAATTTGAGAAAAACATATCCGTCAGTCTCTAATTCATTTAAATTATGCATTTTTGAATCTTAATTACGGTTATCAAGGTAAGGGGTTATAGTTCTAGCCTCTGATTGCATAAAGGAAAACACGATGTATCCCTAACAGTCCTTATGTAAGCATCTCTTGGCCTTAGCTTCAGAAAGAAAGTTTAGGTTGATTTCTGCATTAGCCTTTGATGGTGGATTAGGTTAAATGACCCTTTTGCTTCCATAATCTTATAATGCACTATTTACCATCATCTAGTTGATCTCGAGAATCACTTCCAAATTATTGAGTAGCAAACAAATCTAATCCACTATAGACTTGTGTCCCTTTACGTTTATAATGCAATTTAAGCAAACCTCAATTGTAACGAACTGTTTCCCATAGTTGTAGAGACCGTCAGATCATACGGTAATCGATACATACTCAGGCCTAGCTGCCTTACACAGTCGTATGCAATGAATAAATGACTAGCTCCTGAATCAAACAATACTTGTACCAAATCACCAATGAGAGAAATCATACCTTGTATCAACTCTAGTGACTTCTAGGCTTCTTGTGTCAAAACAAAATCCCTGCCTTGAACTTGCTACCTAGTCTCTTAGGGCTCTTATCATTGTCAAAAATCCTTTGCAAACTATCATGGTTTATGGCAATTGTAGCAAACTATCTGTCTCTTTGACCCTGGCACCTGCCTTACAGGTACCGATGCCTACTTTGCTTGCCCACATGTATATCTAGGATGGTAAGGATTTCTACAGTATCTGCAAGTTCTGCTCCTTTATTTGATTACTACAGGTGGCAGGCTGGTATGGCTTTTTATTAGTACTTATACTAGAAGGACCGCCCAAATAACTACGTTTCTTAGAGGAGTTCCTACTTCAAGTTGTGTTCTTGCTCTTAACTTTTCTGTGGGATTATAAATTCAGCAGATTGTGCTATATGATTTGACACTCCTTAACCGCCTTATTGAATTCAGTGAAATGTTTGGAAATGAGTTTCTCTTTTAGCTCTGACTTTAGCCCTTTTATTTTTATATCTAAGCTCTACTCCTCATCATCTTGATATTTAAGGTATGCAGAATATTGAGACAACCGGATATAGTGGGCCAGGTACTCGTCAAAACTATCTTTTTCATGATGTTGTATGTTCAAAAACTCTTTGTCCTTTTCTCGCTTGACTAACCGGGGAAAGTATTTCTCATTAAATTTCTCCTCGAATAATTCCTAATTTACCAGAATATTCCTTCCTCTAAGAATCAGCTTAGTATTCTTCCACCATCTGCTAGCATCGCCTTCCAGCTTACAAATCGCCAGCAGGATTTTAATTTCATCGGGACAAGCCAAGATGGTGAAAATTTTTCTAATCGCGATAGCCAGTCTTTGGCTAGCTAAGGATGAAATTTCCCCTGAAAGACAGGAGGTTGTAGCTTACTAAACCTTCCTTCCCAGATTTGTATATCAGCCTCAGGATTAGGAAATAGATCTTTTGGTTAAGGTCTCTTAGGAAGATTTAGCTCACTGTCTACCCTCAACAGCTCTTCTAAAAGATCTTGCCTTTACTGCACTTCCCATAGCTCTTCCCTGATCTAACTCATTGTGGCCTGCTGCAGTGTCAACATGCCCAAAATCTATTGCTGTATTGGGTCAGGTTAAGGGTCTGGTACTACATTAATGTTCCCGCTCATACTCTACCTTGTGGTTGTACCATCTTTGTATTTCACTATACAAAAATAGAAAAAAAAATAAGTTCATAAGACCACAAAGGGTATTTTTGTCATTTCTCAGAATGTCGGGTACAAAGATATGACTTACATAACATAAAACATGTATATACAGTAGTTAGGGAAAGTACTACACATTATATGTCCTAAAGCTACTGTTCAATAAGCCATTGTCAGTTCTACACATCAAATCCTAACTATACACAGAGCTTCCCAAGGAGTCACCCATCTTGTGATTGCCCTGACTTAAGCACGTTTAACTTTCTATGTACCCGTAAAAAACACAGACACTGGCTCTATCAGCTTCTATTCATAAGTTTGTTGTGACTGCCCTCACCTCAAAAGATATCTGGCTACCTCTGGTCACCTTAAATATAGTGCCTGGACCCCAAATCACTCTAGGTAAATGTATCTCATTTCAAAGTTTGTAATATGCTCCATAAACTCCTCAAAGTGGTTGTTCGGGGCTCTCTTGACTATGTATTCTTCTTTTGGTTCCAAAAGGCTGTGCCTGGGAAGAAGTCTATGGTTGTAAAGATCGAGAAGTCATCTGTCAGGTCTATCTCCAATGGTTCTAGCCTCCCATACAGAGTGTCCACTACGCCCAAGTAGGCAAGTTACTAATCTATTAGGGTATCATATGCCTGTACTGCTTGTCTGTATCTGCCTTACACATAGTCCCATAGCTCCTTATCTGCCTGTAGGTCATAAGGCATGTGTGCGATCTCCGCTCGGGAGATGTCAACTCTGCTTGGGTCCTCGTCCAATCCATCTGATAGTAGATGTCTTGATTCACGCATTAACAACTTGGCTGGTGATGCTGGCCTTCACTCTAGGCCATATACTGGTCTTATTAATACATTCTTTCTTATCGTTTTCCCCATTCTGACACCACTCGAGGCCCAGTACTCCACGTATTGCTATCCCTTAGGGATCCAATGCTCCAAGGGACACTGGTTCACCGATGGGAGTAATATCTTACACTGTTGATGTCATACGGACAGGTCTACTATCACCTTGCAAACAAGACCATATCACTATAATATTATGAAAATGCCAAAATTTCAGTAAGCTCTGATACTAAAAATGTCACACCCATAACATTTTGATATTCATAGAGTAATATGCGCATAGTTCAGTAAGGAATATAGAAAAAGCAGAACCATATGACATTAAGTACTTATTTACAATATAGGAAAATCCCCGCAGGGTTTGAAAAATATTTACATATGTACAAGTATTCCAAAAGAAAATAAATTACAAGCATAGATAACTACAACAGTTTCATAGTGCCCCGAGACTCTAATCACCGGTAGCCACCACCTTTCTTTTCGAGCTGCTAGCCTCAACTGTAATGTTTTACAGTTTGAAAAAGGATGACATTCTAGTGAATCTCAATACGAACATGCTTTTCAGACATATAAAATGTGAAAATGAATATGCAATACACTATGTCATGTAAGACGATAGAATGCTATGTGAACACTGTTCAAGGTAAACGACTGTTTGCAACCTTGGCTAAACTTTGAACCTCTATTGGATCCCAGACCACAACAAGGCTAATATGAACGTCCAATACACTATGCTCATGTTACAAAAAATGGCATACATAAACTTTTAATAAACACATAGTATATGCAAGAAAAAGTTACTACTTGAGTGCTTTTTCAGTTCCAATATTTGTCTTAAACTTTGGTTCCAGCTTAGGCTATTTCGAGTTCCTATCAAAATTAAAGTTACAAGTAACTGAATATTACTTGTACTATTACTACCTTTAAATCAAATTTTACTGGGTATCTAATACAGTTGTAACAGTTTCTGCACAGTACAATTCTGCATAGTATAGTTTTGTTGTTTTCAAAAACAGATAGATTTTCAGTCAACTATGAAATTCATAACTAATTCTATCAAAATCCAATTTGACTTACTGTAAAGCCTAAGTGAAGCTCTTTAAATGCATTTTCAAGGAAAAATACCTATGTCTGGCCACTATATTCACATTGCTCCCAAAAATTCACCAAACTTACACTATTCTAGATTTTCTTCCAGAAACAGGGCACGACTCTGAAAGTTCATATCTTTTAATGCACTTATCCAAAAATTACAAACTACATATCAAATTAATGCTCCAGATGTCTATTTTAATCATGCCATGTTTCATAGGCATTAGACATTGTTTGCCTAATTAAAAACATCACACAACAGAATTGCCACGCAAGAAAACATACTGGCAGCACATTCTAGTTCACCATTTTATTCCATTAAATATCTTATTACATAAAGGGAATTTTGGTGACTAAAAATGGGATGGTACACTAAGAAGGATCATCTTATCTAACCTCATTTTATTCTAAATATGTATTACATTTATCATTGGAGTTTGTGTGTTGCTTGCCCCTTCATCAATGTCATCTTTTAGTTTGATTCCTTGGTTGCAAGCCAGATGAAGTAATAAAAACCATTTCAACACATAAGTTAATTTATTTGTGAATTATTGGTTTTTGACTTTACTAAATTATTTTAATGTCTTTTGTTTTTTCATTTTAATTATAATGCACTGAAGACATATTTTATAATGGGTGTGAAGCATGAAGGTAAATGTAATATCCCAAAAAGTGATTAAGGGCTAATGACTTCAAAAGCAGATGTAATTATTGTTGAATAAACACTTTTAGAGAATGTGTGATGGGAATTTGGATATTTTAATGATTCCAATGGCTTCCTTGTGAAAATTCGTTTGGGGAGAGTGTTTATTGTGAAATTGGAACCATTGGGAACAATTGTGCAAAAGTTGAAAACTTTGTCCATTGAAACTCTATACAGGGCAGCCGATTTTTATGGACGTTTTAAATAGGCAAATGGTGTCTAAAAATTCTGAAATTTTCCAGTCTTAAAGTTCACATGTCAAGCTTCAAAATGGACATATAATTTGTATCATTTTGATTTGTGAGCTAAGAGTTATGGATTTTTGAAGTTTTCCCAGTGAAATTAATTATTTTCTGGAACAGTATGCAAAGATTAAAATTCTGGGAATTTTGTGATTCCATCCAGAAAAATTATATATTTGTCCTTAAAACTAGACTCAATAAGGGTTCCATAGGCTTTGGAATCACTCCAATTCAATATTTCTAGAATTAGTTATGATTTTTTCAAAGTTAGGGCAGAAAATCTGCCAGAAATCTCATTAAGTCCGGAAATAAAGAAATTATGTGATGGCAAGTTTTGAAATTATGAGGTACATGGAAAACTCATTTGGGTTGATGGAAGGACCTTCATGGACGTCTTTATCATGGGCCAAGAAGAGAAAATATTATGCACATGTTATTTGGGCTTACAACATTATGTTTATGTACATAAAGTGTGATTTTTGGAATTTTACTTTAACGAATAATTAAAGACATAAAATATTATAAAATCATTTTTCTATCTTCCTCCTTAGCTCATTTTCGTGCTGAACCAGCAGCCAAGAGAGAGAGAAAGTTTGAGAGCTTTTAGAGAGAGAAAGTGAAGAGAACTTATAAGGTAGGTCGATTTCTTCGGTGAATTCGTACCTAATGCGTATAACCTTGTTCCTAAGCTTCTCTTCTATGTTATTTAAGGTGTTTGAGAAGCAAATTTGGTGTTCAAGGGGCTAGGGTTTTCAGCCACTCTTGAGAAAAGCCAGAAGGAGCTTGAGGTAACTTCCAAACTTTCGTATATTGCTTATTCTGGTTGCTGTGGGCAATTTAGTCGGTGAAATTTTGCCGGATTGCCATTGGTTTTAAAGTTTGGAAATGATATGGCCTAGGGGTTATGCTGCCCAAATTGGGTCTTAATGTTAGTTGTAACCTAATGTAATGGTTAATAAAGTGGTTAGCAGTAGAAAGGAACGCGTTTACGAAGCCGAAATCATAAAACTCCGATTTTCTCTGGAGAGCTCTTAAATTTCGTCCAGCTCTAGAAATGGGTCTTAGAGTTGGATTTTCAATGATTTGATGGTTCCATTGAGTTCAGGAACGAAAATTAGGTGGGGTTACAGTTGGCCACTTTTTTGGAAAAGGCCGAAAAATATAATTACGAAAACGCCCCTAAAACCCTTGAAGTAGGGCTGCCAAGGGTAAATTTGTAATTTTACATTGAATTTGATAATTCTGAGTCCAGAAATGGATTCCTTGGGTGGAAATATGCTAGGATAGCCTAAATTAGAATTTTGGGAAAAGTGCAACCGAACCGGGTACAGCAAGCCTGGGCCGGGTCCCCGAGGGCATTTTTGTAAATTTTCATTATAGACTCATATAACCCCAAGAAACACTATGGAAGTGTCTAAATGGTGCGTTTGGAATTGTAGGATTCGATATTTGCCCTGTTCGTGATCCACCTGCGCTAGAGCACAATCGGAAAGAACAAGGTAGTGACTCTTTCTCTTATACTGTGTGTGAAACATTGTATGTATGTTTGTCATGCATTGAGAATACTTTGTGAATACATTGTGATGCTTTGAGTTCGCAGTGCAAGCTGACTCATAGTGATACTTTGTGATATATAGAGATTGCAGCGAAAGCTGACGCATAGAGATTACAGCCATGAGTGTTGTCGTTTGTGGCGAAAGCCATGATACATTGTGATGCTGCTTAACATGATCACATATGCTATGTGTTTATACACTATATGAGTGATTTGTTACTACAGAGATTCTTTTGAATCTCATTCTTTCCATTGACTAACATTTCAGACAGGGCAAGTGGCTCCAAGGAGAAACGAACCACTAGGAGCGGCTAGGATCTTGTAGAGATGTGTTGTTAGATTGTTGGTTATCTATTTTAGACTTAGATTACTGTTTATTTTTGAAATGTAGATATTATGATGATGTTGGTAATGTAATCCCCTAGTTGGAACTTACAACCCTTAGTTTATACATGTATGAAACCAGGGAGTTGCCGGGAATTTGGCTATGCACTCTGATATGTAAGAATGTGATTGAACTGTGCAGCGTAATTAGATTCAGAAGATGAATATGAGACCATGTTGAACAAATTTTAGAAAAGAGATTTAAGAAAAACGTAATCGTCGGTCTCTAATTCCTTTAAATTACGCATTTTCGAATCTTAATTACGATTATCAAGGTAGGGGATTACAGTAAACGTGGTTCGATGAAGTGGTTTCAGCCAAAAGTAAGTTGTTTAAATTCAAGTTCTTTAATTGACAATTATTTTATATATGCATTAATTATATTTTATCATTTGCTTTTGATGTATAGTGCCCTTGACAACCAGGGAAAACTGAGTGCAGATACTATGTTTTACTATATATGTATGACATCATTTTTTGTTGACTTACTACCAATTTTTGATATGTGATCATTTATTGATTCTCAACTGAATTTCATTTTTGTTCTTGTAATTGAATTGTTAGTTACTTTATTCAATTGATTGATTTATATTAACTTATTCTCCAATTGGCGCTCAGATTTTCGGTAATGAAGACTCCTACACAATTGAAGACATTAATCTGATTCAAGACCTTTTGGTAGAATATCTTCTACAACAGATAGACGATGATGTGTAGAGATTTCTTGTACATAGTGTAGTGGTGTATTATGTTTGCATACTCAAATACTTTGCCTCCTATTAGTTTCTTATCCCATAAATCCTTGGGCTTATAATTGTCATGATCTAGTTTGAAAGTTGAAGTTTAAACATTAAAATGATGTTATGATCATATATGCATGTCTAAATTTAAGTTCTTTTATGCAATATGTGATGATTGAACTTTGAAAATTCAAAATTTAATATGAGGATATTTATCCATGTTTTTTTTAAAAAAATAGTTCCAAAGTTCAAAATTCAAACTATAATTGTCTGGGAATTGGTGGTTTTTCAAAGGCTGTGGGAAGAAAATACAAATAATATTTTTTTTTAAAAAATGGCTTTCAATGATTGTTTTCTTAAAGTAGTCGTTGTAAGTCATTAACATACAATGACTGTTTTTTGAAAAAATTCGTTGTATGCTTCAGACTTACAACAACTATTTTAAAATAGTCATCTATTTCAAAACTTTAAATGACACTCGTATACACGTCCTCCAGAAAACAGTCATTTAAAGGGCATAAAAATGAACATTAGAAGTGCCTTTTGTAGTAGTGTTGGAAGTATTAGACACTAAAATGTAAATTTGGCACCATAAACCACCTTATGTTTTAGTTTGTTTCTTTTGATCCATTTGAGTTTTAAAATTGTAATCCATATGAAAATTTATAGAGGACAATCATGTTAGATTAATTTTGAAACCTATGGAAGTAAAAGTACAAAATTAAGGCTTAAAGAAATAAGAAAGAGGATTTTAATTTTCTAATGATATTATGCTTGTAATATGGCTAGTTTTGATGTGCATTGAATTACATTTGTATGTAGGCTTTAATATTTGCAAGGGGCCTATAAGAACTTAAGAATCAAAGGTGGAAACAAAGAGTAAGATAGCAAAGTTACTAACTCAAATATTAATGTTGCATTGATTTTTGTTAGCTATTGATTGCCTTGTTTGTTTGAGGATAGTGTATGAATGAACGTGTAAATCCCTTGCAATATGTTGTGTCTTGTCCTTGTGCTATGGATTAAGTTAGTATGGTTGTAAAGTTTGTTCTCATGTCATGGTTAGTTTATAATTGTATAATGATAATCATGCATGTTATGTTTTATTAGAATGAACCATCATAGGACCAAGTTTTTTCAAGGGTTTAGGGTTTACGGTTTGAAGTTGAAGGAAGAAGCTTCAAAGGCTATATATGTTGTGAATGTTAATTTTAAAAGGAACTTGTACGCCTATAGTTTGCCTATATGTTTGTAATGATGCATGTATAGCCTAAAACAAGTTAAGTGTCATGAAAAGATTATTTATATGTTAAAAATGTTATGTTAAGTATGAGAACATGTATACATGTGCTTACAAAAATACTACAAAAAAGTCTATAATTAATAGTTATTTTTTTCTATACATTAATGTTTTGAACCTTTATACATGGAAGCATTATATATTCTCAGAACAAATATTTAACGGTTTCTAACTTTTATATATTTAGTAACATATATAACAGTTTTAATACAAAACCCATTATATATTGTGTTTTGGTAAGGCCATGTGAGAAATGCTACAATAAATACCTAATAGGTTTACATAAACAACTATTACACTACTATAGAAGAAAGATACTACTACCCCAAAAAATGTCCTTTTTTAAAAAAAGGGAAGTAAAAAACAAAGGTGGTGGCAATTTTGTAAATATTGGCATGCAGTGGAAACTTTAGGCGTCCCAAATTTGAATTGGGATGCCTAAAGCTCATTTTTGGCATCCCAAATAAAGTTCCTGCAAGTGATCAAATTCCTGCCTAAATTGATTTTAGGCATCCTAAAGCTAAAAATTTTCTTTAGGCATCCTAAAACTCATTTGGGACGTCTTAAGTAGACTTTAGGCATCCCTATTTTGGCTTGGGACACCTAAACCCTCACCCAATGCATGTCAGTCAAGGCTGACACGCCTTGACTATCATCACTTCTCCATAACTTCTCTCTCCTTTCTCCATCCCTCATCACTTCTCTCTTTCTCTGTCACTTTCTCTCGTTCTCTTCACTCAATTCTCACATTCTCTTCTTTCTTTGTCTCTCCTTCTTCGGCCAATACCATTCCAACAATTGCAAGAGGAATAGAGCCTAGCTTGCCTACTCTCACACTTACCCATGAAGGAGAAGAGCTCTTGATCACTATCATTGTCTTTCTTTCACCGTTGTTTCTCGCTCACTCTCACCACCATCATCTACCCTCTCACCACTGTGGGTTGTCTTTGTCTACACCGTTGGCCACAGGTAACTTGAAATATTTCAATTATTTTTCCTTTCAAATTTTCAATAGTTAATTTTCCCTTGAGTTTGGTTCTACCCTGATTTTATTCCCTTCTTAAAATCAAGAGTTTGATTGTTATGAAAGGTTTATGGCCTTAGATATGGTGTTTAAGCTTAGAGGTGTATTCTTGGAAAGGAAAAGCTTAAAAATAAAGTGTTGATGTAATTTGGGGAACTCCTTTTCATAAAGGGAAGTTCTGCCTAAATTTTTATAAAAGTCATGTTTCGATAGTTTAGGATTTTAGCAAAGAGAACATGGTTATTTTAGAAGTTAGAAAGCATTAAACTATCACTTTGTATTCTTGGACATGGAAAGCTTGAAAAAATTAAGTGTTGTTGTAATTTGGGGAACTCCTTTTCATAAAGGGAAGTTCTGCCCAAATATTTGTAAAAGTTATGTTTAGATAGATAAGGATTTTAATGAAGAGAACATGGTTTTTTTGGAAGTTAGAAAGCATTAAACTATGACATTGTTAAGAATTACAAAAGAATTTATATACCCTAATTTTTAACGGTTGATCAAAATAAAGAAAAATAAACTAAATGAACTAAGTAAATTATATATACAAATGTGATATGAGTGAGAATATATTGTAATTAAGTTTTTTAAGATATTTGAAAAATAGTGGAAAAGTCCCAATTGGAAACTTTATTAGTGAACAAAACCTAAATCAGAGTATTTACGCTCTGTATGTACAAAAGTTACATAATGCATATACTTTTTGCATATAGCTGTATACACATATTAATTTATTCATGTTGAATATTTTAACTTACATCACATTGTAACATGACGATATTGAAACTTAGGCTGGATCCTACCTTTATATATCGAATAAGTATATTTAGCTATATAATGAAAGTTAGCCATAAAATATGTTAAGTTTTATGCCTTTAATGAAATTGATGGATTAAATTGCTGAAATTGTCCTGAATTGCCTCAATTATTTTAGTTTCATTTAAATTAAGCTGAAATGGTTTGTTATTTTGATTTTGGAATGTCTCGCTTTTAAGGGGAAATGCTGCCAACTTTAAAAAAATAGTAAAAGGCAATCCCTTTGTGGAAAATTGTTCTAAACTTGATTGTTGTTGGGAATGACTTTGGTCATAATAAAATGGATCATAGTTGGATGAATGCTTTGAAAACTAGTGAAGAATATGAGAATAGGATTAAAGAGTTTATTGAATTCACTAGAAGGAACGCTCCATCCAAAAATAGAATGTATTTTTATCTATGTGTCAATTGTTTAAATGAGAGTGGACATGATGTTGAAGTTATAAGGGATCACCTACTTTGTGATGGAATAAATTTTTGATACACAAGGTAGATATGGCATGGTAAGAAAGTAACTGATTGTCCATCGTACAAGAAAGAAGCTGTGGAAGTGATAGATGAAGATAGAATGGAGAAAATGATTCGTGATGTTGAGGTAGGATCCTTTCACTGCTACAAAAAACACAAGCTGTTGCGCTTAATTTAAAGAACACTATGGAGCTTGGGAAGCGCCACAGCTTCCATCGCCATTACAATAAGCTATGACGCTTCTTAAATATATGGAAGCGTCATAACTTAGTTATTTAATTTTTTTTAATTATAAAGATATGGCAATTTCTTGGGGAAACACCATAGGAAATTGGCACTTCTTATGGCGCTTTTCCAAGGAAGTGCCATAGGAAGTCTTTTTTTTAAAAAAAATGATAATTATTTTATTTTCTTGATGTAAACCTCTATTTACAATCCAAAATTCACAGCAATTTACAACACAATCTACAGCAAAATGAAATAACATAGCACATATATTTTGCAATATTTCATTTTCATGTATCAAGCATAAAAGAACTCCAGCATTTAACTTGCTTAAACTTGAGCCATACACATTACTTCTACGAAAGATTAAACTAAATATTATTATATTTGTAAGCTTAAAAATTAAAAAACTTACAATATATAGGAAGTTCAAGAAGAAAGAGTTGAAACTTCAAATAAATACCTGAAAACAAAATTATGAGCACACATATAAGAATCATAAGAGATTTTAACTAAAAAAAACTTGGACCAAATGTTGAAAAAAAACAATTAAACGCTAGGGAGCTTCTAAAGGAGGTCAAGACAAGAAGAAGGAAAAAAACACTTGAGAAAGGAAGCTTTATATTGCAACTAAGGTCTGGAAAATAGAGTAGCTAGAGGGAACACAGGAAGATGAAAATGAAAATAAAAATGAAAATGGCGGGCCATGAAAATTACATAGCAACTTGGTAGGAGAAGTTATGACGGTTGTTAGTGGAAGCGTTTCACCCAAGAGGGGGGTGAATTGGGTGATACCAGAAAAATCGTTGCAAATAAGAAAATTGACAGAATATTTATAGCTGAGAGTAAAGAGAAATATCACTGAAGTGTATACCGGGAGTTATACTGGTTTGGCCACAACCACTTTGACCTACGTCCAGTGCTCAGAGCGTCTCTGAGAGTTTCACTATATTCTCCAAGATTCAGTGGGTTCTTGGCACCTCAGTACACAGCAAGTTCCTATACTTGGACACTTGCTCCCCCTTAAACGTTGCAATCAAATCCCCAACTCAAGGTTCTACTACCTTAAGTTGTCTCAACAACAAATATTGAGTTTGTAATGAAACACTCTCTCACAGAGCAAATATATAATCTTTGAAGTACAAATGAATGACTATATGAAAATAAAGTACTAAGAGTGTATTGATCAGTGTAATCTCAGTTTGTGACTTATTTTCTTCTCTTTAAATGCTCCATATATATAGATGATTTGTAGTGTCCGTTGGAATCAATTTCAAACTTGTCTATTAGAGTCACGCAGCAACGGTTGACTATTCTTTGTATTTGAAAACTATCCGTTGGTGGTAGGTAGCGGTAGGTGAACGTTCGAACTTTTATTTGACTTCTCAAATTTGTCATACTCTTTCATTGTTTCTCTGCAAATGTACTTAGAATACTAACACAATGAAGAGTTAATCATATAGATAACAAATCAAGAGATATTTGATAAAAATATAATTTCTGGACTGCCTTACTCGAGTAGCTACTCGAGTGATCAAGTTTGTTACTCGAGTGGTCCCTCGAGTAAACCTATCAAGAATATGGCAGTGAGCAAATCAACAATTTATATCAGATATCACTCGAGTAAGACATGGAGTGATATATTACAAACCTTGAGAATACATGAGTACTCGAGTGGCCATGTCTTTACCTTCACAGATTACTCGGGTGATCACTGTGGTAAACTGCTTACTCGAGTGGCCTTCATATTTCTTCATACCTTACTCAAGTGGTCCCTCGAGTGGCTTTCAAATAACCTGGCAGATTACTCTATTACACCCTCGAGTAGTAGGATCAAATTCTTGGTCGAGAGTTTGTTATCTGGTTACTCGAGTGGCTACTTGAGTGGTACTTCAAATAACTTCGCAGATTACTTGGGTGGTCCCTTGAGTAATACTATTTTCTCACTGGTTACTCGAGTGATATGCTGTATTTCTTGGCTGAGAGTTACTGGAAGATTTTGGACCTGGTTACTCGAGTGATGCTTGTGCAAATCTTGTTATTCGAGTGGCTACTCGTGTAATGGTCTATTTAACTTTGTAGATTACCCGAGTGGTCCCTTAAGTAACTTCGTTCAAAATTTGGCAGTGCCTCACTAGATGAAATTCTGTTTGCTTACTTGAGTAGCCACTCGAGTAATGGCTTATGTTACCTGAGTGGCTACTCGAGTAAGCCTTCTTAAAAATTGTTGATACTTCTAGTGCTGACTCCAAGTGATGTTAAGCTACTTTGTTCAAATCCATTTTCTTTTTATCAAATTCTTCCATATTATTAATCCACTCTTTGTTATCTTCAAAACATATGAGATCTAACATTCTCCCCCTTTTTGATGATAACAAAACTTGGTGATTTTGAACAAAGTTTTTGAAATTGAGTTTTCAACCTTATGCTTCTTAAACACTTTTCATATGAAATCTTTTCATCAATTTAAACTTGAAAACTCTTTTGAAATAACTTAATAAAGATCTTTTCAAAGTTTTTGTTCTTATATTTACTTGTTCACCTTACAACACAATCAAAAACTCATTAGTTCCTCAATGCAATATATTTTTAATGAAATGTTAACATAAATGGCATTAGAAATAACTTGCATAATGAGAAGTTCATTACATAATCAAAACTTATAATTCAAAGATAAAAACGCCCTAAAGCCCCATACACCCAAATCCCAATACATTAACTTAGCCATTCGTCACAAAATCACAATCAGTTCTTCTCCTCCTTTTTGTCTTTATCACAAAGGTGGAATCAATCAAGAGAAGGACTAGATGGCTTGGCTGCTGAAATGGGAGTAACAGGAAATGCCAATGATTCATATGAGCCATCTGAACTAGAAGAGTGTGATGATGGTGGTTTAGGGTCAAGAAAGTGCACCGGAGGTGTTTGAAGATCCTCTGGAGGATTCATTGGATGCAGAGAAGTAATTTCTACTTCCTTTGTACCAATAGGTGAAAACACTAGAACCTCCTCAGTGCGAGTAGGTGAGGCAACTGGAGAAGGCACTGACTCAGGTTGGACAGGCTGAGCTGGCTAAACTAGATCATCAAGGGTGACATGAACCAACTGAAGTGTTTCTGGGTCAGGCAAGGAAAACAAAAGGTTCCTGGAGATAGCGATAGGTAATGTAGGAGGAAGAATAGAAGAAGGATAGGCCTCAAAAATTTTAGGCTCAAAAGATATTGGCTAAGAAGGTCCAAGCAGAGAAGTTGAGACAAGCTCAGGAGGTCTCAACTCAGAATGTGGTGCCTCAAAGGGTCTAGGTTCAGGAGATGACACTGGCTCAGGCATGAAAGAAGGTTTAGAGGTACCAGAGGTAGAGGGGCCAGACGCTATAGCATCAAGTCTAGCTACAATCGACCTCAGAAGCTCACCTTGGACACGTTGTTTTGCTAACAATTCTTTATGCCTCTTATCCATCCTTTCCACAAGTTGTCCCATCTTGACATTCATGTGAGTGATCAACTCGGCATTGGTATTTGCAATGTCGATATGAAATCCCTTTAGCATATTTTCCATAAAATGTTGTAGTGTGGCATTGAGGAATGAAGGTGAGGATGTAGTGCCAGCTGGAGCAGAAGACTGTGTGTCATCTATTCTACTTGTCTCAGTCTCAGTCTTCTTCTTCTTTCTGGGGCCTCACTCCAGAGGACCCTTGAGAGGTATTTCAATGTTCAGTTTCCCAATTTGATTCCTCCCAACAGGAGTTATCCTCTCAACTGGTTCCTTACACTCCAAATACCAAATCTTGTTCTTCTTCAGAATCAAAGATATGAGCTGAGGATATGGCATAGGAGTGGATGGCTTCCCTTCAGTCTTGTACTTCTATATCTCCGTAAAAATATATTCTCCCAAGTGTTTTTTCTCTTGGAGAAGGAAAGAAGCAAACAACCTATAGTCCCTTTCAGTGAAATGTGTATACTTATTGGATTTGTTTACTAAGGCTCTAGAGTAGATGTACCATAAAACCCTGTGGTGGTCACACATATCACTCAGATTGAAGTTTAGAGGTCTCACTTGTAACCCCTCACCGTAATTACATCCGGATTACCAAAAATTTAAATGAAATAGAGACCAATAAAATGGTTTAACAATTTATAATCCCTCATCTAAAAGATGGGGCGTATGAAAATCATTTCAAAACTTATATATTCCTGGTCTCACATTCATGTACGGATATAACTATTTGAGAAATCAGAGTACATAATAAATATCAAAGTGCGGAAACCAAAATCCCGGCAAACCCCGGGTTAATACATATATGATATGGGTTTATGAGTTTTCCCATAAAGGGGATTACACGATCCAAAATAATCATTTACATCTCTTTACACTTTGACAATCCCAAAGCCAAAATGGATATAACCAACTATCCCAAAATATGAATGTCCCTAAGAGACCCTAACCACTCCGGGTTGGTCGCTTCCCCTTCGAGCCACTTGCCCTGTCTGAAAAAGTTAGTCATATGGAAATAATGAGATTCTTGAGAATCCCAGAGCAACAACTCACTCATACAATATATAAACATAGAGCATGTATGTTCATCATAATCAGCAGCTTCACAATGATCTCTGGCTCACGCCACATACGACAGCACTCACGGCTGTAATCACAATGCACTACGCCCACTTTCGTGGTGAACACTATGCCAGCTTTCGCTGTAATCACTATGCACAACGCCCGCTTTCGCGGTGAACACTATGTAGCAGCAACACAAAGCACAAAGCACCATAAAGCATCTCAAGGCACGGTGTATCACTATGCTCCACAAAGGATCTCAATGCACAAAGTATCACAAAGCAGCAGCAGCAACATCCACACAATGAATGACAGACAAACATACAATACATTTACACAAAGCATAAGAGAGAAGTCGCTACCTGAATCTTTCCTGACAATCTTTGGCACAGTAGGCTCACGCGGACGACAGATGTCAAATCCTATTCAAATTAGGGACACTTGATCAATTTCTTTTTCCATAAGTATATTTCAGTAATTCTCTAAGTTGGTTATCATTTAGGACTCATTAGGTGACTAAAATAGGCCTAAACATATGCCTAAAGGGTTGGAAGAACCTACCCAAAAGACCCCTTACTCGAAGGCAAAACACTGATTTTTAACAGTCTCACTCGAGCACAAATGCTCTCACTCGAGCACAAGTACGGACATCACTCGAGCACAGATGCTCTCACTCGAGCATTGGTACGGACAGCACCCGAGCACAAGAGAAAGTGAGACTGCGAGTGAGCACCCGAGAGCACAAAGACACTTCCAGGAACTGGCTCACTCGAGCACGCCGACCTCACTTCGAGCACAAGGCCAAAAGCCTCTCTCGAGCACCCGCGAGCACACGCTGCGAGTGACTACCCGAGAGCACCACCCTCACCTGAGGCACAGGCTCACTCGAGCACGACCCCCAGTGCTCGAGCACACACCCCACACCCGCGAGTGAGAAAGCACACTCGTGCAACTTTCCCGCGAGCACAACCCAAAAGCACAACTCTTACCTGAAACACTATCTCACTCGAGCACGACCCCCAGTACTCGAGTGAATCAGCTATGCTCGCGAGTGTCAGAGCACACTCGTGGCATCAATCAGCGAGTGAGGTCCCGAAAGCAACCTCAACTCCGGACTTGCTTCTTCACTCGAGCAGAACCATGCTCACTTCGAGCATGTTCTTCGCTCACTCGAGCACAAGGCAATGCTCGCGAGCACAACCCGTAAAACCCAGGTAACTCGAAGCACAACAGGGAAAACTTGCATATCACTCGAGAACGTTCTTCCTCTGCTCGAGTGATGTGCATCAGAGACCCAAAACGCAGCCAAAAACCAGAAACTCCAGATGGTCAAATTCACTCCCAAAGGTTCCCCAAACTCTTCTCAATGCTCATACACTCTAGGCACTAACCAGGGAACACAATGGCAACTCTAAAAACACTCCAAAAACCCATTTGACCACAATCATTCCTTAAGGTCTCTAAGATACACAATGTCTAATTTCCCTTAACATCTTTTTAACATTCCAAATCATATCAAATGATCATATATCTCCACAATACATCATTTCCAATCATAAATCACAATGAACTTCATATTTCCAAAAATAGGCATATTTAGGGCAAAATTCCAGATTTGACTATACTTAGCCAAAAATCATACATTATACTTCAAAATGCTCTAAATGCCTACCTCTTCTCTTTGCTCAATCAAGAATCTTGATTCCTCAACTCCCCCTTTCGACCCAAAGCTCAAATCAACACCACTCAAGGCTCTACAACCATCACAATGTAGCTCTCATTGAGATGAACAAAATTAGAGAAGGGGATTAGAGCAAAGGAGAATCACAACTCACCAAAATCAAAGCTTTCTTCTTCTCTTCCAAGCTCAAACCAGCGCCAGAAATGGAGGAAGGAGAGAGAAAACGAGAGAGAGAGAAATGGAAGGAAGATGATGATGGAGACAATTCTTTCTCCCTACACACACACAACCGCACAAGAGAGAGAGAGAGAAGAGAAAAGTGACTTTTGTCTTCTAGTGCCACATCCAATGGCCATTCTCTTGCCACATGTCATCATCCACTCACTCCCTTATGAGCTCACCAAATCACAACACATAGGATTCCGACCCACGGTCAAGGAATCACAACCATTGATCTTAAATACCACATGTATTTATTTTCAAAATTCACATTACAAAAATCCCAAAATGATTTAAATCAAGATAATTACAATAATTATCAGAGTCATTAGCCCTAATCACAAATCGGGATATTACAATTCTCCCCCGTTAACTAAATTTCGTCCTCGAAATTTGCCAAATCACTTGAGCCATAAACTCCGGATATCGCCTTCGCATATCCTCTTCTGTTTCCCAAGTTGCTTCCCGTTGGGTCATACCCTTCCAGATCACCTTCACATAAGGAATACTCCGGTGTCTGAGCCGACGTTCCTCGCGTTCAATTATCCGCTCTGGCTCCACCGCATACGTGAAGTTATCTCGCAACTCCACATTCTCATACTCAACGACATGAGATGGATCTGGTTGATACTTCTTCAATTGGGAAACATGAAATACATCATGAAGTCTGCTCAAGCTCGAAGGCAGGGCTACACGATAAGCAACAGGCCCAATCCTATCAAGGATCTCAAAAGGACCTATATACCTCGGGCTTAACTTTTTCCGCTTTATAGCTCGCCCAATACCGGTGACAGGTGATATTCTCATAAATACATGGTCACCAACTTCAAACTCTAGAGGTCTTCTCCTCTTATCCGCATAACTTTTCTGCCGACTCTGAGCTTCAAGAAGCCTCTTACGAATGATTCGAATCTGGGCTGACGTCTGATCCACAAGATCTGGCCCATACAGCTTCCTCTCGGACAACTCATTCCAACACAATGGCGATTGGCATTTTCTTCCGTACAATGCTTCATACGGCGCCATCTGAATGCTCGCATGATAGCTATTGTTGTAGGCAAACTCCACAAGTGGAAGAAAACGATCCCAACTCCCTTTGAAGTCAAGAACACATGCTCGCAACATATCCTCTAAGGTCTGAATAGTCCTCTCTGACTGACCATCGGTCTGAGGATGATAGGCTGTACTGAATCTCAACTGAGTACCCAGTGCCTCATGCAATGACTTCCAGAATCTCGAAGTGAAACGGGGATCTCGATCCGAGATGATATTCTTCGGTATGCCATGGAGCTTCACAATTTCACGAACATAAATCTCTGCTAGCTTGTCCGGAGAATAACTAGCATTGATCGGTAAGAAGTGCGCTGACTTCGTTAACCGGTCCACAATGACCCAAATCGCATCAAAATTTCTGATCTTGGGCAATCCCACAACAAGATCCATGGTTACACTTTCCCATTTCCATTCCGGAATTTCAGGACTTTGCAACAAACCAGGTGGTCTTTGGTGTTCAATCTTCACCTTCTGACATGTGAGACACATTGCCACATATTTCATCACATCACTCTTCATTCCCGGCCACCAATACACAGATTTCAAACCATGATACATTTTGGTCATACCCGGATGAAGAGTATACCGGCTCTTATGTGCCTCATCTAAGATCTTCTGTCTCAACTCCGCCTTAAGTGGAATGCACACTGTTTTCTGATAGCGAACCAATCCACGAGGCGACACATCATAGCCCCGAGCTTCTCCACGCTCTATTCTGGCTAGATTACACTGAATCCAATCATCTTGCCTCTGAGCTTCTTCAATCTCAGCTCTCAAGTCGCTTTCCCCTTGGGAAACATTATAGTTGGCACAGATGATCTGGTTCGACAGATTCATGTCACGAAAATCCGCAATCAACTTCCCCTCGTGTATCATTATAGCTGCCACAATCACAGTCTTCCGACTAAGAGCATCAGCGACTACATTCGCCTTACCCGGATGATATTTTATTTCCAGGTTGTAGTCCTTAAGCAACTCCATCCAACGACGCTGTCTCATATTCAGTTCTTTCTGATCATACAAATACTTGAGACTCTTGTGGTCGCAGTACAATTCCACAGTCACACCATACAGGTAATGACGCCAAATCTTCAATGCAAACACTATGGCCGCAAGCTCCAGATCATGTGTGGGATAATTCAATTCATGAGGTTTGAGCTATCGAGAGGCGTAGGCCACCACATGTCCCTGCTGCATAAGGACACACCCTAATCCCTACCCACTGGCATCAGAATACACAACGTATGTCACACTGGGATCGGGCAAAATCAACACAGGTGCCGTAGTCAACCTCTGTTTCAACTCCACAAAGCAATTATCACAATGTTCATCCCATACAAATGGCTGATCTTTCCGCGTAAGCTTGGTCATCGGCAACGCAATGCGGGAGAAATTCTGAATGAATCTCCGATAATAACCAGCAAGACCCAGAAAACTGCGTACCTCAGCAACAGTTTCTGGCCTCTTCCAGTCCAGTACTGCTTCCACTTTGCTAGGATCCACAGAGACCCCTTCTTGTGAGATAACATGGCCTAAGAATCTTACTTCTGGCAGCCAGAACTCGCATTTACTCAACTTGGCGTAGAGTTGTTTTTCACGCAATATATTCAGCACAATTCTCAAATGATGCTCATGCTCTTCTCTACTCTTAGAGTATATCAAAATATCATCGATGAATACCACAACGAATTGATCCAGATATTGACGAAAAATACGGTTCATGTAATCCATGAAAACCGCAGGCGCATTGGTCAAACCAAATGGCATCATTAAGAACTCATAATGACCATACCTGGTCCGGAAAGCAGTCTTCGGAACATCGTCCACTTTCACTCGCAGCTGATGATACCCCGACCTTAGATCAATCTTCGAAAACACACATGCACCAGATAGTTGATCTAATAGGTCATCAATTCTAGGGAGAGGGTACTTATTCTTGACGGTAACCTTATTCAACTCTCTATAATCAATGCACAAACGAAGACTCCCGTCTTTCTTTTTCACAAACAAAACTGGAGCACCCCAAGGCGACACACTGGGTCTAATAAACCCTTTCTCAAGCAAATCTTCAATCTGCTTCTTCAACTCGGCCATTTCATTTGGGGCCATACGGTATGGGGCTTTGGATATCGAACCCGCTCCAGGCACAATGTCAATTGGAAACTGAACTTCCCTCTCAGGAGGTAATCCACTTAAGTCATCCGGAAAAACCTCAGGGAATTCATTCACTATGGGTATATTACTCAAAGACTCACTGGTTTCCCCTTGTACAGAAAAGAAAACCATATACCCCTGACAACTCTTTTGTAAATATTTCTCAGCCTTAGCTGTCGAAAGGAAATTCAAACCGGCATCTTCGCCCTCAATGCGCTGAGAAACAGGATACACTATCCTTTTGTTCCCACAATCTAACAACACATTATTAGCTCTCAACCAATCAAAACCCAAAATGACTTCCAACTGGCAGAGCGGCAAACAAATCAAATCTACTACAGACTCATGGCCCTCTACGGTTATAACACAGTTTAGACAAGCTTCTGTAGCCACAGCCTTAACACCCATTGGTGTTGACACAATCAAATCGAATGGCAACTTATGCACATTCATTCCCAGACGCCTCACACAAGCATAAGCAATAAAGGAGTGACTTGCACCCGAATCAAATAACGCTTGTAACTCAATGCCATAGATAAGGATTTTACCTTGTATCAGCTCTGGGGATTTCCGGGCCTCTTCGTGAGTCATAGCAAATACGCGGCCCTGAGTCCTCTGTCTTTGCTCTGGTCGTGGCTGTCCACACTCAACAGATGTATGCCCCACTTGCTTACATTTGAAGCAAATCACCCGACCATCACACGTCTTGCCATGATGTGGCTGGTTGCAACGAGGACATGTCCATACACTAGGAGTTCTCTGCTGATCACGACTCCCAGACTGATAAGGCTTCTTACTACCTCCTCTAAATGAAGAGGATGATCCTGAGCCCTTCCGCTTCTGAGAAGCACCGCCCTTACTAAGCTCACTATGACCACCACCAGCCTTAGCCGGATACAACTCTCTAAGATTACTCTCAGTGATCCGACATTCTTCAACGGCCTTGTTGAACTTGGAAAACTGATGAGTGGCGAGTCTCTTTCTCATATCACGCCTTAAACCCCGAATTAACATATCTGAACTCAACTCCTCATCATCCATTTTCTGAAGATAAGAGGAATATCGGGATAGGCGAGTAAATCGAGACAAATATTCGTCGAAAGACTCTGTGTCCCCTTGCTTAATATTCAGAAACTCGGTTTCCTTCTCAAGCCTCACTGACTTGGGAAAATATTTCTCGTTAAAGTGTTGTTGGAACACCTCCCAAGTCAATGGCTCATTCTTTAACCGCAATGACAAGGCAACGTTACGCCACCAGCGATCAGCATCGCCTTCCAGCTTGTATACCGCTAGCTTGGCTTTCACCTCGGAGGGACACACCAAGACCTCAAAGATCTTCTCAAGACGATGTAGCCAATCTTCAGCCGCCTGGGGATCAAACTTCCCTTTAAACGCCGGAGGTAGTTGCTTGCAGAATTTGGAGACCCAATACTCAAGGTCTCGTTCCTCCCTAACTGGCACTCCATGCGGCCTTGGATTCGTTTCAGCACGAGGAGGCGATTCAAGCGATCGTGCCGACCCCTCAGCAGTATCTTCCAGTCTAGTCTCTTCTCGGGTTTCCCCTTGAGTTCCTTCTTGAGTAGACTGGCCTCTACCCTCATTATTCTTGGCCTTTTCAGCTCTGAGCTCATCTCTAAGCTCTGCTATCATATCCCGTTGATCTCTTATCAGACCCATCAACTCTTGCATCGGGTCCGGTGGATTGTCATTAACTAACTCCACCTCGGGATCTATTTGTTGTCCTCTGGGGCGACCTTTTGTCGTTCTTTTCATTCTACAAAGAACTCACCCCATTAATCCAACAATTATGACATTCACAAAGTTTCCACAAAGCACATATATCTATATAACTAAACAGATATATGCATACGTCAAGTATTCACAGATGATCTATTATCACTAAGACCACACTATGGGAGCTATCCTAGAAAACTCTACCCTTGCCAGGAACCACCGCTCTGATACCAAAAATGTAACCCCTCACGGTAATTACATCCGGATTACCAAAAATTTAAATGAAATAGAGACCAATAAAATGGTTTAACAATTTATAATCCCTCATCTAAAAGATGGGGCGTATGAAAATCATTTCAAAACTTATATATTCCTGGTCTCACATTCATGTACGGATATAACTATTTGAGAAATCAGAGTACATAATAAATATCAAAGTGCGGAAACCAAAATCCCGGCAAACCCCGGGTTAATACATATATGATATGGGTTTATGAGTTTTCCCATAAAGGGGATTACACGATCCAAAATAATCATTTACATCTCTTTACACTTTGACAATCCCAAAGCCAAAATGGATATAACCAACTATCCCAAAATATGAATGTCCCTAAGAGACCCTAACCACTCCGGGTTGGTCGCTTCCCCTTCGAGCCACTTGCCCTGTCTGAAAAAGTTAGTCATATGGAAATAATGAGATTCTTGAGAATCCCAGAGCAACAACTCACTCATACAATATATAAACATAGAGCATGTATGTTCATCATAATCAGCAGCTTCACAATGATCTCTGGCTCACGCCACATACGACAGCACTCACGGCTGTAATCACAATGCACTACGCCCACTTTCGTGGTGAACACTATGCCAGCTTTCGCTGTAATCACTATGCACAACGCCCGCTTTCGCGGTGAACACTATGTAGCAGCAACACAAAGCACAAAGCACCATAAAGCATCTCAAGGCACGGTGTATCACTATGCTCCACAAAGGATCTCAATGCACAAAGTATCACAAAGCAGCAGCAGCAACATCCACACAATGAATGACAGACAAACATACAATACATTTACACAAAGCATAAGAGAGAAGTCGCTACCTGAATCTTTCCTGACAATCTTTGGCACAGTAGGCTCACGCGGACGACAGATGTCAAATCCTATTCAAATTAGGGACACTTGATCAATTTCTTTTTCCATAAGTATATTTCAGTAATTCTCTAAGTTGGTTATCATTTAGGACTCATTAGGTGACTAAAATAGGCCTAAACATATGCCTAAAGGGTTGGAAGAACCTACCCAAAAGACCCCTTACTCGAAGGCAAAACACTGATTTTTAACAGTCTCACTCGAGCACAAATGCTCTCACTCGAGCACAAGTACGGACATCACTCGAGCACAGATGCTCTCACTCGAGCATTGGTACGGACAGCACCCGAGCACAAGAGAAAGTGAGACTGCGAGTGAGCACCCGAGAGCACAAAGACACTTCCAGGAACTGGCTCACTCGAGCACGCCGACCTCACTTCGAGCACAAGGCCAAAAGCCTCTCTCGAGCACCCGCGAGCACACGCTGCGAGTGACTACCCGAGAGCACCACCCTCACCTGAGGCACAGGCTCACTCGAGCACGACCCCCAGTGCTCGAGCACACACCCCACACCCGCGAGTGAGAAAGCACACTCGTGCAACTTTCCCGCGAGCACAACCCAAAAGCACAACTCTTACCTGAAACACTATCTCACTCGAGCACGACCCCCAGTACTCGAGTGAATCAGCTATGCTCGCGAGTGTCAGAGCACACTCGTGGCATCAATCAGCGAGTGAGGTCCCGAAAGCAACCTCAACTCCGGACTTGCTTCTTCACTCGAGCAGAACCATGCTCACTTCGAGCATGTTCTTCGCTCACTCGAGCACAAGGCAATGCTCGCGAGCACAACCCGTAAAACCCAGGTAACTCGAAGCACAACAGGGAAAACTTGCATATCACTCGAGAACGTTCTTCCTCTGCTCGAGTGATGTGCATCAGAGACCCAAAACGCAGCCAAAAACCAGAAACTCCAGATGGTCAAATTCACTCCCAAAGGTTCCCCAAACTCTTCTCAATGCTCATACACTCTAGGCACTAACCAGGGAACACAATGGCAACTCTAAAAACACTCCAAAAACCCATTTGACCACAATCATTCCTTAAGGTCTCTAAGATACACAATGTCTAATTTCCCTTAACATCTTTTTAACATTCCAAATCATATCAAATGATCATATATCTCCACAATACATCATTTCCAATCATAAATCACAATGAACTTCATATTTCCAAAAATAGGCATATTTAGGGCAAAATTCCAGATTTGACTATACTTAGCCAAAAATCATACATTATACTTCAAAATGCTCTAAATGCCTACCTCTTCTCTTTGCTCAATCAAGAATCTTGATTCCTCAACTCCCCCTTTCGACCCAAAGCTCAAATCAACACCACTCAAGGCTCTACAACCATCACAATGTAGCTCTCATTGAGATGAACAAAATTAGAGAAGGGGATTAGAGCAAAGGAGAATCACAACTCACCAAAATCAAAGCTTTCTTCTTCTCTTCCAAGCTCAAACCAGCGCCAGAAATGGAGGAAGGAGAGAGAAAACGAGAGAGAGAGAAATGGAAGGAAGATGATGATGGAGACAATTCTTTCTCCCTACACACACACAACCGCACAAGAGAGAGAGAGAGAAGAGAAAAGTGACTTTTGTCTTCTAGTGCCACATCCAATGGCCATTCTCTTGCCACATGTCATCATCCACTCACTCCCTTATGAGCTCACCAAATCACAACACATAGGATTCCGACCCACGGTCAAGGAATCACAACCATTGATCTTAAATACCACATGTATTTATTTTCAAAATTCACATTACAAAAATCCCAAAATGATTTAAATCAAGATAATTACAATAATTATCAGAGTCATTAGCCCTAATCACAAATCGGGATATTACATCACTAACTCCCCGGGTCTAAGAACAAAGAAGATCTTGTTAGGCTCAAGTTTAAAATAGATATCATCAGGGGATTTTCTATTCCTAACCAAATATTGATCCTAGAGGGTGAGATGAGATTTGCTGACCTCTAACTTTTGTGGTCATTTCTTCCTCTACTGATCTTCTAACAGGGTCATTTAGTATTTCAAGATTGCAGTAGAAATGACTAACTACCTTAGTGCAAAAGAGTAATTTAATAGATAACCAAGGTATAAAGGGTTCAAGGTAGGGACTAAGGTCGTACTTCAATACCTCCTGAAGAACTTAGAGATCAATGCAGTGAGTCTTGCACACCTTCCTGCTAGAGAAATGAGTCAGGAACTTCTGAGACTCCTCCAACTTGCTAACACTGAAGCCTTTAGGGGGGAGAGTAATTTCCTCTTCTGGAACTTCTAGCACTTCTGGCTTCTTAGAGGATTGACCCTTCTTTGCTTCTGTTTTCTTTGAATCCATGCCTTCCATGATAGCTTCTTCAAGAAAGCCATCCATTGCTTTGGCAATATTTTCATCGTATTTAGGTTTCTTAGAAGATTTTGGAGTGAAAGAGGGTGTAGAAGAATCAGAAGGAGAAGGGGATGATACTTTTGTGCCTTTGCCTCTTCCAGTTGAGGTACTCTTCTTGGATTGAGCTCTTGTGACAATGGGCTCTTTGATCACAACCCCTTTCTCTTTCGGCTTAGATTGAAATTTGGCTTTGGATTTCAGGGTAAGCTTACGTTTCTTGGTGGGTAGAGAAAAGAGTGGGGTCAGATGATTGTTTAGGTTCAGAGGACTCCGAAGGGGTGAGATTTTTGGTTCTAGCCATATTGATGAGAATTTCTGCAAAAATGTGAAAGTCGCTCGGCTAGGGCAGAGAGATTCTGAGCAAAATAGGAAGTTTTTTGAGCTAAAAATTGATGGGTTTTGATGAAAATGAAGCAAGGAAATGATTGTGAAAAATTTTTGTGAGAGCATTTGATGAATCACTTGAGGCGATTTTTTGAGAAATGACCGAGTATCGAGTTGAAATAACCTACTACACTCGAGTGCTTACTTGAGTGATCATCAGATTCACTCGAGTAGCTACTCGAGTGATCATACCAGAAATTCTTAAAATATAGTGAAATTGAGCGCGTACCTGGTATGATTAATATTTTAATTACCCATGTATATTCCCTAGATCAATTGATGGCTTTTTAGAACATATTTGAGGTGAAATTTAGTCAATTTGAAATCTGCACCCAGATTCACTCGAGGCCTTACTCGAGTAATGTTGAAGTTTACTCGAGGCCTTCCTCGGGTAATCGTCTCTTCAACTTCTGACTGTTTGTTTCTAACCATTATGCCGTTCATTTGAAATTAATGCTTCACTGGCACTTTTCCAAGTTCATTACTCGAGTGACTACTCGAGTAATGCCTCCATTACTTCAAGGTGTCACTCCAGTGACATTGGTTACTTGAAGTTATCACTCCAATAATGTTATCCTTTGTTAATCTCTATTATTCATACCCCAAAATAGAATATCATTATCCTGCAAAACAAATTACTAGAAACTCCGATGCTTAAGTTAGTAATCATCAAAACATCAATGCATAGGATTATCTAACATTTTGTAAACCCTAAATAACTTATAATTCATTGGGATTTACCATTCCCAATTCTCGTCTAATATACAAAAATTGATCTTGTGCAAGAGGTTTTGTGAAGATATCAGCTAGTTGAAGATGAGTTGGAATGAATATTACTTTGATACCTTTCTTTTGGACATGATCTCTAATGAAGTGATGTCTAACATCAATATGCTTGGTTCTAGAATGTTGAACGGGATTCTTTGCCAAGCTTATCGTGTTAGTGTTGTAACAGTATATTGGTATCTCTTTCAAATAAATACTAAGATCCTGGAGTTGTTGCTTTAGCCATATTACTTGTGCACAACAACTTGAAGCTACAACATACTCAGCTTCTGTTGACGAAAGAGACACTGTAGTTTGTTTCTTGCTTAACCATGACACAAGTGAACCTCTAAGAAACTGGCCTTGACCACTAGTACTCTTTCTGTCTGTCTTGTATCCTCTATGATTAGAGTCTGAGTATGCAACTAGATATTCACTTCTTCCTTTAGGATACCAGAGATCCAATTCTGGTATGTCAGCAACATATTGAAAGATACGTTTGACGGTTTCAGCATGTGACTCTTTTGGTGCTAATTGATATCTTGCACACATACTCACACTGAATTAAATGCCAGGCCTGCTTGCAGTGAGATAGAGTAATGATCCAATCATTCCTCTGTATTTTGTGATATTGTAATCTTTTCCCTTGATATCTGTATCAAGCAATGTGGTTGAACTCATGGGTGTGTCCGTTCCATTTGCTTCATCCAATCCATACTTCTTGAATAGCTCTTTCAAATATTTCGTTTAAGATATGAAAATTCCATTCTTTCTTTGTTTGATTTACAAACCGAGAAAGAAATTCAATTCTCCCATCATTGACATCTCAAACTCCCCCTGCATTATCTCAGAGAATTCTTTGCACATAGTTTCATTAGTAGTACCAAAAACTATATCATCAACATATAATTGCACAATTAATATATCATCACATTTTTGTTTTGTAAAAAAGTGTTGTATCAACTTTTCCTCTTACAAAACCTTAATCAATGAGAAATTTACTGAGCCTTTCATACCATGCTCTAGGAGCTTGTTTTAAACCATATAAAGCCTTTTTGAGTTTAAAAACATGGTCAGGTTTGGTTACATCTTCGAAACCTGGAGGTTGATATACATATAGTTCTTCCATGATGTAGCCATTTAGAAATGCACTCTTTACATCCATTTGATAGAGTTTGAATCCTTTGATGCACGCAAAGGCTAAGAGTGCTCGTATAGCTTCTAATCTAGCCACTGGAGCATACGTTTTTTCATAATCAATTCCTTCTTCCTGATTATAGCCTTTGGCCACTAATCTTGCCTTGTTTCTGACAATAATTACGGATTCATCAAGTTTATTCTTGAATACCCATTTAGTGCCAATGATTGGATGATCCTTAGGTCGGGGTACCAAATCCCAAACTTGATTTCTTTCAAATTGGTTTAGTTTTTCTTGCATTGCTATAACCCAATCATGTCCGATAGGGCTTCGTCAATGTTAGAAGGTTCAATCTCAGAAATGAATGCAGATAAACTAACTTTATTGAAAATTCAATTTCTATTTTTAATTCCTTCATTCACATCTCCTATGACTTGATCTAGGGGATGACTCTTACTGTATTTCTAGGCTTTAGGTTGTCCTAGCGACTGATCTTCTTCCTTGGTTTGATCAACTTCTAGAATAAGAGATTTAGAAATAGATTGATCATTTTCTTGATTTAAAACAACTTCATGCTCATCATCAATGGTTTTGTTAGAGGATTCAAATTCATCAAATACAACATGAATTGATTCTTCAACAACACATGTTCTTTTATTGAAAATTCTATATGCTTTACTTTTGTTAGAATAGCCTAGGAAATTTCCTTCATCCATTCTAGAATCAAATTTTTCTAAGTTATCTTTACCATTATTATGAATGAAACACTTACAACCGAAGATATGTAAATGAGTAAGGTTTGGCTTCCTTCCTTTGTATAGTTCGTATGGTATCTTTCCAAGCTTTGTTCTAATATAGGCTCTATTTGAAATATAGCATGTTGTACTCATTGCATCGGCCCAGAAAACTTGAGATACGTTATTTTCATTAAACATTGCTCTAGCCATTTCAATGAGCACTCTATTCTTACGTTCCATGACTCTATTTTGTTGAGGTGTCCTAGGAGCAAAGAAATTGTGATCTATGCCATTAGTATCACAATATTCTTCAAAGGCTTGATTTTCAAATTCTCCACCGTGCTCTGTCCTAATACCTGCAATGGACATACCTTTCTCATTTTGCACTTACTTGGAAAAAACAACGAATTCTGCAAAGGTTTCATCCTTTGATTACAGAAAAATAGTCCATGTAAATCTAGAGAAATCATCAATAATGACCGATGAATATAATTTACCATCAAGGCTTTTAACTCTTGCTGGATTAACTAAATCCATGTGTAGTAATTAAAGTGGTCGATTTGTTGTAATTTCATTTTTCGATTTGAAAGATGATTTAGTTTGTTTACCTTTTTGACATGTGTCACAAATCAAATTGTTTTTAAAACTTATTTTGGGTAATCCCAGAGCTAAATCCTTTTTTAGTAGTTTGCCTAGTTGGTGCATATTGATATGAGCTAGTCTCTTATGCCATAACCAACTTTCATCTGCATTACTCAAAAAACAATTTTCAGAATCACTTCTATTGATATCAATTGTATAGGAGTTACCTTCCCTTTTTGCTCTGAGCTTTGCCTTGATATTTTTCTTATCAAGTTGTAAGTCTTTCTTGTTGACAATTAGACATTCCTCTGAATCAAATATTATCGAGTTGTCTTTATCTGCACTTTGACTTACGCTTAACAAATTATGACACAAGCCTTCAACGTAATATACATCTTTGACTTGTATTCCTTTGTCATTTTTGATTTCACCAATTCCTGCTATCTTTCTGGATTGATTTCCTCCAAATTTTACCTTTCCACCTTCCTTAGGTTGTAATGTGGTAAAACTTTCAAAATCACCGGTCATATGTCTAGAGCATCCACTGTCTATGTACCATTTGTTAGTTTTAGATGCTTTAAGATATATCTGCAATCAAGTACGATTAAGTCTTAAGTACCCACATCTTTTTGGGTCCTTTTGGGTTAGTACAAAAGTTTTTCGGAACATATGAACCTTTAGATACCCATTTATAGGTTCCTATCTTTCATTTATTCTTATGAATGCATGAAGTATAATGTCCTTTTCTATTACAATAATTACAATATGCAAAAGGATTTGATGTTTGCACAGAATGCTGAAAATAATTCAAGTATGATTTACCTCCAGCTTTCTTTCTTCCTTTCTTTTTATTTGATTTTGGATCATATCGGTCATTCACAAAATGTTGAGCTTTTAAAATCACATTTAGCATCTCACTTCCTTTAGTGAATTTTTCAAGAGTTTTCATGAGATCAACATTTTTCTTTTTCAAAGAAGAACAGTTTTCACATTCTTTCTCTAAATTCTCTTTCAGTTCTATTTCAAGAACTTTTTTTTTTCTTTTTGAAAACACCTAGTTCTTTAACTACTTTGATGAATTCAGAATGTAAAGCATTATACTCAGAAAGTAATTCATCATAGTGGGATCAGAATCAGTTACCTCTTCTTCTGTTTCTTCTTGAGCAACTAGACAGATATTGGCTACTTCCTCTTCATTGCTTTCTTTATCAGAAGAACTATCTCCCCATATGGCAGATACAAAGGCTTTCTTCTTGTTGTAGAATTTGCCTTTTCTCTTTTCTCTATTCTTCTGAATCAGTTCTTGACATTCTGATATGAAATGTCCTGCCTTTCCACATTCATACCAAATAATGTGTTCTTTATTGCTTGTTCCTCCTTTTTGAAAGTTTTTGAATCCATGGCCTTTCTTGTAAAACATTATGAATCATTTTATGATTAAACCCATTTCATCATCGTCAAGCTCTTCATGTTCATCTTGTTCATCTTCTTTTGCTTTCAGTGCTAGACCTCTTTTCTTCTTCTCGCCAATATCATCTAGTTCTCGTTTGAACTTTAACTTACTTTCATATTCAGAACGGCTTCCGAATAGAGAAGCAACCGATCGCATTGATTCACCTTTTGCTTCCTCAATTGCAGTGACTTTTGCCTCCCAGTCTTTAGAAAGAATGTTCAAAATCTTTCGTACTTGGGTATGTTGATCATAGACTTTTCCAAGTGCTACAAGTTGGTTAACAAGGTAAGTATATCTAAGTTCAAATTCAGCTATCGACTCACCTGATTTCATTTAAAGTAAATCAAACTCAATAACCAGAGTATTGATCTGGTTTTCTTTTATTCAAGAAGTTCCTTCGTGGGCTATTTCCAAGGCTTCCCACATTTCTTTAGCTGTTGGAAGTGTACAGATTCTAAAGTACTCATTTTGACTCAAGGAACTTTGAATCATCAGAATTGCTTTACTATTGAGTGTGATGAGTCATTCTCATCATATTCTGCTGGTGTCTTGGGAACTCTATGTGAATCTACAATCTTTTCAGGTTTATAGTTTCCACTATCAATCACATCCCATAGCCCATATTCAGTAGCCATTACGAATGTTAGATACCAAGTTTTGATGATAACAAAAGACAATTATGTGCAAATCATAGTTTTATAGGTCTAGGGAATGTTTACAAAGTTACCAAATGCATATGGCAAAGTTTTGTGATGTTTGCTGCCAAAATTAACTGATGTACTCGAGCACAAGACTAGCACTCGAGCATAGAACTCTTTTATGCTCAAGCAGATGCGAGTGATAGCCAGAAAGTGTTTGCCCAAGAACATACTACTGTCATTTTTGCTGATGCACTCGAGCACTGGAGATATCACTCGAGCAGAAGAGTCTTTCTCACTCGAGCACACACGAGTGAGGGACTGCGAGTGCTTGGCTGAGAGCAATTCCTGTCATTCTTCTTTAATGAACTAGAGCAGTGAAATCAATACTCAAGCACTAGCGAGTGAGGGACTGCAAGTGTTTGGCCGAGAGTCATAAAGGTCAGAGAAGCACAAGTATGCCCGAGTGAGACTTCAAGTGCCCGAGTGACACATCAGTACTCGTGAGTGAGAAGTCTAACTCTCTCTGATAACAAGGGTATATTACATGAGAATATTCTTCTCACTCAAGTAGGAGTACGTGTGCTAGAGTGAAGGCCCACATCACCTACGAGTGCAAAATCTAACTCTTGATAAAATGGTATGCGAGTGCTGTTTAGAGACGAGTCTCCTAGTATAAAATGCAAGGCCACTCAAGCAGAAGGAGTTGTGCTCGAGTGAGGCCCCACATCACTCGTGAGTGAGAAAACTATCTCTATGAAACCCTATGCGAGTGCAAGTTCAAAACTGAAGAACAAAGAGAAAAATGGTGAGATCACTCGAGTGAGCCCATCCATGCTTGAGTGATACTCTGCCAGAAGAGAAAATGCACTAGTCTTACAACGTCCAATCCGAATATGGTTTAATGATATTTATTTATCTTATCATTACTTATATTATTATTTAACATCATTTTAAATGTATTATAAGTGTGATACAGGAGGATGAACATTGAAATAAACAAACACGAAGGAAGTCAAACAACGGCAGACAACATCGTGACAAGCACGTACCTACCACGTTCAAAGTTTTCAAACGTATGCATGCCGTTCCAAAGTAAAATGCCCCGCTCCTCAATGATAGTTATTCAAACGGGCAAAGCTGAACATCTATAAATACAGAGTTCTAGAGAGATCGTCGAGAACAACGAAGCACAAGAATTCACAAGCAAATACATGAGTCTCTATTATTCATATTTTCTCTGTATTCATATTGATCTTCAGTGTTTATCATACTTGCTCTGTAAGAGAGTCTATATACATTTCAAATTCTATTTTCATTTGATCTCAAGGTATTGGGACCTTGAGAGGGTAGATATCCTTACGAGAGAAGCAGTTGAGAGAATTCCTAGTTAAACCTTCCACTCATAAGACTTATAAGATACAAGCAGTAGAGAACGTTGCTGCTCATAAGACTTTTATACATAAGCAAGTGGGAAAGGTCATAGGTTGTTTTTTTGCACGTAAGACTTGTCGTAAGGGGGAGAGAAATTTCTTAGTGTGAAAATATTTCTGCTCGTAGTCTGTTCGAGGACAATTGTTGTTTTATGGCATTCTGAGAGCCCATTGAATCTTGGAAGAATAGTGAAAATCTCAGTAGGACTTGATCTCTGAGGACTGGACGTAGGCATGGTTTTTAGGCCGAACCAGTATAACTCTCTGTGTTCCAATCTTCTTAACTCTACTCTGTCTACTACAACTTTCATATCACCACATCAAGCAAAAATTTATCACATCACCTAATTCACTCCCTCTTGGGTGAAGCTTGCCTCTTTCATTTGGTATCAGAGTGAGGTCTTCTCCTAAGAGCCTAACAGCTTGAGAAGGATCCGATAAATGGTAACAATGAGTTAAAACATTCTTCCAGATAGAGCTTCAATCACTAGACCTTTAAGTTTTACTGGAGAACATTTTTTGTTCTGGAAAGCTAAGTTCAAAGTGTTCGTGATGGCTAACGAGTACGGGTTACAGAATGTAATACAAGATGGTGACTATGTTCCAATGAAGAAAATCAAAGATAGAGTCATTAAGAAAAGCCCAGAGGAGTTTGACGAAAATGATAAAAGGTTAGTAACGTTAAATAGTAAAGTTATTTTAATGATACAGAGTGCTCTCAGTCAAAAGGAATATTTTTGAATATGTACTTTACCAACTGCCAAAGAAATGTGGGATGCTCTTGAAATCGCTCATGAAGGTACATCCAGAATCAAAGAAAATAGAGTCAATACTCTAATTACAGAGTATGATCTATTTCGTATGAAACCTGGAGAAGGTATATCATAATTCGAACTCAGGTATACTCATCTTGTTAATCAATTATCTGCAGTTGGAAAATCTTTTGACCAAAATTCCCAGGTAAGAAGGATTCTTAATATTCTTACGAAAGAATGGGAAGCGAAGGTTACAGCTATCGAAGAAGCTAAAGGAGAGTGTATGAAATCTGTAGCTACTCTCTTTGGTAGTCTTTCCGAGAATGAAGGAAAGTTGAGATTCAAAAAGGAACTAGAAGAGTTTGATGATAAAAAGAAAAAGGGAGTTGCACTTAAGGCTATCAAGGAAGAAGAAGAGTCTTCCAAAAATGAAGATGTCCCTAATGATGATGAAATGGGAATGATCATGAGAAAATTCAAGAAATTCTATAGAAGAGGCCAAAAGAACTTCAAAAATTATCAAGGTGGACCAAGCAAGAAAGAAAACAAAGAACAACAGATAGTATGCTATGAATGTGGGAAACCTGGACACATCAAATTCGAATGCTTCAGAAACAAAGACAAAAAGAAGCAGAAAAAGAAAGCATATATATCATTTATCTGGGGTGATAGTTCGTCAGATGAAGAAAGTGATAATGACAAAGTAGCAAATCTATGCTTGGTAGCCAAAGAAGAAGAATCAGATTCTGAGGTAAGTGATTCTGAACCTACTTATGATGAATTGTTATCTGAATATAATGCATTACATACAAAATTCATCAAAGTAGCTAAAGAAATGGTTAGTTATAAGAAGTAAAAGAGTTAGAAAATACTGTCATATCATCGTGTGAAATATGTGAAGAGAAAGATAAGAAAATAAGAGACTTAACAAAAATTGTTGAAAAATTTACTAAGGGAAGTGAAACTCTTAAAGTTATTCTAAATTCTCAGAAAGTTTCATTTGATAAATCTGGAATTGGATATAAGTTTCATCATTATAAAAATAGAGGAAATAAGAAAAATAGCAGTAGAACTTATCTTAAATATTTCAGGAATTATGTGCATACATCAAATCCTTTCGCATCATGTAGCTATTGTAATAGGAAAGGACATTATACTTCACCATGTTATTTTAAGAGAGGACAAGTTATTGGCACATACAAATGGGTTCCGAAAGGAACACATGCATCACATACTAACCACAAAGGACCCAAGAAAGTATGGGTACCTAAAACTTGATCAATTTACTCTAGGTATGTCTCAAAGCATCACGAGCAAACAAATGGTATATTGATAGTGGATGTTCAAGACATATGACTGGTGACAAAAATAAGTTCACCATGCTGGAAACCAGAGAAGGAGGAAAGGTAACATTTGGAGGTAATCAATCTGGACGTATTACTGGAATTGGTGAAGTGGGAAAATCCGATGGTGTTCAAATCAATGAAATATATTATGTTGAAGGACTATGTCACAACCTCTTGAGTGTAAATCAAAGCACTGACAAAGATAACTGGGTGATCTTTGACTCAAAAGAATGCTTGATAGTAAACAAGAAAGATCTGCCACTAAACAAAGAATCTATCAGAGCAAAGATCTGAGCTCAAAGGGACGGTAACTGTTATACTATTGATTTAGATTCAAATTCTTCTGAAAATTGTTTTCTTAGTAGATCAGATGAAAGTTGGTTATGGCATAAGCGTTTGGCTCATGTCAATATGAATCAACTTGACAAACTGATTAGAAAAGATTTAGTTGTTGGTCTTCCTAAACTTAGATTCAAAGATAATATGATTTGTGAAGCATGTCAAAAAGGCAAACAAACTAAATCTTCATTCAAAACAAAGTATGAGATTTCAACTTCCAAACCCTTACAATTAATTCATATAGATTTGGTAGGTCCAGCAAGAGTAAAAGGTTTTGGTGGAAATCTATATACTTTAGTGATTGTCGATGATTTTACAAGATTTGCATGGACTATATTTATTGCTTCAAAAGATGAAACATTTGTTGAATTTATTATGTTTGCTAAAAAGGTCCAAAATGAGAAAGGTATTTCTATTATTTCTATTAGGACAGACCATGGAGGAGAATTTGATAATCAACTATTTGAAGACTACTGCAACAACAAATGAATAGATCATAACTTCTCTGCACCTATAACACCCCAACAAAATGGAGTAGTAGAAAGAAAGAACAGAGTCCTTACAGAAATGGCGAGAGCAATACTTAATGAAAAAGTAATGTCACAAGTGTTCTGTGCAGATGCAATGAGTACTGCATGCTACATTTCAAATCGAGCATATATTCGCAAGTCACTTGGAAAGACGCCATATGAACTCTACAAGGGAAGAAAGCCAAATCTTGCTCATCTACACATCTTCGGATGTAAGTGCTTTATTCCAAATAATGGTAAAGAGAACTTAGGTAAATTTGATTCAAAATCTGATAAAGGCTTATTTCTAGGATATTCTAATAGAAGTAAAGCTTATAGAGTTTTTAATAAAAGAACATGTATAGTTGAAGAATCGATTCACGTTGTGTTTGATGAACTTGATTCCCAGACAAAATATATTGATAAAGAAGAAATGGATTTGATAAAGAAAAACAAAACTATTTCAAAACAAAATGATTTTGAAAGAAATGATTTTTAAAATATAGAAGATGTCGATGATCATGCTCAACCAAAAGCATGGAGACATATTAAAGATCATCCAATTGATCAAGTAATTGGAGATATTCACGAAGGTGTCAAAACTAGAAATAGAATCCTCAATGAGGTAACTTTCTCTGCTTTTATTTCTAAAATTAAACCTTCTAATATGGAAGAAGCTTTATCTGACAATGATTGGGTGATTGCTATACAAGAAGAGTTAGATCAATTTCAAAGAAATCAAGTTTGGGATTTGGTTCCTCGACCTAAGGATCATACGGTTATAGGGACCAAATGGGTTTTCAAAAACAAACTTGATGAATCAGCAATCATTGTGAGAAATAAAGCAAGATTGGTGGCCAAAGGCTATAATCAAGAAGAAGGTATTGATTATGAGGAAACATATGCTCCAGTGGCAAGATTGGAAACAATATGAGCACTCTTAGCCTTTGCTTGCATTAAAGGTTTTAAACTTTATCAAATGGATGTGAAAAGTGCTTTTCTAAATGGTTATATTATGGAGGAAGTATATGTAGAACAATCTCCTGGTTTTAAAGATGAAACAAAGCCTGATCATGTTTTCAAACTTAAGAATGCTTTATATGGTTTGAAACAAGCACCTAGAGCTTGGTATGAAAGGCTAAGTAAGTTTCTTCTTGATCAAAATTTTGTCAGAGGAAAAGTATATACCACTCTTTTCATCAAACATAACAAAGATGATATTCTAATTGTTTAAATTTATGTTGATGATATTATTTTCGGTGCTACTAACGAATCTACGTGTCAAGAATTTTCTAAGATTATGCAGGGAGAGTTTGAAATGTCCATGATAGGAGAATTGAACTTCTTTCTTGGACTTCAAATCAAACAAAAGAAGAATGGTATATTTGTGTCTCAAACAAAGTATTTGAAAGAGTTGTTGAAGAAGTATGGATTAGATAATGCTAATGGAGCTGATACTCCAATGAGTTCTACAACTTTGTTGGATGCTGATGTAAAAGGTCCTAGCTTCAACATTACTAAGTATAGAGGAATGATTGGTTCATTACCTATCTTATAGCAAGCAGGCCAGATATTCAATTCAGCGTTGACAAGTATGCAAGGTATCAATCTGCTCCTAAGGTATCACATGCAGAGACAGTGAAAAGAATCTTCAAATATCTAGGAGACACTTCAGAACTTGGCTTATGGTATCCAAAAAGAGGAAACGAGTATTTGAGGGCATACTCAGATTCAGATCATGGAGGATATAAAACTGACAGAAAGAGTACTAGTGGTCAATGTCAATTCCTTGGAGGCTCTCTGGTATCATGGTTCAACAAGAAGCAAAACACAGTTTCATTATCCTAGTCTGAAGCTGAATATATAGCTGTAGCAAGTTGCTGCTCTCAAGTATTATGGTTGAAACAATAACTTCAAGATTTGGGGATACACTTAAATGAGATTCCAATTTATTGTGACAACACTAGCACCATAAGCTTAGCCAAAAATCCTCTACAACATTCAAGGACCAAACATATAGACATCCGACATCACTTCATTCAAGATCACGTTCAAAAGAAGGATGTCAAAGTAGAATTCATACCAACTCATCTTTAACTTGCTGACATTTTCACAAAGCCAATAGCTAAAGATCAACTCCTATATATTCGAAGAGAATTGGGAATGGTTAATCCCAATGAGTTGTAATTTTTTCTTGTTAACTATCTTAGTTAAATGTATTTTTGATGATAACCATACTGACTTTGGCATCGGAGCATTAAAAATTGTTTTGCAGGTCTGTCACTCGAGCACAGAAAGTGTCCCTCGAGTAACAAGCTATGCTCACTCGAGCAAGTTAACTATGCTCGAGCACAGCACCATTGAAAATACTCTATTTCTTAGCATGTAAAACAAGGGTTAACAGAGGAGATAAAAATACCAAGAGACTATATGAAATACAACAGTGAAAATTGAGCTCACTCGGGTAAGAAGGACCCTCACTCGAGCATGATATGAACATGCTTGAAGTGGAGAATGTGTACTCGAGTAGAAAGAAAGAATTTCTTTCAAGAGCCTACCCAACCCATGGTTACTCAAATGATTTTGGAGGATTTGAGTACAAAGATGAAAAATATAGCAATATATCCATAAACCAGGTACGCTTTTACATGTTTTATCAAAATTATTTGTACATCACTCGAGCACAGTATGAGCACACTCGAGCACAGTATGAACATTACTCGAGCACCAGGGTTACTGTTCGAGCACTGTCACTTATATCAGTTACGCGATAGCGCAGACCGTCGCACTTCCTGCTCTCACTCGAGGTGTCTCGTCACTCAAAGGTCACACCTTTTCATCTCCAACCATTTCTCATCGATCAAATGTATCCATTTGCTTTAAATCACCGTTACAACTCTTCAACATTCTTTAAACGGTGAGATTTATCCTCTATTTCTCTCATTCCGTGCCCTAAGTCTCTGAATTTCTCTTCTCAATCCTCAGAAAAATCTGTGAGTTTTGTTTCTTCCATTTTGTTTCTAAAATGGCTAGAACTAAAATGCCTGCTATTTCACAAAGATCTCACTCACCCTCTCCCACTTATTCTGCTGCTAGTGCTTCTGCAACCCCGATACCAACTCCTTCATCTCCTAAAATGTCTTCTTTATCTACACCTCCTCCTCCTAAACCCAAAACCAAAAAGAGAACTCCGGCCAAGAAACCTCATCTTAAGCCTCAAATAGCAAAGAAGGTTCAACCTCCTCAAAAGAAACCAAAGGGTATGGTGTTCAAAGAACCTGTGGTTACCCGATCTCAATCCAAAGAGGTCAAAGGAAAAGGAAAGAAGAAGGAAACTAAGCAACCACAACAATCCTATTCTTCCTTCGATGACACATTCAACATACAACTTCGGGAAGTAATGGAAAGGTTAAAACTTGAAAAGTTGGTTGGGAAAATTGCTTCTCAAGCCAGTGTCTCAAGTTCACACCATGGTGGGCAATCTAGTGCGGCTGCTTCAGGGGTACCTTCTGACTCACAGGCTCCAGAGGATGATCAAGTTACAAGTCCTCCTGAAGGTTTCAATATTGAGGAATTAAAGGCAATACCACAGAAGGTATTTGATACTGAGTTTGCACATAGGCATTTCTGTCCTATAGTTTATGTGTACTTAGAATACTTGAAGAAGAATTGTAATATGGATTTATATCCTTATCTTGGATTCTATGCTCCTTGGCTGAATATCCATATTCCATATTCACCCTCTGTCGTAAAAACATTTTACTACAACATGAAAACCCATAACATTATGTCTAGGGCTGGAGAATTGATTGAGGAACCAGTATCTACTACTGTTAGAGGTCAATTCATCATGATATATGCTAAGATTATTAATGACTTACTTGGGTATGTTGCACTACCTCCAGATCCACCCACTTTCTCAGCCAATGAAGCGTTCCAGCTTTTGAGACCAAAAGACCCAATAGGCCCCTTTAATTTTAAGCCTATTGACATGCCTGATTCTCAAAGAGCCTTACACTATATATATTCTCGGAGTATGGTTAACAAGTCCAAAAATTTTACACATTTTGCTCAAAAGGATTATTACTTGTTGGCCTCCTTCCTAGCAGGGCAACAAAGAAATGTGGGGGAAATCATTTTCAGTGAGATGAGAAGATTTCAATTTTCTTTATCCAAATCCGCAACCATACCATATCCTCAGATTGTATCCCTCATTCTTATGAAGAATAAGATATGGTACTTGGAAGGAACTGAGAGGGTGATTATTCCAAAGTTTGGCAAGACTCAGCTAACTCATATGAGTATCAACCTTCCAGTGAGTCGAACCAAGGCTACATCTCAGAGGTAATCCACTCCATCAAGAGGTAATGAGGCTCAGTCATCTGCCCAAGGTCAATTTCCTCCTCCATCATTCCTGAATACATCACTCTCCACTTATTTGACTGAAGTGATCAATCAAGCTATGTCTGGCTTGAAGAAGGAGTTAGTAACTGAGTATGAGAAGTTGGTAGACAAAATGGAGTTACAAGTCTTAAAGTTGGTAGACAATGCTAATACCAACTTTGACTTGATGTTTAAGACTCAGGATGACATGTCACAAAAGGATAACTGATATGGATCTTCTTACATTCTCACTTCCCGACTGCATCTTCAGAAGTGCCACCTGAGACCACTCCTACCTCGACCTCACCTCCTCATCCACAAACACATGTTCTCTTCACCGATCCAGATTCTAATGTTGATATCACCTATGATCGGTCGCCTTTACTACTGCCCTCAACCTCTGTCCACAGCCATCATCTCCACCCTTTGTGCCAATCGATCCTTCCATTGCCATGGTACCCTTTGTCCCACCATCTGATATCACTTTTCCTCAGCCCCCTTCTAATGTTGACAAAACGGGGGAGAAGGATGTGTGATGGTTTTCTGAGCTATCTGAGTATCTGAGATATCATGGGATGTATTGGGTGTCTGGGTAGTTTTTATGTAATGGGGTAGGTTTATGATGATATTATGGCTGTATACGGGGTTTATGGGTAGTTAATGATTTATACTGATTATTGTGTGTTTATAAGTTTTTCATTAATGGCTATTTTCATGTTATCAAGTTTTTTTGTTTAAGTTTTTGATTGTTTCTGTGATAACTATGCTTATCTTGGTTGTTAAGTGTCCAGAGAAAGTATTGCAGGGAACATATGTAGATAAGTGCAAAAATATGAAATTGAATCTAAACTTTGGTGAAAATATGCATTTAGAAACATTGATGTTGTATTTCAAAAATCTTTTCACTTTAATCAATCTTTTTCTTAAAAACTCATCACAAAGGTTTTGTCATCATCAAAAAGGGGGAGAATGTTAGATCCCAAGTTTTGATGATAACAAAAGACAATTGTGTGCAAATCATAGTATTATATGTCTAAGGAATGTTTATAAAGTTACCAAATGCATATGGCAAATTCTGTGATGTTTGCTGTCAAAATTAACGATGTACTCGAGCACAAGACTAGCACTCGAGCATAGAACTCTTTTATGCTCGAGCAGATGCGAGTGGTAGCCAGAAAGTGTTTGCCTGAGAGCATACTACTGTCATTTTTGCTGATGCACTCGAGCATTGGAATTAATGAACTCGAGTAGTGAAATTAATACTCAAGCATGAAGCTGTTTTATACTCGAGCACTAGCGAGTGAGGGACTGCAAGTGTTTGGCCGAGAGTCATGAAGGTAGAGAAGCACAAGTATGCCCGTATGACACATCAGTACTCGCGAGTGAGAAATCTAACTCTCTCTAATTATGATGCAAGTGCAGATAACAAGGGTATATTGCATGAGAATATTCTTCTCACTCCAGCAGGAGTATGTGTGCTCGAGTGAGGGCCCACATCACCTGCGAGTACAAAATCTAACTCTTGATAAAATGGTATGCGAGTGTTGTCCAGAGACGAGTCTCCTAGTGTAAAATGCAAGGCCACTCGAGCAAAAGGAGTTGTGCTCGAGTCACGCCCTACATCACTCCTGAGTGAGAAAACTATCTCTCTGAAATCCTATGCTAGTGCAAGTTCAAAACTGAAGAACAAGGAGAAAAATGGTGAGATCATTCGAGTGAGCCCATCCATGCTCGATTGATACTCTGCCAGAAGAGAAAATGCACCAGTCTTACAGCGTCCAATCCGAATATGGTTTAATGATATTTATTTAACTTATCATTACTTATTATTATTTAAAATCATTTTAAATGTATTATAAGTGTGATACAGGAGGATGAACGTTGAAATAAACAAACGCGAAGGAAGTCAAACAACGGCAGACAATATCGTGACAAGCATGTACCTACCACGTTCAAAGTTTTCAAACGTACGCATGCACAGTAACATGCCTCGCTCCTCAATGATCATTATTCAAACGGGCAAAACTGAACATCTATAAATACAGAGTTCCAGAGAGATCGTCGAGAACAACGAAGCATAAGAATTCACAAGCAAATACACGGTCTCTGTTATTCATATTTTCTCTGTATTCATATTGATCTTCAGTGTTTATCATACTTGCTCTGTAAGAGAGTCTATATACATTTCAAATTCTATTTTCATTTGATCTCAAGGTATTGGGACCTTGAGAGGGTAGATATCCTTACGAGAGAAGCAGTTGAGAGAATTCCTAGTTAAACCTTCCACTCATAAGACTTATAAGATACAAGCAGTAGAGAACGTTGTTGCTCGTAAGACTTACAGTGGTGTAAATAGGAGAGAATGTTGTTGCTCATAAGACTTGTATACATAAGCAAGTGGGAAAGGTCATAGGTTGTTTTTTTGCACGTAAGACTTGTCGTAAGGGGGAGAGAAATTTCTTAGTGTGAGAATATTTCTGCTCGTAGTCCGTTCGAGGACAATTGTTGTTTTGTAGCATTCTGAGAACCTATTGAATCTTGGAACAATAGTGAAAATCTCAGTAGGTCTTGATCTCTGAGGACTGGACGTAGGCCTGGTTTTTAGGTCAAACCAGTATAACTCTCTGTGTTCCCATCTTCTTAACTCTACTCTGTCTACTACAATTTTCATACCACCACATCAAGCAAAAATTTGTCACATCACCCAATTCACCCCCTTCTTGGTGAAGTTTGCCTCTTTCAACGAAGACTCTGAACTTTGCTTTCCAAAATGAGAAGTGTATTGAAACCCGGAGGTCTCGTGATAGAAGCTACGTCGAGAAGAATGCCTTCACCCATGCTTGCCATTGGATCTTTCTTAGGCTGTTAAACCTTAACAAGAGGACCTACGCTCTTATACCAAATGTTAGTGCAAGCGTTTCACCTAAGAGGGGGAGTAAATTGGGTAATACCAGAAAAATCGTTGCAAATAAGGAAATTGACAGAATATTTAAAGCAGTTGAGAGTAAAGAGAAATATCACCGAAGTGTACACCGGGAGTTATACTGGTTCGGCCCCAACCACTTTGACCTACGTCCAGTCCTTAGAGCATCTCTGAGAGTTTCACTATATTCTCCAAGATTCAGTGGGTTCTTGGCACCTCAGTACACAGCAAGTTCCTATACTTGGACACTCGCTCCCCCTTAAACGTTGCAATCAAATCCCCAACTCAAGGTTCCACTACCTTAAGTTGTCTCAATAACAAATATTGAGTTTGTAATGAAAAACTCTCTCACAGAGAAAATATATAATCTCGGAAGTACAAATGAATGACTATATGAAAACAAAGTACAAGAGTGTGTTGATCAGTGTAATCTCAGTTTGTGACATATTTTCTTCTCTTTGAATGCTCCATATATATAGATGATTTGTAGTGTCCATTGGAATCAATTTCAAACTTGTCCGTTAGAGTCACGCAGCAATGGTTGACTATTCTTTGTATTTGAAAACTATCCATTGGCGGTAGTAGCGGTAGGTGAACGTTCAAACTTTTATTTGACTTCTCAAATCTGTCATACTCTTTCATTATTTCTTTGCAAATGTACTTAGAATACTAAGACAATGAAGAGTTAATCATATAGATAACAAATCAAGAGATATTCGATGAAAATATAATTTCTGGACTGCCTTACTCGAGTGGCTACTCGAGTGATCAAGTTTGTTACTTGAGTTGTCCCTCGAGTAAACCTGTCAAAAATATGGCAGTGAGCAAATCAACATTTTATATCAGATATCACTCGGGTAAGACATGGTGTGATATATTACAAACCTTGAGAATACATGATTACTTGAGTGGCTACTCGAGTGGCCATGTCTTTACCTTCACAGACTACTCAGGTGATCACTGTGGTAAACTGCTTACTCGAGTGGCTACTCGAGTGGCCTTCATGTTTCTTCATACCTTACTCGAGTGGTCCCTCGAGTGGCTTTCAAATAACCCGACAGATTACTTGATTACACCCTCAAGTAATGGTATCAAATTCTTGGCCAAGAGTTTGCTATCTGGTTACTCGAGTGGCACTTCAAATAACTCTGCAGATTACTCGGGTGGTCCCTCGAGTAATACTATTTTTGTTAGAACCGGCTGACACCCAAGAGGGGGGGTGAATTGGGTGTAAGATAAAAACTTAAGAACTTTGAGATTCTTTTTGCATTTTAGAGGAAGCAATAAATATGAAAGTAATGAATCATAAATCACAGTTAGATATTTAAATGATATATGCTGGAAGTATAAGAGCTTAGGGAAGAGAATATGCAAACTGTGATTTATCCTGGTTCGGCCCAATCCACGATGACCTACGTCCAGTCCCCAGGCTCCTCCTGAGATTTTCAATCCACTATCTTCCTCAAGTTTAACTGGGTACTTGAGAACCACTACACTCTCACAAGTTTGATCCGGGCACTTGTGAAGCCTTTACAATTCTCGTACTGAGATTACTCCCCCTTACGCACCGTAAGATTACAACCAAGTTGCTCCCCCTTACACACCGTAAGGATACAACTTTGATGATGAAAGATTATAGTCAATCTTCTCTCTCAGAAGTGAATAGATGAATACTGAAGCACAATGAAAACAATCTCTCTCTCAAATATACATGATATAGAAAATGGATAAGAACAGAGAGTAGTTGGGATGATTCATGATTTTCGCATGTTTCTCGTTGGTGTTCTCATTGGTTGTTCTGGACTCTAAATGCTCTTCTATTTATAGTTGATGAAGGTTGATGACCGTTTGAGCATTTCAATATATCCGTTGGAGTGTGGCTTCTTCAATTTGAAAACTAGCCGTTGTGAACGTTGACGCTCCTCTTCCGTAAATTCAGCTTTTGACTCTTCTCATCATCTCTTCATTGTTTTACTGGAAAAATGCATTAAACACTAATACAATGAAGTGTTAGAGTGATTAGAAGCAATAAGAATGAGTTATATGATCATTCCATTGATTTCCAGAATTTTCGGGACGTTGTTCTGTTTTTCTGGGAAGCATTACTCGAGTACGTACTCGAGTAAACATCAAGTTTCTTCACAGGTTACTCGGGTACCACCTCGAGTAAATGTACTTTTTGAACTTGACTTACCCGGGTAGTGACTTGAAGTTTTCGTCAATAACTCTTCATGAACAGTGATTTACTCCAGTAGTGACTTGAAGTTTTCGTTCAAAAACTCTTCATGAACAGTGATTTACTCCAGTAGTGACTTGAAGTTTTCGTTCAAAAACTCTTCATGAACAGTGATTTACTCCAGTACCGACTTGAAGTTTTCGTCAATAACTCTTCATGTACAGTGATTTACTCCAGTACCGACTTGAAGTTTTCGTCTAAAAAACTTGCTAGCACAGTGCTTTACTCGAGTACATACTCGAGTAAATTGTTGCAGTGGTACAAAACGCCGAGAGCAATATTTTTGAGAAACAGAGTTACTCGAGTAGCTCCTCGAGTATCTTTGTCAACCGGATGGCAACTGGAAGTTTTCCACATGGTTACTCGAGTAGCTACTCGAGTAATGTTGCAGGCCGAGAGCAACTGGAAATTTTCTATCTGATTACTCGAGTACCTACTCGAGTAAAGTCTTTTGATATCAACCAGTTACTCGAGTAGTGCCTTCAAGTGAATTCTTGATTTTGACTCAAAACATGGCAAATTATATATCATTGGAAAGCCCTCATTATCTACATTCCAATGCAACAAGAATCATCTCCAAAATCGTTGTGTACAGAAAGTTATGATCCAAAGAGTATCTACTGTTCTTAGACAATCCTGAAATCACGAGCAGCAACTTCCAGATGGCATAGCTCTTAGGATATAGCTTCAAATGTGACAAATTATATATCCATGGAAAGCTCTTTGAGTCTACTTTCATATGGAACTGGTTTCATCTCAATCCGATATGTATTTTGAGAGTTATGTCCAAAATACCAAAGCAATCCTGGAATATGACGGTGATTCATGCGTCAACTTCAACAGATCATATCTCCCTCATCTGAACTCCTTTGAATGTGATCTTGGTGTCAAAAGTTCGTGTTGGAAGTCTAGTTTCCTATGCCACCGGTTTCAGTTTGATCCGATATGTGGTTGGAGAGATATGCCCAAAATACCGAACCTATGTTCTGCGCGCGAAAAACAGAGTACCCATTACTTCAAGTTCCGCCTCGGGTAATTTTCAAGTAACCCGGCAGATTACTCGAGTAAGGCCTCGAGTAAACACGTCCAAAATCAGAAAATGACATATTACTCGAGTGATTACTCGGGTAATCATCCCCAAAGGTACCATAGCTTCCGTATTCATCATTTTAGCTTCGTATTGACTCATTCCAACTTCCGTATGATCATAGAAACCTCCGGTATCATTTCTAGGAGCTTGAATCTTGATATTCTCATGTGATCTTGCAAGTTCTTCTTTCTTTCTTCTTGTTTTTCCTCTTGATGATCATTCTTCATAACCCAACTTCAATCTTCTTGATGAATATCTTCAATCTTCATCTTTCTTTCTTCTTTCTTCAATTCCTTGCCTCTTGATTTTCTTCTTGATGATTATTCTCCATTTATGAGGCATTATAATATCAACCCACAATGATGTCTATGACTAATCTACAAGATATACAACATTAAATATGGTAGTTAGTCAATGTGGAAGGTAAGTATATTATACAAACTTTTTGCTCATATTTAACATCTATATTTGACATCATCAAAACTATTCATATCTAACATTCTCCCCCTTTTTGATGATGACAAATCCTTCAAGAAAAATATATATGAGTTATAAAAACTAAGTAAGAACAATATATTTTTATATTTTTTCTTGCCTTTTATTTTTATATTTTTCTTGCCTTTCTCTCCCCCTATTTGACATCAGCAAAAAGTTTGAAGTATAAAGAAGAAAGACTTGTAGAGAAGTAAATATGAAGTCAATATGAGAAATGTCATTTTCCCCATTAATCAAAATAAATGCATCAGGAAAACAAGTTTTCTCTCCCCCGTTTTGAAAGTAGTTTCATTTATAATTTGATGTAAATGAAAAATAATTTTCATGAAAACAAATTTGAAACAATTTGGAGAGGTTTTCAAGAAAAACATTCATAATCAAGGATAGGCAAAGTAAGCTCAAAATATAAAGAGAGGGTTTAGAAATGGTCATGTAGTTTTTGGAAAATGATGAAGCGCTCCATGAAAGCCGTTGCTTTATTCTTTAGCGATGCTAGTTCATGATGTTGTGTTCTCCACACGTCTTGCTATGCAACTCTGATGTATGTTCATGTTGTTGCCAACATTCTCCAATTGAGTTGATCTTCTGTTCAGCATGCTCAACGCTCACTTGGATGTAGCAAGCTGATAACTGATCCATGAAATCCATTGCCTTCTCTTCTTGTTGTGTTAGATCCATGATGTTGTATTTATCACATTTTTGCTATGCAATTTTCTCAAGTGGTGTCTAAACTCTTGTTGCTTGAAATGTTGTTGTCCCTTGATTGAGCGCTAAAGCATATGTCCTCAAAGTTGATACATTCTCCTTTTAGTGTGTTGAGGAACGATCTTGCATAGAACAAATTCTCCTGTTATAAATAAAAGCATTCTTGCAAGGAAAGTGGTTAGTGCAATCAAGTATCAAATTTATTGCATAAACCAAAGCCATTCTTTCTATATGATATTTTAAAAATTAAGATCATGAAAGGAAAATATAATAGTAACTCATCATCAAAACTAATTAAAAGATAGTGAATTCAGATGAGTATGTTAAAAGAATTTTCTTTCAATAAATGAGATGAGCTTTTAAGATATAAAACACATGTGAATGTGAAGCTCCCCCTTAATGAATGCATGGCTAAAAAATCGTCATGAGCCATACAATTAATAACTCTCCTAAATTTGTAAAAACCATTGAAAATTTTGTAAAGAGAATGATTATGAAAATATGAAGATTTGGAGAGAAATTAAGTATTGAAAATAATGATGCTATTCAGGGTTTTAAGGCTGTAACCCTGTATCCCTCGAGTATTTCACTCAACCATCACTCGAGTGCTCACTCGAGTGTTGCAACTCAGAGAATTTTAATTGAGTAAGAATACAATACCTCACTCGAGTAATATCGTAATCACTCGAGCCATAATCCTCTGAAGTCCGTTGATGCATCGTTGGATACTCACTGTCTGATGATGTGATTAGTACTGAAAGATTCTGAAGCATAATCTCTGTAGGCACTTTAGGATACCAAGATGAGCTCATAATAAAACCTTGAAGTTCTGGTTGATTGAACCACAGAGTTGTCTAATCTTGCCATTCACAGAAGTGATGAACTCAGCATGTTTGTAGCAAGCTCTGTGTGATTTGTTGAAGCTCCTCTCTCAGAAATCCTTAGACAGATGAATCAAAGAATGAAGGACCAGGAGACCAGCTCTAGCAAAATGTTGTATCTCATCTATTCTTGAAGTCCCAGCTCTCATCCTCTATGCTTCTTGTGAGTGAGATTCAGACTTACTTAGAGTAATTGTGAATTACTTGAAGGTATACTTGAAGTAATTGCAGATTACTTGAAGTAATTTCTGATTACTTGGAGTAAGTCCTGTAGAAGTATATATATACCTCTTGTTCTTTGAAAGACATGATCTCTCCGACATTCCTCTCCTTCTCACTAATAATATAGGCCATTGTGTGATAATCCTTTCATGAAGCGATTGAATTGGCCTTGCTCACCATAGCTCTAGTATAGATATATCATGTAATTTTGTGAAAACATAGAGCTAGGATTGTAGTTGAGAATCCTCATAGGCTCACCAAGCTTGATGATTCTGTGCATCTCAGCATCTTCCTCTAAACATCTTTTGATCACCTTGGAACGATAAGGAAGGTGGGTAGGCAACAAAGTTTTACATTGGCTATACTTGTTCTTGGCCTTGAGTTGCTTTGAGATGAATCTCATCTAGGTTCACTTAAGAGATTTTCTTCTTCTTTCCCTTTCTCTGGCTGCATCACTAGCTACTTACTTATGGTGTCACTTAAACGATACCATAGATTTTGCTTCTGCTCACATTGCAACACTGCTAGTCATGCCTTCTCTGTTAGCCTTTGATCTTTGTATCCAAAAGTAGAGCATTTTGATCAACTCCTGCAAAAGTATAAATAAATGCTCTTTGGTACCCAACTTTCTCTTGGGTCCATATAATATTAGACGTTATAACTCTTATGCTCTTATATAATTGAATCATATGATATTTGAGTAAAGAGTATAATAATCAACAAAGACCAAAATATAATTTTACCCAATTAAATAAATTCAAGCAATTAAATCATAAAGGGTAACGAACAAATAATACCAAGAATGATGATTTCAAAGATCAATGACACTTTGTAAATACACTTTAAAAGATATGTCATTGATAAGATTTTCATGCAAGGCAGGTAAGTCAGATCAAAGAGAGTTGAAAATCTATTTATAATGACCAACTATTATAAAATGATAAATCATGAATGAAATCAAATTTTTCAAGAATGATCATGAGATACGCACATTGATTCAAATCTCATATTTAATTTCAAATCATGACAATGCATTGTAAAATTGAGATTTTGAATATATGCAAAACTCATCTTTGAAATATATTTATAATCAATGTTTATGTTAAAAATGGTGGAAGTCAACAATTTAAATATACATATACCAGAAAGCTTCCTTTTTAGAGAACAACTAAGATAACATGTTAGACATTGGAGTTTAACATGTTTGAGAATTTTCCCAAGAGCAAAAGTCAGATTGAAAATGAATTAGCCAAAAAGGCTTAATTTCAAGGATGTATATAAACACAATGACTTTGCTATTGACCAAGAGATAAACTTGACTTTTAGAGATGTGTCTTGAAGAATAGGAATATTCAACTCAAGAATTTGAATAGAAGGATCTAGTTACTCGAAGAATGAATGAAGACAAATGGAAATACATTTGAGCAACAAGATGAGTATAAGAATTTATAGATGATGAAACACATACTCATTGATCCAAATGACTAGAGTTCTAGAATATTATCCTGGAAAGTTATTCCACAATAATGGTTAATGCATTAATAATCATTCATAATGCTTGGAATAACATAGCCAACCAAAGATTTATGCATCAGGCATAAGGCTTTCACATATTGAAATTCTTTTCTGGGAAATACACTTGAAACTCATGGATAGATAACTTGTTAGACATAAGGTCTAATTTGTTAGAAAATAATGGTTGAGGAGTTCAAGCAATAACAAGTTTAAAATCAAGAAATAATATGCGAATGATGGGGAAAACTCTAGTGATGGATTTGAAGCATTTCTAACTTTTAGTATACATAAATATTAACTTCCAATTTTGAAACCAATTTAAATGCAAACAATATATAAGTAATTTTCAAATAATGTGTATGCATTTTTATAAACAAGAAGAATTGAAATCTAAGTATATTTTTTAAAGATGAATTGGAATCTAAGTATATTTTTGAAAGATGAATTGGAATCTAAGTATATTTTTGAAATGTACATTTCAAAACTCAAATACACAATTTCATTTTAAGTCCATTTAGCAATCTAAAAACAATTTGAAAACCATAAATGATTGATTGCTAATGGTATGCAATTTTATAACACATGATGGAATGAAACCAAAACACATTTTTGAATTGTGCACTTCAAAACATAAACTGATAGATAAACTATGCACAATTTCACTTATCGTTCATTTAGCAATCTATAAACAAATTAACAATCATGAAGGATTGATTGCTAAATGAATGCAATAATGGACAAATACTCATTACTCAAAATAAATAATTCATATAATCACAGTATAGAGTAAGGATTAGATATCACCGTAATTCCTCTTGTCCTTGTGACAGCTTGCTTGATTTTGGTGGAATAATATTGATTTCTCTCCTTTGCACAATCAGCACCAAAATCCAAACTCCGAATTTCAGCATCATCAAGATATGAATTTGTGTTCATGTGGTCATAGTCTTGAGAAGCTTTTTCTTATTCTACAGAACTGTATAAATTTCTTTTCTTTATGGTATCCAACATTGATTGGATCCATTTCTTGTTAGCTTGTAGGAATTAAGATAAAATTCTCATGCTCTAAGAATATAATCAATTCGAGGCAATTGCGCATAATGAATTAAACATGTCTTTATGCATAAAAGAAATATTTTCTTTTCAAATCATTATATATGCATAAAGAATTATCCTGTTGAGCATTGCAATCCCTTTATAAATAAATCTATTAAATGACTTTTTAAGGGATGTGAAAACACAATTTCAAAATCATTTGGAATGTCCATTCCTAAGATTCCAAAATATAAAACCTCAATAAATAGACAATAGTATAGGAGATTTTATCATTGTGTACCTTTGCCTTAGATACTTGGAGGATTGCTTTTGCTTACCCACTGCATCTTTCTAGGATGTTGATACTTTGAATATCTTGCTTTGGGTGTTGGCAATCGTCTCTCAAAATACATAGACTCCAGGAGTCTTTTACTTGATGCTTGAGAGATCCTCCTTTTCTTGTTCTCCTCAAGATAGTTGAGAGGTACTCTATGGTAGTCCATTCTTGAGGTAGGACGTATTCTTTTTCTCCATTGCATTTCTTTGTGATTAAACTTTGCAGTTCCAGTAATGGGTGCTCCGAGAGTTCTTCTTTTCGATATATATGGTATGAACCTCTTTCTTGGTGCATGAGAAACTCTTGGTTTCTTCTTCATCATCTCCGTACCCTTATGTTCATTCTTCTTATATTCAATCTGCATACATAAAGTACTAGAAGAACATTTTGGTACCCACATATACTTGGGTCCTTGATTGTTAGGATTAGACATTACTTGTCTTTTTGGAACCCAAGCATATTTATTTCTCAAATTAGAATTTCTTCTAATATAGCATGTGTGAGAAATATGACCTGATTTACCACAATAATTGCAAATAATATGATGATATGTATTATGAGATTCTATGCAAGTATTGTGTTGATCAAGAAAAGATGATTTCAAATGATCAGTTTGCCTAAGTTCTTTCTTTCCGCATGAATTTCCAGCATGATTGAAAATCGTTTTGCTTTTCTCATTAGAATCAATAATTGGTTGAAAAACAATTTTATGCAAGCTTTGAAAATCAGTTTTACAAAAATCACAAGAAGAATTGGAACTTTTTACCTTAAGTTCATGTTGAGCTCCAGAGAGTGAATTTTCTTGTCCGTCCATAACGAGCTCTTTTCGGGAATCATTTTCCTCTTGTTCTTCTATGTTGACAAGATCATGGAAGTGTTCTATGATTTCTCCTTCTTCATTGTCAACTTCCACTTGTTCATGAATCGTGGATATATAGCTTGTAGTCTCACATGAACTGTCAACACTTTCAACTTCAACACACTTGTTAGAAGTATACATTGAATCAAGAGTATCCCAAATATCTCTTGCAGTAGAGCAAAATCTAATTTTCTCAAAATCATTTTCAGTTAAAGCACTATACAAAATTTTCATTGCTTTAATGTTTAACGAAAACATTTTCTTTTCTCTTTCTGTCCAATCCTTTCTCGGTTTGAAATCAAAGACATTTGTAAAAACATCCCACATATCATAATCAAAGCATTTTATAAAAGATATCATTCTAGCTTTCCAAAACCAAAAATCAATATCTTTCAGAATAGGTGGAATTGTATAGTCAAAACCTTCAGAAAGTATATAACACCCAAAATCAGCCATTATAAACTCTTGAGACGGTTAAGTCCTTTAAACAAGAGTCCGGCTCTGATACCAAATGTTAGAACCGGCTGACACCCAAGAGGGGGGTGAATTGGGTGTAAGATAAAAACTTAAGAACTTTGAGATTCTTTTTGCATTTTAGAGGAAGAAATAAATATGAAAGTAATGAATCATAAATCACAGTTAGATATTTAAATGATATATGCTGGAAGTATAAGAGCTTAGGGAAGAGAATATGCAAACTATGATTTATCCTGGTTCGGCCCAATCCACGATGACCAGAAAAATCGTTGCAAATAAGGAAATTGACAGAATATTTAAAGCAGTTGAGATTAAAGAGAAATATCACCGAAGTGTACACCGGGAGTTATACTGGTTCGGCCCCAACCACTTTGACCTACGTCCAGTCCTTAGAGCATCTCTGAGAGTTTCACTATATTCTCCAAGATTCAGTGGGTTCTTGGCACCTCAGTACACAGCAAGTTCCTATACTTGGACACTCGCTCCCCCTTAAACGTTGCAATCAAATCCCCAACTCAAGGTTCCACTACCTTAAGTTGTCTCAATAACAAATATTGAGTTTGTAATGAAAAACTCTCTCACAGAGAAAATATATAATCTCGGAAGTACAAATGAATGACTATATGAAAACAAAGTACAAGAGTGTGTTGATCAGTGTAATCTCAGTTTGTGACATATTTTCTTCTCTTTGAATGCTCCATATATATAGATGATTTGTAGTGTCCATTGGAATCAATTTCAAACTTGTCCGTTAGAGTCACGCAGCAATGGTTGACTATTCTTTGTATTTGAAAACTATCCATTGGCGGTAGTAGCGGTAGGTGAACGTTCAAACTTTTATTTGACTTCTCAAATCTGTCATACTCTTTCATTATTTCTTTGCAAATGTACTTAGAATACTAAGACAATGAAGAGTTAATCATATAGATAACAAATCAAGAGATATTCGATGAAAATATAATTTCTGGACTGCCTTACTCGAGTGGCTACTCGAGTGATCAAGTTTGTTACTTGAGTTGTCCCTCGAGTAAACCTGTCAAAAATATGGCAGTGAGCAAATCAACATTTTATATCAGATATCACTCGGGTAAGACATGGTGTGATATATTACAAACCTTGAGAATACATGATTACTTGAGTGGCTACTCGAGTGGCCATGTCTTTACCTTCACAGACTACTCAGGTGATCACTGTGGTAAACTGCTTACTCGAGTGGCCTTCATGTTTCTTCATACCTTACTCGAGTGGTCCCTCGAGTGGCTTTCAAATAACCCGACAGATTACTTGATTACACCCTCAAGTAATGGTATCAAATTCTTGGCCAAGAGTTTGCTATCTGGTTACTCGAGTGGCACTTCAAATAACTCTGCAGATTACTCGGGTGGTCCCTCGAGTAATACTATTTTTGTTAGAACCGGCTGACACCCAAGAGGGGGGGTGAATTGGGTGTAAGATAAAAACTTAAGAACTTTGAGATTCTTTTTGCATTTTAGAGGAAGCAATAAATATGAAAGTAATGAATCATAAATCACAGTTAGATATTTAAATGATATATGCTGGAAGTATAAGAGCTTAGGGAAGAGAATATGCAAACTGTGATTTATCCTGGTTCGGCCCAATCCACGATGACCTACGTCCAGTCCCCAGGCTCCTCCTGAGATTTTCAATCCACTATCTTCCTCAAGTTTAACTGGGTACTTGAGAACCACTACACTCTCACAAGTTTGATCCGGGCACTTGTGAAGCCTTTACAATTCTCGTACTGAGATTACTCCCCCTTACGCACCGTAAGATTACAACCAAGTTGCTCCCCCTTACACACCGTAAGGATACAACTTTGATGATGAAAGATTACAGTCAATCTTCTCTCTCAGAAGTGAATAGATGAATACTGAAGCACAATGAAAACAATCTCTCTCTCAAATATACATGATATAGAAAATGGATAAGAACAGAGAGTAGTTGGGATGATTCATGATTTTCGCATGTTTCTCGTTGGTGTTCTCATTGGTTGTTCTGGACTCTAAATGCTCTTCTATTTATAGTTGATGAAGGTTGATGACCGTTTGAGCATTTCAATATATCCGTTGGAGTGTGGCTTCTTCAATTTGAAAACTAGCCGTTGTGAACGTTGACGCTCCTCTTCCGTAAATTCAGCTTTTGACTCTTCTCATCATCTCTTCATTGTTTTACTGGAAAAATGCATTAAACACTAATACAATGAAGTGTTAGAGTGATTAGAAGCAATAAGAATGAGTTATATGATCATTCCATTGATTTCCAGAATTTTCGGGACGTTGTTCTGTTTTTCTGGGAAGCATTACTCGAGTACGTACTCGAGTAAACATCAAGTTTCTTCACAGGTTACTCGGGTACCACCTCGAGTAAATGTACTTTTTGAACTTGACTTACCCGGGTAGTGACTTGAAGTTTTCGTCAATAACTCTTCATGAACAGTGATTTACTCCAGTAGTGACTTGAAGTTTTCGTTCAAAAACTCTTCATGAACAGTGATTTACTCCAGTAGTGACTTGAAGTTTTCGTTCAAAAACTCTTCATGAACAGTGATTTACTCCAGTACCGACTTGAAGTTTTCGTCAATAACTCTTCATGTACAGTGATTTACTCCAGTACCGACTTGAAGTTTTCGTCTAAAAAACTTGCTAGCACAGTGCTTTACTCGAGTACATACTCGAGTAAATTGTTGCAGTGGTACAAAACGCCGAGAGCAATATTTTTGAGAAACAGAGTTACTCGAGTAGCTCCTCGAGTATCTTTGTCAACCGGATGGCAACTGGAAGTTTTCCACATGGTTACTCGAGTAGCTACTCGAGTAATGTTGCAGGCCGAGAGCAACTGGAAATTTTCTATCTGATTACTCGAGTACCTACTCGAGTAAAGTCTTTTGATATCAACCAGTTACTCGAGTAGTGCCTTCAAGTGAATTCTTGATTTTGACTCAAAACATGGCAAATTATATATCATTGGAAAGCCCTCATTATCTACATTCCAATGCAACAAGAATCATCTCCAAAATCGTTGTGTACAGAAAGTTATGATCCAAAGAGTATCTACTGTTCTTAGACAATCCTGAAATCACGAGCAGCAACTTCCAGATGGCATAGCTCTTAGGATATAGCTTCAAATGTGACAAATTATATATCCATGGAAAGCTCTTTGAGTCTACTTTCATATGGAACTGGTTTCATCTCAATCCGATATGTATTTTGAGAGTTATGTCCAAAATACCAAAGCAATCCTGGAATATGACGGTGATTCATGCGTCAACTTCAACAGATCATATCTCCCTCATCTGAACTCCTTTGAATGTGATCTTGGTGTCAAAAGTTCGTGTTGGAAGTCTAGTTTCCTATGCCACCGGTTTCAGTTTGATCCGATATGTGGTTGGAGAGATATGCCCAAAATACCGAACCTATGTTCTGCGCGCGAAAAACAGAGTACCCATTACTTCAAGTTCCGCCTCGGGTAATTTTCAAGTAACCCGGCAGATTACTCGAGTAAGGCCTCGAGTAAACACGTCCAAAATCAGAAAATGACATATTACTCGAGTGATTACTCGGGTAATCATCCCCAAAGGTACCATAGCTTCCGTATTCATCATTTTAGCTTCGTATTGACTCATTCCAACTTCCGTATGATCATAGAAACCTCCGGTATCATTTCTAGGAGCTTGAATCTTGATATTCTCATGTGATCTTGCAAGTTCTTCTTTCTTTCTTCTTGTTTTTCCTCTTGATGATCATTCTTCATAACCCAACTTCAATCTTCTTGATGAATATCTTCAATCTTCATCTTTCTTTCTTCTTTCTTCAATTCCTTGCCTCTTGATTTTCTTCTTGATGATTATTCTCCATTTATGAGGCATTATAATATCAACCCACAATGATGTCTATGACTAATCTACAAGATATACAACATTAAATATGGTAGTTAGTCAATGTGGAAGGTAAGTATATTATACAAACTTTTTGCTCATATTTAACATCTATATTTGACATCATCAAAACTATTCATATCTAACAATTTTCTCACTGGTTACTCCAGTGATATGCTACATTTCTTGGCCGAGAGTCACTGGAAGATTTTGGACCTGGTTACTCGAGTGGCTACTAAAGTAATGCCTGTGAAAATCTTGTTACTCGAGTGGCTACTCGAGTAATGGTCTATATAACTTTGCAGTGCCTCACTGGATGAAATTATGTTTGCTTACTCGAGTGGCTACTCAAGTAATGGCTTTTGTTACCCGAGTGGCTACTCGAGTAAGCCTTCTTAAAAATTGTTGATTACTTCCAGTGCTGACTCTAAGTGATGCTAAGCTACTTTGTTCAAATCCATTTGTTTGTTATCAAATCCTTCCATATTATTAATTCACTCTTTGTTATCATTAAAACATATGAGATCTAACAACGCTTTCTCAAGAGAGTGCCATTAAAGGCACTATTGTTATATAAGTATTTTCTTTTTAAATATAGAAGCTTTCATCAATTGGCAATATGGTTTTCTTTTTAGTTTGAAAACTGTCATGAATCTTAACTTATAGTTTTATATGTGCTTATAATTTTTTCCTGTTATTTGTTTAAAGTTACAACTTTCTTTTAAACTTCCTATGCAGTATAAATTTTTTAATTTTTGAGCTTACAAATATAATTTTATTAGTTGTTACTTGTTTAAGTTACTTAATGTCTTTTACATTTAAATTATTACTTAAAATTATTTTTTAAAAAAATATTTTCTTTATGCCTACTTGTATGAGAAAAAGTTGAAAAAGTCTTACAAAAAAAAGCCTTACAAAAAAACGTTGAAAAAGGTGTATTAAGTCTTTAATGGAACTTTCTTACGTTACACCCTTATCTTATATTAACTTGCAGCAGACTATTAATGCATGGTTCGGTAGGCACAATAGAAATAGTAGAAAATATACTGATATTATTGATACAATGTGCTTGATTATAATACAGAAATTCCCAATAGGGTTATAGATAAGATTACAGACCTTTAAAATAATTCAAAGTATGCAAGTAACCAATTCCTCTTCTTTGTATGAATCGGGAGCATATATGGCTGGAAATTACATCTTTACCCATAGAGCCAATTTCTTCTGCTTCGACCTATCTAAATTGTTGGTGGGGGAGGGTGAGATTTGAGAGAATCTCAATAGGAACAGATATCAATATGCATGCACAATAAGTTCTTAATGCATGACATATTTGTATTATAGAAACTCATGCTAAGACAATGACATATCTGCATGCTCAATGTTTCAAACAACATACTTATGGCTATAGTATAAATAGAAACAGAGCTTCAATCATTCAAATATGTTTAACATAATCGAGCAAAGCAATAACATGCATGAATACACTAGCGTAAATATCAAATACATACAGGAGAGGTAAGTTCCCTACCTTAATCGCCCTTCCCCGATCCTTAAATGGGCTCCTTGAACTTTGTGATGCTGCTTGGGCTATCAATCAGGTCCTAAAATTTCAAATGTACAAGAAATAGGTTAAAACCTATCCATCTATCATTTACGACACTTCCAAAGTATTTATTGTGGTTATATTAGTCTATTATGAAAATTTACTGAAATGCCCTCGGGGACCTGACCCGACCCTGCCTTATCCGGTCGTACCGTACTTTTGTCAAAATTTTGATTGGATCTATTTTGACATATTTTTGACCAAGGAATCCATTTCTAGACTTGGAATTATCAAATTCACTGCCAAAAGACCAGAATGCCCTTGGCATCCCTACTTTCTGATGTATCAGGGACGTTTTCGTAATTATGTTTTTTCCTCCTGAACTCAATGGAATCATCAATGGAATCAAAGGAATCCTCAAGTTCCCTGGGAAAAATTAGATTTTTTGAAATTCAACTCTGCAGACATGTTTCTTTCTACTCCTAACTACTTTATTAACTATTTAGTTAAGTTAAAACTACCATTTAGACCAAATTTTGGCAAGATAACCCTTATGCCATCTCAATTTCCAAATTTAAAACCAAAGAGAATCCGGTGAAATTTCACCGATTAATTTGTCCATACCAGGCATAACAAGCAATATTCGAAGGTTTGGGAGTTACCCTTCGCTTCCTTCTAGCTCCCCCTTGTGTGACCAAAAACCCTAGCTTTTCAACAACCAAATATATGCTTCACAAACCTTAAAGAACATGAAAGATAAACTTTGAAGCAGAGGTATACGTGTTAGGAAGCAATTTACTGGAGAATATACCTATATTTGCAAGCTTTTCGTCCTTTCTCTCTCTAGATTTTCTCTCAAATTCCTCTCTATATTTTTTTTATTTTTCACGTCGTTTTATGGCTGATGAAGATGGAGAAATTTATTTTAAACATAAGGCTTATGTCATCATTTTTTTTTAATTTCAAAAAATACTAAACTTCAAATTTTTATGTTGTAACTTCTATCTTCATCCAATTGTGTCAAAAGCTCCATTAACATATGACTAATATTCCCTCATCTTAGTCAGCTCTCAAACACGTCCAAGCCCATAGGAGAAGAAGAAATAAGTTGATATGAATTTATCTCATAATTTTCCTTCATTATAAGATTAATTGGAAATTTTGGCAGATTTTCTAGCCAAATTTGAAAAATCATAAGTAAATTTTAGACTTTATTTTAGAGTGATTCCAAAGGCTATAGTACCCGTATTGAGTCTAGTTTCAAGAACAAATATAGCCTCCACCAGTTGGAAGGCCAAAATTCCCAGATTTTCAATCTTTACTTGTTGTTCCAGAAAATTCACAATTTTTCTGGGCTTAACTAAGAAATTCATAACTTTTTGTATATAGCTCTAATTGAGTCTCATGACTTATTAAATTAAAGCTTAGGATGTCTGCTTTTACCCTGTAAAATCTCATAATTTTTTCTCATCCTTTGTTCAAACAGAATCACATAACAAGCTTACTGGTCGTACTATGTGCACTGTTTGGGATCAAATCACTATTTGACCCTTACTAATAATTCTGTGTGCACTGTAACATGAATGGGTAAGTGATTATATGATGCTACAACTGTTAAAATGCACATGCCTCTACTTGACCTTATTGCATCAAAGCATCAGAAAACATCCCAATACATATCTACTTGTATCTGTGTAAACCATAAAGGTTGACTGTGGATGTGGGATTGTTAACACTGGTGCTATTGAGAGGTATTTGCCACCATTATGCCCTACTATACTAGGGCTCATCCTAATTCCTTTTCACATGTGTCACAACAAACTACAAAGGTTGTATGACTATTCACCATATAGGTCATCACACTGTACACCACTCGGGATGTAATACTGTACACCACACTCGATGTAATACTATACACCATTCTGGATGTAATACTATACAGCACACTGGATGTCATACTGTTCACCACGCAGGGTGTAATATGGTTCATCACACATATTGTAACACTATTGACCATTAAGGCTATATTATGTTTTGGGATGATCAACAATAGTGCAAGCATCAACTTCTCCTATAAATTTCAAAATTGCACCTAGATTCAACATACTTCCGCTGCCAACTCTGATGCTTCACACTATTAAATATAATATAGGTGAGGCTACACTGTCTGCCCACCCTTGTCTTACTACCTTATTTAGATCCAACTTGCCCTCTATAGTAACCCACTATCAACTTGGCCATGCACCATATAGTGTAAAATGAAAATCCATAATATACCATGTGTGTATATAATGCTTAGGGCTAACTGTTTGGTTGAAACCCTTACGTGTACCTCAGCGAGTCCTTGACTATAGCTAGGTAATACCAATATACCTTAGCTAGGTCCTAGACTACAGCTAGGTAATGTGCCCCAGGCACTACTGTGTATCCATATCATATCGTATGTGTATACAAAGTTCAGGGTCAACCATCCAGTTGAAACCCTTACATGTACCTCAGCCGAGTCATTGACTACAGCTAGGTAATACCAGTATACCTTGGCTGGGAACTAAACCACAACTAGGTAATGTGCCTCCCTTACATGTTTAAATCACAAAATACAATAACACGCATCATACAAATAGTCACATAGTATATGAGAGATAGTAGTCCCTATATTGGCCTTTCTAGGATAACCTTCATAATGATCATTGGTCATTGTTTGTTGTTCTATTATCTTGCCCTATGTTTGCTATATTAGGTTAGGTGTGTGTTCGGCAAGCTCTGAAACCATAGTTTCAAAAGCACTTTTCCGTAAATCGAAACAAAAATCCTCTCACATACTTACCTCATAAATTGTAAAAGCTATTCTCCAAAAGCTAATCTAAACATACATTAGGTCTAAGTTCCTGACCCTGCCCAGCATCTGAACCTCTAAGCCTTACCATCTTTGTGTTTCACTACATAAAGCAAGAAAAATGTAAATATCATATTATCACAACGGCATTTTCATCATTTTACAAGTATTGGTTACACAGGTACTCCTGAAATCACATATAATAGATATTTGTAGTAGCTAGGGAAGACCTATAATAACATATAGTCCTCTGAACTACTATACAACATGTGCTTATTCCTATTACATGACATACACAACATGTACATTTAACTTCCTAGGGGATCACCTATCTTAAGATTTCCCTAAATTGAGAACACTTAACTTTTGTGTACTCGTGCCAAAACACAAATACCTTTTGTATCTATTCCCATTCACTGGTACCTTGAGACTACCCTTATCTCGAGAGTCATGCCAACTGTTGTCAGTCAAGAAAATACTATTTATGGACTCCATATCAACGCCGGTACAAGTACCTAAATACATACCCTGATATGTTCTCTGATGTCCATAAAGTTGTCTATCTAACTTTGTTTTGCAATCTCATTCTTCTTCTAGCCCAAAACACTATATCTAGAAAGAAGTAGAGTGTTTTGTGGATCCCTATATCTTCCAGAATCCTTGAATTAACTTGTCCCTGACTACTGAACACTGGGTTCAGTTTATCTATGTACACTGTATCCTGGGCCGCTAGGGTGTCATACTCATAGACATCATGAAGGTATATACTGCGGACATCCTTCCATAATAATCGATCTGTTGTAAACCCACATCATGTATACTACTCCAACTCTGGGATCAGTAATGAAACTCGGATCTACTTTGTCTTATTTGTTTGTGGCTTATCTGCCGGTCCCTTTACTACTTGCAACTGTGGCTAGTTGCTGCTCAGCCAACTTGTGATTCTGTTTTAGGATGAGGCTTCGCACTTTGGCCTTACTTGGACCTGCTCCCTCGGTGCCCATGTCATCCTTGTACCATCCTCTCTCTAGTATGGTAATATGTACTACCTTCCGGGTAATCCACTGTTTCCTTGAGGCATGCCATTCCTTTTAAGGCTTGAGAACTAGTTGAAACACTTCACTTCGCTATTCCTATCACTGTATATCAAGCATATCAGTGTATTATCCTATTGCCAGAACCACCACATTTACTCTGATTAGACAATTATGTGGCCAGAATCCTTGCTCTGATATAAAAATGTTACACCCTTATCTTATATTAACTTGTAGCCGACTGCTAATGCGCAGTTCAGTGGGCACAATAGGAATAGCAAAAATATGCTGATATTATTGAAACAACATGCTTGATTATAATAGAGAAATTCCCAATAGGGCTATACATAAGATTACAGCCCTTTAAAATAGTTCAGATTCTTCAAGTAACCAATTCCTCTTCCTGGTATAAACAGGGAGCATATGTGGCCTAAACTTACATCTTGACCCTTAAAGCTACTTTTTTTTTTTTGCTTCTACCTGTTGAAATTGTTGGTAGGGGAGGATGAGGTTTGAGAGAATCCCAGTAGGAAATAGATATCAATATGGATACATGATCTATGCTTAATGTATGACATTCTTGCATTCTATAAACTCATGCTAACATAATGACATATCTACGTGCTTAATGTTTCAAACAACAAACTTATGGCTATAGCATAAATAGAAATAGAGCTTTAGTTATTCATATATGATTCACATAATCGAGCAAAGCAATAACATACATCAATACACTAGCACAAATATCAAATACATGTAAGATAGGTGAGTTCCTTACCTTAATCGCCCTTCCCCGATCATTAAAGAGGCTCATCGAACTTTATGCCATGGCTTGGGCTATCAATTGGGTCCTAAAATATCAAGTGCATAAGAAATAGGTTAAAACCTATCCATGTATCATTTTAGACACTTCTAGAGTATTTATTGTGGTTATATTAGTCTATTGTAAATATTTACCAAAATGCCCTCGGGGACCTAACCCGGCCTTGCCTTACCCGATACTGGCATACTTTTCTTGAAATTTTGAATGGGGCTATTCTGACATATTTTTGACTAAGGAATCTATTTCCAGACTTAGAATTATCAAATTCACTGCCAAAAGACAAGAATGCCCTTGGCAGCCCTACTTTCCGGTGTCTCAGGGGCGTTTTCGTAATTATGCTTTTTCGGGCTTTTCTGAAAAAGTTACAAACTATAACCCCACCTAGCTTTCCCTTTTGAACTCAATGGAATCATCAAATCAGTGAATATCCTACCCTAAGGCCCATTTCTAGCTCTGGGCAAAATCCTCAAGTTCTTCGGAAAAAATTGGGGTTTACAAAATCCGACTCCGCATACATGTTTCTTTCTACTCTTATTTACTTTATTAACTATTTAATTAGGTTACAACTTCAATTTAGATTAAATTTTGGCAGCATAACCCTTATGCCATCTCAAGTTCTAAATCTAAAACCAAAGAGAATCTGGTGAAATTTTACCGATTAAATTGTCCACAGCAGCCAGAACAAGCAATATTCGAAGGTTTGAGAGTTACCTTTCGCTTCCTTCTGGCTCCCACTTCTAAGACCAAAAACCCTAGCTTTTCAACAACCAAATATGTGCCTCACAAACCTTAAAGAACATGAAATAGAAGCTTAAGAGCATATGTATATACGTTAGGAAGCAATTTATCGGAGAATGTACCTACATTTACAAACTTTTCTTCCCTTTCTCTCTCTAGATTTTCTCTCAACTTCCTCTCTCTATTTTTTAGTTTTCACGTCATTTTATGGCTGATGAAGATGGAGAAATTGCTTTTAAACATTAGGCTATGTCATCATTTTTTTCCAAAAATACCAAACTTTGAATTTTTATGTAATAACTTCTACTTCGTCCAATTGTGTCATACACTCCATTAACATGTGACTAATATTCCCTCCTCTTAGTTAGCTCTCAAACACATCCAAGCCCATAGGAGAAGGAGAAATAAGTTGGTATGAATTTTTCCCATAATTTTCCTTCATTTTAGGATTAATTGGAAATTTTGGCAGATTTTTTGTCCAAACTTTGAAAAATCATAACTAAATTTTTAGACATCATTTTGGACTAATTCCAAAGGCTATAGAACTCTCATTCAGTCGAGGTTCGAAGATATATATAACCTCTCACAAGTTGAAAGCACAAAATTCCCAAATTTTCAATCTTTACTTTCTATTCCAGAAAATTCATAGTTTTTATGTGCTAATTTCAAAAATTCATAAACTTTTGTGAATAGTTCTAATTGAGTCAAATGAACTATTAAATTAAAGCTTAGGATGTCTACTTTTTTTCTGTAAAATCTCATAATTTTTTCTCATCATTTGTTCATACAAAATCACATAACAAGCTCACTACCTCATAGGCGATTCAACCAAAAGCATTGTTTACCTTTAGTTTCCAATATCCTATGAGAAAAATTAACATTAGTATTGGCTAAATATTATTTTTTTGTATTCCTCTACTTTGGACCTCAATATTAGGCTTTCTAGAAAACCTAAGAGTTAATTCCATTTTTGTATACAAATTCCCCATACTCTTTAATTCACCATTTTATTCCCTTTAATACCTCAAAGATATAAGAAATGTTAGGGAATATGTTTGAGACACCTGCAAAACTTGGTCTTAGCAGCCCACTTAATTTAGGCTTATTTCTAAGCCTCAAATCCCAAAATTTAGTATATTACATCTTCAGGAAGTACCATTAAAGGCATATATTAATAGCCATTAAGAAAGTGTCATTAAAGGCTTAATACACCTTTTCCAATGTTTTTTTTGTAAGACTTTTTCAACATTTTCTCAAGCAAGTGGGCATATAGAAAATATGTTTTTTAAAACATAATTTTAAGTAATAAGTTAAATATAAAAGATATTGATCAAATTAAACAAGTAAGAACTAACAAAATTATATTTGTAAGCTTAAAAATTTTAAAAATATAATGAATAGGAAATTTAAGTGAAAGTTGTAACTTCAAGCAAATACATGGAAAAAAAGTTATAAGCACATAAAAAATTATAAGTTAAGATTCATGACAGATTTTAAACTTAAAAAAATCATAATGCTAATTGATGAAAGTTCCTGTATTAAAAAAAGGGTTAAGGTGCAAAAATACACATGTGATTGTCCTCGAAGTGCACCCAACACCAAATGTTTTTTTTAGGTGCAACAGTGACTATGTGGTTACCAAATAGGTGCAAAAATACCCTTTGACCGTTAGTTTGACAGTTTGACCGTTAGTTTGACTTTTTTATCCTGAAAGTGATGACGTGTACGATGATGACATGGACGCTGGAGTGACATTCTGAAAAAAAAAAACTTGCTGAAAATCAAATTTTCCTAATAAATAATATATTTTAATAAAAATTAGTAATATAATATATGTATTATAATGATTTTAATTTAATAATATTGGGAATCTAGGGTTGGGAAAAAATTGAGCAATCAGTATGTTTTTTAGGGCAACAGCTCTGCTGAGTGAGTTAAGCACTCTGCACTCAGATTTGAATCTACTTCAGCGAAGGTGGTACTAAAATAATGAAATGTGGGTAATATTAATCTACGTCATCACTTTTAAGGTCAAAAAGTCAAACTAATGGTCAAAGGGTATTTTTGCACCTATTTGGTAACACATAGTCACTGTTGCACCTAAAAAAAGCATTTGGTGTTGGGTGTACTTTGAGGACAATCACATGTGTATTTTTGCACCTTATCCCTTAAAAAAAGACTTACAATCTTGCAAACAATAATACCTTTAATGGCACTTTCTCAAGGGAGTGCCATTAAAGGAATATATTATATGCCTTTAAAGGCTCTCCCTTGAGAAAGCACCATTCAAGGCTTAATACACATTTTTTAACGTTTTCTCAAGCAAGTAGGCATATAGAAACTATTTTTTTTTAAAAAAATAATTTTAAGTAATAAGTTAAATATAAAAGACATTGAGCAAATTAAACAAGTAACAACTAATAAAATTATATTTGTAAGCTTAAAAATTTTAAAACTTATAATATATAGCAACTTTAAGGAAGAGTTGTAACTTCAAGCTAATACCTAGAAAATAATTATAAGCACACATAAAACTATAAGTTAAGATTCATGACATATTTTAAACTAAAAAAAAAACTATAGTGCCAATTGGCGAAAGGTTCTATGTTAAAAAAAAGACTTACAATCGGACTTATATTTGCTTGCAAATAATAGTGCATTTATTATGAGGTGAGATTTTGGAATTTAGTAAGTAATAAATAACCCCTTGTTTAGCGCTTGACTAGGAAAGCGTTGTAGCTTCTTGATACATTGTATGACACTTTCTTAGGCAAGCACCATACAAGGGGAGTAATTTTTTTTAAACTAAACCCTTGTATGGCTCTTCCCCAACTAAGTGCTATCTAAGGTATTAGTCAACTACGGCACTTTTCTAGTCAAACACCATAGTTACCATATGCTTTTTTTTAATAGAGGTCTCCTCTAACTCTTGTTTGAAGAAGTTCCATAAGAATAGCGCCGCAAAATCTATATTTTGTAGTAGTATTTGCGCAATGGCATGAGTATGACCAGCTTGCGGAGTGATGTAAAGACAACGTTGTACCCTGGTGTAAGTATAGACGGCTAACAGGAACATTTCATTTGGTTAACTTAAAGGCAGCTTGTGGGTGGACCGATAGTAGTTTCACATTGTTGCTTGAGTTGTTGTGTGATATGTTTTTAGATGATAATATACATCTAAATCGTATGTATAAGGCCAAGAATATCCTATCTACAATGGGCATAGAGTTTAAAAAAAATACATGCTTAACCTAATGACTGCTTACTATACAAAAAGGAGTATGAAGGTCTTAGTAAGTATCCCAAGTGTAAAACAACACGATACAAAGTGAAGAAAGATGGTGGTTGTTGCAATGGTACTGTAGGAAATTATGCCCTATGAGTCAATCATTGTACTTTGAATATTATTAATTTAATGAATTTTCTCCATTATGTTATCATATTATTTGCATGTTCACTATTATGACTATATCCTTGGATAAATTATAAAGATTGTCCTAAATGTCCCTGGTCGGTAATGTATACAAGAGCAGAGATGAAATAAGACTAGTATGACTTTGGTAAGATATGGAGATACGAATCAAAGTTTTAGGCACTTGTAAGAGTACAAGGTGCTGGACCGACTTGTTATGAGAAAAATGCATGGATCAAGTCATAAGCCTATCTTATGTATAACCACGTCATAATGCCCTTCAAGCTGAGGTCATTATGGATTCCTACATGAGAGTTGCTAAGCTTTGAACTAGTTAAAAATAAATTTTAATGGGTGATGATAAAGGCCACACTCGGTCTTGGTGATTTTTTATGTAGAGGAATATTAATGGTCAAGATAGAATTTATCCCTCACATTAGTAGAGAGATATTATTAGGCCCCTCGATGAGTGAGTCTAAGAAATATATGGCCATACTACAATAGAAAGGATTTTCCATTTCTATTGTCAATCTACTAAGGAATTGAGAAAGTAATGGTCAGGAACAAGAGGATGACATCATCCATGCCCCATCCTTGACCAAAATATCATGTGACAAAAGGGACGAGACATGATTGTATGATAGGTTGCATCGTGTTAATGATCCTCATATGAATTTGGGTAGTTATTGGCCTACTGCTAACTTCGTATAGGCCTACAGGGTCACACACAAATATGGCCCAACACGAGACAATGTTTAATCTATGGTGGACGAATGTTATATTTAAATATATAATATAAAATTCTTGAAAAGAAAATTAATTATATTCTAATGTATGTATTTTCAAAATACATATATATATGATAATATTATTATACTATGTTAGTTTTCAATTTAATTTTATTGGATAAATTAAATTTAATAACTAACATAATAGAGATATAATATCTCATATTTAATTTATAAGGATAAGTTAAATATATTGGCTCTTTATTTGGATTAAATAAATGGGCTAAATTAAAACTATATGACATATTTAACTAAAACAAATTTATTTAATTAGCTCATCAAGATAATTAAAGGGTTAATTAATTACAAAATTAATCAAGATTAATTTTGAAATTTGAATATAGCCCTCATGGGTTATAAAAATGATGGAGCAGAAAAACTCATGCACGAAGTAGAATTCAGAGCTGTGAGAAAACCCTAGTAGATGTTGGAGGCACTAGCATGTAGTCTATGTCGAAGTAACATTTGTGTAGATACAAGTAAAGGGAACCGATCGGAGGTGTTGGTTCCTAAAGATAAAAAACCCTAAATTGGAAAAGATATCACTCTTCCTAACTCTGTTTAAACATCATTGATAGATCTTTGATTGGGATTGGAAAATTTTTTTAAATTATTCCGCTGTGCCTACCAATCCTAATAGTGGCATCAGAGACAAATCAATTGTGCATTTAAGTTGAGTTTATGTTCTTATACACATAATATATATGAGATATATATGTATGTTTATAAGAAAATGACTAAATATATATATTGTATGTGACCTTGAAATATGTTTTCAGTCTTAATTAAATCAAATTGTATGCAATCGCCATGTATTATATGTGATCTTGAAATCTGTTTTCGGTTTTAATTAAGTCGTATTGTATGCAATCTTAAAATATATTTTCAGTTTAATCAAAGTCGAATTGTGTGCAATCTATTACTAGTGTCGTAATTTCTCTTTTGTATTGAATCCGAAACTAGAAATAATCATTTTTGGTTTTGAACTAGTTGAAGCTCAAAGCTGGTTGCAAGAACAATCGGGTCTAGTTCGGATATCTAATCGGGTTTTAGGGATCCGAAAGTGTGGTGAAGATGATTCAGATCAGAACTGTTCGTAGGGTGATATAACCTAGCAGGACTGCCGTGATAATTCTAACCTAACAAACATGTAGATGACATATGGTGGTTTAGGTAAAGAAGAACAAGAATATCTTAAAGATTTATACCTAACAGACCTACAGTCTTCATATAATGAAGTCTCGGTTCTGATAGTTTAACTACAAGATCTTCTTGGTTTATCAAAAGATAGTTTGACAGCTCCATCTAATATTTGAATGATTTTGTTTACCTGAGATATTGGTTTAGGAATCGGCTTTATGGCCTTATCCATTGTCCAATCATCTAGTAATGCAACCTCATCCCACATAACTTTTTTTGGAACGATCAAGTTTGCATTTTGTTTATCTAATAAAAAGACTATTGTTTGGCCATTATCAGGCGGCATTAAGACTAAAGAATTAGATGAGTTTAAGACCTTATACTGTATCCTAAATGTTAGGGTAGAAGGTATATATCTTGGTTTCATTTTTGTACCGTTTAACTGAAGTTTAAATTTAAGGACTTCAAGAACATGTTCATCCTTTAAATCTGCCATCCTATCTGGATAACAATTAAAATAAACAGGTCTATTATGAATTCCAAATTCTGCTGCTGCAAGCAAAGAATCTGAAAATTCATAATATCTAGCATCCATGAGTTATACTAGTCCTAACATGTTTAATCCTTTTCTTATTAATGGTTTAATGGTAACTTGAACACTTCCAATGTGCAAAAAGTTGTAATCTTAATTTCTTATGTTTGTCAATTGATTTTTTAGAAAGAAGCTAAAATTCTTCCTTTTCTGGTTTGATAGGAATTGATTCTTTAATTGTTTATATTATGTAATCAGATTTGGAGAACCATTTCTTATCTTGGGTTTGCATTTGATAAAGTGCGTTTAGAGCAATTGGAAGTAAAACCCAATCATCTACATTCTGGTTTATATTTTCAAAAGAAATTTCTTCTTTGAAAATTTGTTTAGAAGTTGAAGACTTTGACTCCTCATCATTTAGCATAGAGTTATTTAATAGAGTAGAAGACCTACTACTACCGCATTTAGATGAAAAGGAATGTAGAAGAAAAGACATAATTTAAAGGGCTAAAAGAAAAAGGCAGAAATGAAAAGAGTACAAGAAATGAAGGACAAAATTAAAGAGCAAAATAAAAGTACGAAATATAGAAAGGAAATGAGAAGAAAGCTGAATACAAGGCAAATCAAAATCCAAAGAAATGTTAGAATAATCTTACCTCTCTTGCCTCAGCATCTTTACCTTCTGGATCCATAGTGGTATAATAATTAAATATGTATCCATTTTTAGAGATTAAAATATCTTGTTAATAAATTAGTGATATTTCTCATATCTAACTCTAGCCAACGTATAGTATATAAAATCTTTATTTAACATATACTACTGCGTGGGGCACTAATGCCTACCTCAACACACGGGACTTATGGGAACCTTAACCCATAGATGGTCTCATATATGATAAACAAAAACTATATTCAATGTCTTATCGAGTTGAGATCTTTAAATCATACTAATTCGTTAACAAAAATTTTAATGCTATAAAAATAGATCCAGGTCTAGTATTACATCCCTACTTCAGCTCTGGCTCTAATAATAATATGGTGAAGTAGGGAAGTGTTACATCCCTACGTCTTGATACCAAGATGGAGGAGGGGCCCTGAAGATGGATCTAACTAAAGAAAGGGAGGAGCATGTAAAGAGGAAAGAAGACGGACTTCTTTAAAGCATAATTAAAAGTTTAAATGATGCATGAAAGGGGGATGCTCTGGAATGAACTAATGGACGTATAAACAGAAAGGTTATAGAACCTACCAAGATCAATTCATAAGATGTGTCTCCCTAGTTCATCAGAGGAGTGAAGGATATGATGCAAAGAAAAGTAAAGAAAACTGAATAATTTTATTAAAATATAAAAATTTACAAGGGAAAAGGGAAGAAGGAAGGAGAAAGCTAACTCACCGAAGGGAGGAGAGGGAGGAGACTAGTCAGAGTTCAGATCTTCTCTCTCTAGTTTTTCTCTCTAAGTGCCTAACCGAACCTATCTATAGAATGAGATTGAATTAGCTTTAAATAGATGGGCGAGGTTACTGTTTAAGAATTACAGGAAATTGGCTAGTAACCTATACTATTTGCACAGTTCTGATGAACAGTTGACCGGTAACTTGTTACTGTTTAAATAGTTCTGGTTGGTACTATTTGCACATTACTGTCGATACTACAGTGATACTGTTTGACACGTGGTGTTACAGTACTACATAGAGAAAGCTCCTGTGTATACTACTGTGTATAGTGCTACAGTACTTTTATATGGTTACATCAAAACCTTAAAAATAATTCTAAATCTTCAAGAGTTTAATCTTCATTTAAATCTATGACAAATTATTCTTCTTCATCCTCTTGAATGTCTGAGGCTACTAAAGAGACTGGTTGACTAGTCAAAACCGTTTGGTTATGCTGTTGCAAGATTTGCAACATTGAGCTAAGTTAGCTGATAAGATTGGTCTTATCAGTGGTTCCTGCCAGGATACATTAAATCCTCAATTTTGATTCAGGAATTTGCTTTGTTCTGTCAAACAAAGGTGCCGAGGATTTTCTTTGAACCATTTGTCAAATGCTTTATTGTCATTCCTACAGATGTCAAATTTGGCCCACCATCTTACCGAAGGAAGTCTTTGTAAAGTTGGCAAGAGGGTTGATCCTTGGTTTGTTTGAGAAAATCTGTAACTCCAGGCAAAGACCCAAGGTACAGATAATTTTGAAAAACAATGAAGATCAACTGGAAAAGGATCTTCACCAATGTTGAAGTTTTGTTTAAATAGCTCAAAGGCTTGTACAACCTTTAGGGGTAATATCTCTAGTACTGGACCAATGAATCCCTACCAATAAACCAACCATTGAGAAAATCATACTCAGTTTTTATTTTGAAGTAGATAAACCAAGTATGAGAAAAAAGTTCATTTGATCCCAAAAGACATTAGACTATGCATCAATATAATCCCAATAAGTACATCCTTTAGGCTTATATTTAATTTTCTAAAATTTTGGTTTAAACAAGTCTTGTCCCTATTGGGAAGGGGTTAGAACTTTCAAAATCTGGAGAGAAGAATGAGTAATCATTGGTCCAGTCCTTTTGTCTTTTTTTCTTTTAGTTTGAATGGACTCAGAATAAACCAGTAATAACTCATACCATTCTCGAGCTTTGGTCAAATCATAATCATTGGGCATCTTGCATGACACCCTTGAGTTTATCACTTTGTTTATCATCAGGATCTTTCTTTTTTTTGGGTATTTTGTTTAAAGTTTTAGTTCACTCATATCTACTACCTACCCTGTAAAAACTCAGGTGAGGAAATCCGGTAAGGAGCTTGAAGTGCCTTTGATGAATTCAATGTCAAAATCAAAAACACTTAAAATGGCTTCCCATTAGGCAAAAATTTGTTTAGATGCAAGATTTTTAACATCATTTTGTAAAACGTCTTTCACCAATTTACAATCAATGTGAACTAAAAACCTTTGGTTTTAAAGAATATATTGAAATTTGGAAATGCATAAAACAATTGCCAAAATTTCTTTTTTAATTGTGGAATAATTCTATTGTGCAGTATTCCAATGCTTAGAAATGAAAGAGACAATTTTCTCTTTGCTTTCTATACGTTGTTTAAGAATGCCACCATAACCAATGTCAAAGGCATCAGTTTCAATAATTTTGTAAGCAGAGGGATCAGGAACACTAAGACAAGGAAGCTCCTTAACCTGAAGTTGGATCTACTTAACAACGTTTGAATAAACATCTGTCCATGGAGGAGGATTCATTTTAAGATTCTGGTGAAGTGGTTTAATACAATTGCTAAGATGAGGAATAAACTCAGCAAAATAATTTAAACATGCCAAAAATCATTGAAGATGTGTTTTATCATGATTTGATTAGGAAATTTATCTACAAATTTGATTGCACGTTCAATTGGAGTTATGGATCCCTGGTAAATCCAATGGCCAAGAAACTTGACCTTATTTTGAAAAAGACTAATTTTAGGTTTAGAAACAACTAAACCATGTGTTTCTGCAATTATAATGGAATGATTAATATGTTTAAAATGTTGTTCTATTGAATGAGAATAGATCAAAACATCATCAATGTATACAATAATGAATTGACTATAGTCATTAAAGATTTTGTTTATGATTCTCTAGAATTTAGAAGGAGCATTTTTTAAACCAAAAGGATAACATTCCACTCATACTGACCAAAAGGCACAATAAAAACAATTTTATACCTATCTGATTTAGAAATTTGAATTTGCTAAACTCCAGATTTCATGTCGAATTTTGAAAAGATTTTTGCAGAATACAAACATTTAAGTAGATCAGATTCATTTGGAATTGGATACCTGATCCATTATAACAGTTCATTTAAAGGTTTATAATTGATTACAAGTCTAGGAGCTCCACGCTCGATTTCTATATTTTTATTTACATAAAAAGCAGCACAAGACCAAAGGCTTCTAGTTTTGCGAATCAATTTCTTGTTCAGAAGTTCTTGAATTTCCTTTTTACAGGTTTCAAGAAGTTATGGCATCATTTGGATTGGTCGCGCCTTTGTTGGTATTTGTTTTCAAGAAAATCTTGTTTCATAAGGCAAATCAACAACATGTTTATTGCGATTCCAAAACACATTTGGTAAATCAGAACAAATTGTTTGATGGATTTTCGTTAAACAAGTTTGGATTTTTTGTTCAATTTGTGCTTAACACAACCGAGTTTCTATATGTTTGAAAGAGATATCTTCCTTCAAAAAATTAACTTGTTGTTTTGAAGAAAGAAGATTTAGTTTTTTAACTCAGAGTTTATATATAAAAGGAAATAAGATTGTTTTACCCAGATGTTGTTTTAAAATTCCATTTTCATCAGTCATATTGGGAATAATAGCCTTGCAAATGGTGCCTCAAGACTAATCCGGGTTCTCATATCTTTAACTAATATAAATAGGGTTTAAATCTTTAAACCTTCATTTTCAATAACATCGTTTGAAACTTTGTATTTGACATCTAGACATGAGCCATAAATGTAATGACCCAATTTGAGATTAAGGGCTAATGATTTTGAAATTGATTGTAATTAGTGTAATTAAACACTTTTGGAGAAATGTGATGTGAATTTGATATAAATGTATTTGGTGATAATTTATTCAACATAGTGAAAATCAAGGGCAAAATGGTAAAATTTGAAATTTACCAGAGTAATTGGTCAGTTACCAAGGAGGAAGCTCATTGGTGATTAAGATCAATGGTTGAGATTCATTATCTACGGGTCAGAATCCTGTGCTTTGAGTTTATGTGAGCTCATGGAGGAAGTAAGCAAGATTATGCCAAGTGGCATTATGTGGGCCAAAGGATCATGCACATAAGTCAAACATTCACTTTTCTCTCTCTCTGCCCTATTTGGTTTGGAGCTTTAGGAAGGGAAAATATATGCTTGCCTCTATCATCATCATCATCTCCATCATCTCATCGTCTCTCTCTTTCTATCCCTCCATTTTCGGTGACCCAAAGAAGAAAGAGAAGAAAGGTGATATTTTGATGCCTTTATTGACCTCTAATGCTCTAGACCTCTTCTCTAATGTTGTTCGCCTCATGTGAGCTTCATCTTGATGATTTTAGAAGTATGAAACGTGGTGATTTGGGTGTTGGAGCAAATTGGAAGTTTGAAAATCAAGGTTTTGGTTTTAGCAAAGTGAAGAGGTGAGCATTTAGATAATTTTGATATATTTATTGTGATTTTTGGTGAGTATGATGGATTTTGGAGTTTGCCCTGGTTTTATGCCAACTTTGAATGCATGGATTTTATGATGAATGATGTTGGAACTGGTTTATTTTGGAAGTTATTTGAGTGTTGGATGTGGTTTGAATTTTAGAAGTGGGTAAAATGAATTTGGGTATTATGTGTTATAGAGACCCAAGAGTGTGAATTATTGTTAGGAAGGGTTTTTGAGTGTTTTGGAAGTTATCAAAGGGTTCCTTGTGGGATTTTAAGTGGGTATGAGCTTTTGTGTTGAGTTTGGGAACCTCTGGGATAAGTTTTGGCCAATCTAGGAATTTCTATCTTTTGCTGCAATCAGGCAATCTGATAAGCCTTAATCGAGTGAGGATGAGTCTCACTCGAGTGCTATGCAAACTTTCGCCCAAGTTCTTCTAGTTCTTGTGCACTTCCATGCCAAAAGCGTGAGTGTACTTCCTAATTCGTGAGTGAAACAGGCTATCACTCAAGTGAGCATGGGTTCACTCGAGTGCAAGTGTAAGGCATGCTATAAGTTGCTATCAGCCAAGCACTCACAGGCCATTTGTAAAGAGTATGTTCTGACACTCACAACTGTTGTCTTCTCACCCGAGTGCCAAGGGCTATGCTTTAGTGAGCTCACTCTTATAGGGTGTCTTTGCTCTCAAACAAGTACTCTCTGTGTCTCACTCTTGAGGACTCGAGTGAATTTGGAGTCAACACTCGAGTGTAAAACCCCATGCTCGAGTGTTGTGAGCACTGTCTGGCCATAGTCGTTGCTCACCGGCAAACACTTACGAGTGAGAGCCAGTCTCACTCGAATGCAAGCCTCTCATCACTCAAGTGAGGTCATCTTCACTCAAGTGAGACAATTGAAAATCAGTGTTGTGCTTCCGAAAAGGGGTCTTCAGGGTAGTTTCTTCTAACCCCTTTAACATTGTTTAGGCCTCTAATGGTCATCTTAAAGAATTTAAATGATAACCAACTTAGAGTATTATAGAAATAAGCATTTGGAAAAAAGATTGATCGGTTGTCCCTAAATTGGTTATAGGATCTGACATATGCCAGACTCGTGAGCCTACTATGCCGAGTAATGTCAGGAAAGAACAAAGTAGTGACTCTCCTCTTATACTTTGTGTAAATGTATTGTATGTATGTTTTCATGCATTGCGTTGTTGTTGCTTCTTTGTGATGCCTTGTGACGCCTTATAGAGCTTTCTGATGCTTCTGCATAGTGTTTATTGTGAAAGCGGGTATAGTGACTACAGCGAAAGTTGGTATAGTGTTTACTATAAAAGCGGGCATTGAGATTACAACGAAAGTTGTCACATTGTGATTACAGCCGTGAGTGTGTCATTCGTGGTGTGAGCCATGAATCATTGAGATGCTGCTATTCGTGACCTTACATGATATGTGTTTACATACTGTATGAGTGATTTGTTACTACTAGGATTATCTTGAATCTCATTATTTCCAGTGACTAACATTTCAGATAGGGCAAGTGGCTCAAAAGGGAAGCGGACAACCCAGAGCGGTTAAGATCGCTTAGAGACATTTTATTTCGTTGTTGGTTATTTATTTTGGATTTGGGATTACTATATATATTTTGGGTTGTAAATATTATTTTTGGATATGGAATCCCCTACTTTTGGGAAACTATACACCCATTTTATATATACATGTAACTTGGGGTATGCCGATACTTTAGTTGTGCACTATGATATTTATCAATGTGATTTGATTTCTCAAGTAATTATATTCGGAACGTGAATGTGAGACCAGGCTGAATATATTTTGAACTATTTTTCTGGACACCCAATCTTGAAGGTGAGGGATTATAAATGTTGAGTTTGTCTTATTAGTCTCTATTTCACTTTAATTTCATAAACCGGATGTAATTATGGTGAGGGGGTTACATTTTTAGTATCAAAGCTGTAGTTTCTGACAAGGGTAGAGTTTGCTAGGATAACTCCTATAGTTTGGCCTTAGTGATAGAAGATCATTATAAATAACTGTTGTATACAAATATGTGTTCTTATTTTGTGGATATATGTATGATTTGTGGAATTATATGGGATACCATAATTGTTGGATTAATAGGGTGAGTTGTTTGTAGAATGAAAAGAACAACAAAAGGTCGCCCCAAAGTACAACAAGTTCATCCCAAGCTGGAGGTGGTCCATGATAATCCACCGAACTTGCTGCAAGAAATGATAGGATTGATTCGGGATCAGCGAGACATGATTGTTGAGCTAAGAGAAGAGCTTAGAGTTAAGAGAGCAAAGAATAAAGAAGACCAGGGTCAATCTACACAAAAGGAGACCCAGGAGGGGACCCATAGAGAAGAAATTGAAGAAGCATGACCACTCGAGTCACTTCCTCGTACTGAACTAGACCCAAAATCATATGGAGTTCCAGCTAGAAAAGAAAGAGATCTTCAGTTTTGGGTATCCAAATTTTGCAAACACTTGCCTCCAGTATTTAATGGGAGATTTGATCCTTAGGCGAATGACGATTGGCTAAACTGTCTTAAGAAGAATTTTGAGGTTCTTGAGAGTCCCTCATAAGTGAAAGCTTGACTAGCGGTATACAAACTTGAGGGAGATACAGATCACTGGTGGTGAAATATTGCCTTGTCATTGTGAAGCAAAAATATACCACTAACCTGGGAAGTGTTCCAGCAACATTTTAATGAAAAATATTTTCCCAAGTTGGTGAGGCTTGAGAAGGAGACTGAATTTTTGAACATCAAGCAAGGGGACATTGAGTCTTTTGATGAGTATCTATCTTGTTTCATCTACTTGTCTTGATATTCTTCTTATCTACGGAAGATTAATGACGAGGAGTTGAGCTCGGACATGCTAGTATGACGTTTGAGGTGTGATATGAGGAAAAGATTAACCACCCACCAGTTCACAGAGTCCAACAAGGCAGCTGAGGAATGTCGGATCACAGAGAGCAATTTAAGAGAGTTGTATCCGGCTAAGGCTGATGTTGTCCGTAGTGAGCTAGTTGGGGTATGCTTCTCAGAAGCAGAAAAGCCCGGGATCATCTTTATATAGGGGCAGCGGTAAGAAGCCCTACTAGCCCGGAATTCGTGATCAGCAGAGAGCTCCTACGGTATGGACATGTCCTCATTATAACAAGCCGCATCATGGTAAGACTTGCGATGGTTGGGTGATCTGTTTCAATTGCAAGTAAGTGGGGCATACCTCTATTGAATGCAGACAGCCATGAAAAGAGCAGAGACTAAGGACTCAGGATCGAGTATTTGCTATGACTCAAGAAGAAGCCCGAAAATCCCCAGAGTTGATACAGGGTAAAGTTCTTCTTCATGGTAATGTGTTGTAAGCATTGTTTGACTCGGGAAGTTACTCTTTTATCGCCTATGATTGTGTGAAGCGCCTGGGTATGAATATGTATAAGTTGCCTTTCGATCTGATTGTGTCAACGTCGATGGGTGTTAAAGTTGTGACTACATAAGCCTGTTTAAATTATGTTGTAATCGTTGAGGGTCATAAGTCTGTGGTTGATTTGAATTGTTTACCGCTCTATCAATTAGAAGTCATTCGGGGTTTTGATTGGTTGAGAGCCAATAACATATTGTTAGATTTATGGGAACAAGAGGATAGTGTATCCTATTTCTCAAAGCATTAATGACAGAAATGTCGGCATAAATTTCCTTTCAACAGTTAAGGCTGAGAAATATTTGCAAAAGAGTTATCAGGGATATATGGTTTTCTTTTCTGTGCAAGGAGAAACCAGTGAGACTTTAAATATACATATCTGTGGTAAATGAATTCCTTAAGGTATTTCCAGATAACCTAAGTGGGTTGCCTCCTAAAAGGGAAGTTCAATTTCTAATTGAAATTATGCCTGGAGCTGGTTTTATATCTAAAGCCCCATATCGTATGGCCCCAAATGAAATGGCAAAATTGAAGAAGCAGATTGAAGATTTGCTTAAGAAAGGGTTTATTAGACCCACTGTGTCACCTTGGGGAGCTTTAGTTTTGTTTGTCAAAAAGAAAAGGCGGGAATCTTCATTTGTGTATTGATTATCGAGAGTTGAATAAGATCACTATTAAGAACAAGTACCCTCTTCCCCGAATCGATGACTATTTAGATCAATTATCTGGTTTATGTGTATTTTTTAAGATTGATCTAAGGTCGGGATATCATCAGCTGCGTGTAAAAGCAAAAGATGTTTGAAGAATACTTTTTAGACTAGGTATGGTCATTATGAATTCTTGGTGATGCCGTTTGGGTTAACCAATACACCTTCGATTTTCATGGATTACATGAACCGTGTCTTCCGATAATACCTGGATCAGTTTGTTGTGGTATTCATTTATGATATTCTGATATACTCTATGAGAGAGAAGAGCATGAGCATCATTTGAGAATTATGTTGAATACATTACGTAAGAAGCAGCTCTATGCCAAACTAAGTAAATGCAAGTTCTGGCTTTTAGAAGTAAAATTCCTAGGCCATGTTACCTCACAAGAAGGGATCTCTTTGGATCCCAGTAAGGTGGAACCAGTACTGGACTGGAAGAGGCAAAAAACTGTTACAGAAGTGCCCAGTTTTCTAGGTCTTACTGGTTACTACCAGAGATTCATTCAAAATTTCTCATGTATTGCCTTGCCGATGACCAAGCTCACGAGAAAAGATCAGTCATTTGTGTGGGATGAACATTGTGAAAAGTGCTTTATGGAGCTGAAAGAGAGGCTGACTATGGCACCTATATTGATTATACCTGATCCCAGCTTGACTTACGTTGTGTATAGTGATGCCAGTAAGCAAGGATTAAGGTGTGTTCTTATGCAGCAGGACCATGTGGTGGCCTATGCCTCTCGACAGCTCTAACCACATGAAATGAACTATCCCACTCATGACCTGGAGCTTACGGCCATTGTGTTTGCTTTGAAGATTTGGCGGCATTATTTGTATGGTGTGATGGTAGAACTGTACTGCAACCACAAGAGTCTCAAGTATCTGTATGACCAGAAGAAATTGAATATGAGATAATGTCGCTGGATGGAGTTGCTTAAGGACTACAACCTGGAAATCAAATATCATCCGGGTAAGGCAAATGTAGTCATTGATGCTATTAGTTGAAAGATGGTGCTTGTGGCATCTTTGATGATACAAAAAGGGAAGCTAATTGTTGATTTTTGGGATTTGAATCTGTCAAACCAAATCATCTGTGCCAACTACACTGTTTTCCCAAGGGGAAAGTGATTTGAGAGCTAAGATTGGAGATGCTCAGAGACAAGATGGTTGGATATAGCGTAATATGGCTAGGACTGAACGAGGAAAAGGTCAGGGCTATGATATGTCGACTAATGGACTAGTTTGCTATCATAAGAGAAGTTGTGTTCAACTTAAGGCAGAATTGAGGCAAAAAATCATAGATGAGTCAAATAAGAGCTGGTACACTCTTCATCCTGGTATAACCAAGATGTATCATAATTTGAAATCTGTGTATTGGTGGCGGGGATTGAAGAGTGATGTAACGAAATATGTGGCACGATGTCTTACATGCCAGAGAGTAAAGATCAAGCACCAGAGACCACCTAGTTTGTCGCAAAGTCTTGAGATTTTAAAATGGAAATGGGAAAGTGTAACCACGCATCTTGTTGTGGGATTGCCTAGAGTCAAAAATTATGATGCTATCTGGGGTAATTGTGGATCGGTTAACAAAGCCAGCAAACTTCATACCGATCAATGCTAGTTACTCTCCGGATAAACTAACAGGGATTTATATTCAGGAGATTGTGAAACTCCATGGCATACCGAAGAATATCATTTCCGATCAAGATCCCCCATTTACCTTAAGATTTTGGAGGGCATTATATGAAGCCCTGGGAACTCAGTTGAGATTTAGTATGGGCTATCATCCTCAGACAGATGGACAGTCAGAGAGAATGATTCATGCTAGAAGATATGCTATGAGCTTGTGTCTTTGATTTTAAAGGGAATTGGGACTACTTTCTTCCACTTGCTTAGTTCGCCTACAACAATAGCTATCATACGAGCATCTAGATGGCGCTATATGAAGCGTTGTTTGGGAGATAGTGCCAATCACCATTGTGCTGGAATGAATTGTCTGAGAGGAAGCTTTATAGGCCGGAGCTTGTTGAAGAAACCTTGGCACAAATTTGAATAATTGGTAAGAGGCTTATTGCAGCACATAGTCGCCAGAAAAGTTATGTAGACAAAAGGATAAGGCCTCTAGAATTTGAGGTTGGGGATCATGTGTTTCTGAGAGTATCTCCAGTCATTGGCATCGACAGAGCTATCAAGAGAAAGAAGCTGAGCCTGAGGTATATAGATCCTTTTGAGATCCTTGAAAGAATTGGGCCTGTTGCATACCGAGTAGCCCTACCCCCAAACTTAAGCAGACTCTATAATGTGTTCCACATTTCCCAAATGAAGAAGTACCAACCAAATCTATCTCACATCGTTGAGTATGAGGAAGTTGAGTTGCAAGACAACTTCATGTATGCGGTGGAGCCAGAACAAATTATTGATCGAGAAGAACTGCAGCTCAGACACCGAAGTATTCCTTATGTAAAAGTGAGCTGGAGGGGAATGACCCAGAGAGAAGCAACCTGGGAAGCGGAAGCTGATATGCGAATATGTTATCTGGAGTTTATGGCTCAAGTTGTTTAACAAATTTTGAGGGCGAAATTTATTTTACGGGGGAAAAATTGTAATGATCCAATTTGAGATTAAGGGCTAATGATTTCAAAATTGATTGTAATTAGTGTAATTAAACACTTTTGGAGAAATGCGATGTGAATTTGATATAAATGTATTTGGTGATAATTTATTCAACATAGTGAAAATCAAGGGCAAAATGGTAAAATTTGAAATTTACCGACCAATTAGTCAGTTACCAAGGAGAAAACTCATTGGTGATTAAGATTAATGGTTGAGATTCATTGTCTATGGGTCGGAATCCTGTGCTTTGAGTTTATGTGAGCTCATGGAGGAAATGAGCAAAATTATGCCAAGTGGCATTATGTGGGCCAAAGGATCATGCACAAAAGTCAAACATTGACTTTTCTCTTTATCTCTCTCTCCTATACGGTTTTGAGCTTTGGGAAGGGAAAATATATGATTGCCTCTATCATCATCATCATCTCCATCATCTCATCATATCTCCCTCTATCCCTATATTTTCGGCGACCCAAGGAAGAAAGAGAAGAAAGGTAAGATTTTGATACCTTTGTTAACCTCTAATGCTCTAGACCTCTTCTCTAATGTTGTGCACCTCATTGAGAGCTTCATCTTGCTGATTTCAAAAGTTTGAAAGGTGGTGATTTGGGTATTAGAGCAAATTGGAAGTTTGAAAATCAAGGTTTTGGTTTTAGCAAAGTGAAGAGGTGAGCATTTAGATCATTTTGATATATTTATTGTGATTTTTGGTTGAGTATGATAAATTCTGGAATTGGCCCTAGTTTTATTCAAATTTTGAATGCATCGATTTTATAATGAATGCTGTTGGAACTTGTTTATTGTGGAAGTTATTTGAGTGTTGGATGTGGTTTGAATGAATTTGGGTATTATGTGTGTTATAGAGACCCAAGAGTGTGAATTTGTTAGAATTGGCCGGCACACTGGAAGAATTTTAAAATTTTCACCGATCCTAATCGAGGATCTATCAACGGCTTTTAAACCAAGTTAGAAGGATTCAAACCTTTTATGATTCAGGGTTTTCACGATCTTTAGGAGCCAACACATCAGGTCAACTCCCTCTACCGGTATCCACATGAATGCTCTCTAACCGAGACTACGTGCTAGCGCCTCTAATGTCTCCTAGGGTTTCCCTTACGGCTCTCAATTCTCATGTGTTTATCAGTATATCTGCTTGATCAAGTTTATAACCTATTAGGGCTATTTTCAAATTTCAAAATTAATCATCATTAATTTCAAAATTAATTAACTATTAATTATCTTGATGAGCTAATTAAATAAATTCAGTTTAAATTAAATATGTCCAACAGTTTTAATTTGACCTATTTCTTTAATTAAAATAACGAGCCAATAGATTTAAGTTATCTTCATAAATTAAATCTGAGATACCATATATCTATCATGTTAGTTATTAGATTTAATTTATCTTAATAAATTAAAATTAAAACTAACACAATATAATAGTATCATATAATATATATACATACATATATATACATATATATAATATGTATTTCAAAAATACGTATCTATATAATATTATTAACGAATTTTTATATTACATATATACATATATATATATATAATTCTTCCACCCTAATTAAACATTATATCGTGTTGGGTCATTCTTGTGTGCGACCCTGTAGGCCCATATGAAGTTGGCAGTAGGCCAATAACTGTACTTACCCACAAGTCGCAAGCGGCCTCTAGCAAGACATCACGACAACCTAATTCATATGAGGATCATTAACACGATGCAACCTGTCATACAACGATGTCACGTCCCTTTTGTCACACGATATATCAGTCAAGGATGAGGCATGGATAATATCATCATCTTATTCCTGACTATTACTTTCTCGATTCCTGAGTAGTCTGACAATAGAAATGGAAACTCCTTTCCATTGTGGTACGGCCATACATTTGTTAGACTTACTCATCGAGGGGCCAAGTAATATCTCTCTACTAATGTGAGGGACAAGTTTCATATTGATCATTCATATTCCTTTACATGAAAAACCACTAAGCCCGATTGTAGCTTTTATCGTCACCCGGTCAAAGGTGACTTTTGACTAGTTCAAAGCTTGGCAACTCTTATGTAGGAATCCATGATGACCTCAGGTCAAAGGGCATTGTGACGTGGTTATACTTGAGAAAAGCTTATGACTTAATCCATATAGCTTTCTCATAGTGGGTCAGTCCAGTACCTTGTACTCTTACAAGTGCCTAAGACTTTAATTTGTATCTCCATATCTTATCAAAGTCATACTGATCTTGTTTCATCTTTGCTCCCGCATAGATGACCGACTAGGGACATTTTAGGACAATCTTTATGAATTATCCAATGATACAATTATCACAGTTAACATGCAAATAATATGATAACAAAATGGAGAAATTTCATTAAATTAATAATGTTCAAAGTACAATGATTGACCCTTTGGGCACAATTTGCAACATAATTGTTGTTAGGATGGGTTTTCAAGTGTTTTAGAAGTTACTAATGGGTTGCTTATGGGATTTTAAGTGGGTATTCACTTTGTGTTGAGTTTAGGAACCATTGGGATCATTTTTGGCCAATCTGGGAATTTCTATCTTTTGCTGCGATCTGACAATCTGATAAGCCTCACTCAAGTGAGGATAAGTTTCACTCGAGTGTTTTGCATACTTTCACCCAAGTTCTTCTAGTTCTTGTTGCACTTCTATGGCAAAAGCGCGAGTGCACTTCCTGATTCACGAGTGATACAGGCCATCACTCGAGTGAGCATGGGTTCACTCGATTGTAGGTGCAATGTCATGCTATGAGTTGCTCTAGGCCAAGCACTCGATATCCATTTGTCAAGAGTGTGTTCTGACACTCGCAAGTGTTGTCTTCTTATCCGAGGGCCAAGGTCTATGCTCTTGTGAGCTCCCTCTTCTGGGTATCTGTGCTCTCAGTCAAGCACTCTCTATGTCTCACTCTAGGGGACTCGAGTGAATTTGGAGTCATCACTCATGTGTAAAACCCCATGCTCGAGTGTTGTAAGCACTATCTAGCTATAGTTGTTGCTCACCGGCAAATATCGCGAGTGAGAGTCACCCTTACTCGAGTGCAAGCCTCCCATCACTCGAGTGAAGTCATCTTCACTCGAGTGAGACAATTGAAAATCAGTGTTGTGCTTCCGAAAAGGGGTCTTCAGGGTAGTTTCTTCCCAACCCTTTAACATTGTTTAGGCCTCTAATAGTCATCCTAAAGAATTTAAATGATAACCAACTTAGAGTATTATAGAAATAAGCATTTGGAAAAGAGATTGATCGGTTGTCCTTAAATTAGTTATAGGATCTGACATTTGCTAGACTCATGAGCCTACTGTGCCGAGGAACGTTAGGAAAGAACAAGGTAGTGACTCTTCTCTTTTACTTTGTGTAAATATATTGTATGTATGTTGTCATGCATTATGTTGTTGCTGCTTCTTTGTGATGCCTTGTGACACCTTGTAGAGCTTTGTGATGCTTTGTGCCTTGTGATGCGGTTGCATAGTGTTTATTGCGAAAGCGGGCATAGTGATTACAGCGAAAGCTGTCGTATTGTGATTACAGTCATGAGTGCTGTCATTCGTCGCGTGAGCCATGAATCATTGAGATGCTGCTATTTGTGACCTTACATGCTATGTGTTTACATACTGTATGAGTGATTTGTTACTACTGGGATTCTCTTGAATCTCATTCTTTCCAATGACTAACATTTCAGACAGGGCAAGTGGCTCAAAAGGGAAGCGGACAACCCAGAGCGGTTAGGATCTCTTAGAGACATTTTATTTTGTTGTTGGTTATCTGTTTTGGATTTGGGATTACTGTATATATTTTGGGTTGTAAATATTATTTTTTGATATGTAATCCCTTACTTTTGGGAAACTATACACCCATTTTATATATACATGTAACCTGAGGTATGCCGGGATTTTAGTTGTGCACTCTGATATTTATCAATATGATTTGATTTCTCAAGTAATTATATTCAAAACGTGAATGTGAGACCAGGCTGAAGATATTTTGAACTATTTTTCTGAACACCCCATCTTGAAGGTGAGGGATTATAAATGTAAATTTTTTCTTATTGGTCTCGATTTCAGTTTAATTTCATAAAACCGGATGTAATTACGGTTAAGGGGTTACAATTAACGTCATTAAATATTTTGGTGTTTTTCTCAAAGTATTTTGTAGAAATGATCCCTTCTTTAAAATAATTAGATCAGCTCCTATGTCAAACAAAATAGTTTGGTTCAACATAGAATCATTATTAATAATATTCTTGGCTTGAACATAAAACTTTTGAATTGATATTTTTGAAACCAAGTTTAAAAATGGTTCAGGAAGATCATTGTTTTCTTGATCTGATGGTGTTTTTTGTTGCCCTTTAGTTTGAGTTGCAAGTTGCATGCCCTATATTTGGGATATAGCAGTTGCATGGGTATCTTGTTGAAGTTTAATAAGACTAATTTCATTTTTGAGGCTATTTACCTCGTACTGAAGGTCTTGGAGAGTTGTTATTAATAGAATGTTTAAACTTGTTTAAAACATTAGTTAAATCATCTTTGTTGAAAAGAACAGGAGGTTTAGGGTTTGAAGAACTTGGAGTTTGATTGAGAATTTCTTTTAGTTTGAACAAACATTCTCCTTTCTTAGAATCTGGAAGTTTGTTAATGATATCAAGAAGTAAATCTTGTTCCTTCATTATAACATTAATTTCTAAAGAAGCGTTTTCTGGAAGATTCTCATTTTTGAATTTTCGTCTAAATGCGGTAGCAGTAGCTCTTCTTCTACTCCATTAAACAACTCTATGCTAAACGATAAGGAATCAAAGTCTTTAACTTCTAAACAGATTTTCAAAGAAGAAATTTCTTTTGAAAATATAAACCAGAACTTACACGATTGGGTTTTACCTCCAATTACTCTGAACGCGCTTTATGAAATGCAAACCCAGGATAAGAAATGGTTCTCCAAATCTAGTTACCTAATCAGAATAATTGAAGAATCAATTCCTATCAAACCAGAAAAGGAAGAATTTTAACATCTTTCTCAAAAAATCAATTCACAAATATAAGAAAGATTACAACATTTTGCACATTGGAAGTGTTCAAGTTGCCATTAAACCATTAATAAGAAAATGATTAAACGTGTCAGGACTAGCATGCCTCATTGATGCTAGACATTATCAATTTTTGGATTCTTTGCTTAGAGCAGTAGAATTTTGACTTCATAATGGACCTGTTTACTTTAACTGTTATCCAGATAGGATGACAGATTTAAAGGATGAACATGTTCTTGAAATCCTTAAATTTAAACTTCAGTTAAATGGTTTAAAAATAAAACCAGGATCTATACTTGCTACCCTAACATATAGGATACAGTATAAGGTCTTGAACTCATCTAATTCTTTAGTCTTAATACTGCTTGATAATGGCTAAACGATAGTCTTTTTATCAAATGAACAAAATTTAAACTTGACCGTTCTAAAAACAATTATGCAGGATGATGTTGAATTACCAGATGATTGGACAATCAATAAGGCCACAAAGCTTATTCCTAAACCAATATCTTAGGTAAGCAAAATCATTTAAACATTAGATGGAACTGTCAAAGTATCTTTTGATAGGCCAAGAACATCCTGTAGTCAAACTATCAGAACCGAGCCTCCATTATATGAAGACTGTAGGTTTGTTAGGTCTGAATATTCAAGATATTCTTATTCTTCTTTACCTAAACCACCGTTGTCATCTACATGTCTACCCCCAACACATCAACTCCTCAACAAACTTTACCAAAGGCACCATCAGTCATATATGCACCTACACCACCTACCATAACCCCACAACCAACAAACGTTTCAATTAAAGGAGTTGACAATTCTTTAAATATCCCATAAACAAGCTATGAAAAGGATGAAAACTTTAAATTAATTGAGTCTCCAACCTATTGATAGTTTTGTGATTATTCGAATAGTCACTTCACTATTCAAATATTATTTGATTATTTTGCACTGAGACTATTTTGATAGTTCCATTACTATCCTGATAGTCTTGTAGTATTCAAATAGTCATTTCACTATTCAAATAGTATTTGATAATTTTGCACTAAAACTATTTTGATAGTTCCATTACTATTCGAATAGTCCTCTTTGAAATATGTCAAATACTATTCTGATAGTCTCCTTACTATCCTGATAGTCTTGTGATATTAGATGCTGAAATTTATCAAAAACTTATTCAGATAATCATTACACTATTCAAATAGTACCCTTACTATTCGAATAGTTATCCTACTATCCGGATAACATACTTAGAAATTGAGTTTGAAATCACAATGACTATTTGGATAGTGCCTTGACTATTCGAATACTTTTTCACTTGAATTATTTTCAGAAAAATTTGTTAAGCATACTATTCAAATACTAATGTGCTTATTCGAATACTTTCAACAGTTAACAGTTCTTCTCTATTCAAATATCATATCCATTATTCGAATAACACTTTGTTTATTTAGATTAATTGAGAGTTATTCGAATATATCTTAACTAAAAACAAGTTTTACTATTCCAATAACAATTTGATTATTCAAATAATCCATAGTATTAAATCACATGAATCTTTTCAACCTAACTTGATATCTTCTTTCTTTGCATGACTAATCTACAAAATATTTTACATTAAACACAGTAGTTAGTCAATGTAGGAAATAAATAAATTAAGTAAACTTTTTGCTCTCAATATTGAACATCTATATTTGACATCATCAAAACTAATCATATCTAACAGTTATCTCTTTTAAACATATAGAAACTCAGCTATATCAAGCACAAATTAAACATCAAATCCAAACTTGTTTTGCGAAAATCCATCAAACAATTTGTTCGGATTTACCAAATGCATTTTGGAATCGCAAAAAACATGTTGATTTGCCTTATGAAACAAGATTTTCTGAAAAACAAATACCAACAAAGGCGCGACCAATCCAAATGATGGTAGAACTTCTTGAAACTTGTAAAAAGGAAATTCAAGAACTTCTGAACAAGAAATTGATTCACAAATCTAGAAGCCCTTGGTCTTGTGCTGCTTTTTATGTAAATAAAAATGCAGAAATCGAGTGTGGAGCTCCTAGAATTATAATCAAGTATAAACCTTTGAATGAAGCATTACAATGGATCAGGTATCCAATTCCAAACAAATCTAATCTAGTCAAACGTTTGTATTCTACAAAAATCTTTTCAATGAAGGAAGTAGTGGAATCAGATCCTAGCGCTGTAATCCAGGCCCCGCCTCCTCCTCCATGTCACAAAAAATGGAAAGCAGGGAGGATTAAGGGTGGGAAGTACATAAATCTGGCTATTACTGAGCTTGTTGTGAGGATTGTAAATAGTTAAAGCATAAGTACATAATTTTCTTCATATCGAGAGTGCATAATTTTCATTTACAATAAATTGTTTGCTACAAGATAAACTCAAAAATCATATTAGCCAAGGTTCGTTCAATCCAAGTAGACGGATGGACATCTTGTCAACGGCTATAGGGAAGGCAAATGACCCTGGTCGTGTTCCAGGAGAGACAAGGGGAGTTAGTGCCGCAAAGTATTTGGGATGAGACTCACATTATTCATCACAAGCTAAACCTAGTAGGGAGCTTGTGGCCAAGATTCGAGGCCAAACTTCATATCAAGCTCTGACAAGAGTTGTTGCCAGAGCTTCAACTTGAAATGACAAAGTTGTTTGAATCGCATAGGGAAGTGATGAGCGTAGAACTTAGGAATCCCTAACCTTTCCCAACACCAAAGGAAGTTACAACCCTCTAGAGGAACCACTTGGCGACACTCCAGCACGGGAGAACCTTCCACCATTCCAACGCTGGGAGAACCTTCCACCCTTTATTTGGACGTGCTATTGTTGCGTGTTGTTTCCAATGCTCTCGTTCACTCATATGCTACCACCCACCATCATCAGTAAATTCCACAGCATTTATGTAGGGTGACTATGACAGGTGTTAGAGAGGGGGAGAAGGTATAGTCATCCCTGTTCCTGATACAGAGGTTGGCACGATAGGTCAGGCAATAGGATCTTTCATCCTTTTGCCTCAAAATCTTATTAGTTTAGGGGCAACACCTCCAATGGTAGGCATTACCTTACTATTACTTGAGATCAGTTGGCATCCTAATAATGATTTGTTTTTTATGTTCTAAAAGGATGACGAAGATGCGAGAAAATGGCTCTTCTTAGCACGACTACAACAAATCTACAAAGGCATTCTCCAGATTGACTTGCACATGCCTCAAGGGTTATCCCTACATGATTGACATAAAAGATCTCAAGGAGTTTATCAAGTTGGAGGAGATAGATGCAGGATGGGTGAAATTTACAATCCGGTAAGTTTTCTTTTTCAATTTTTCCCTTCAATTCATGTAGTAATTTTTTGGTTTCATACATTCAATAATTCATTCCTTATTTTAATTATATTATAGCTGCTTCCACTGCATCTGCATAGACATGGACAGATGTGATTTATATAGATTCTTATGTCCTACAAATACGACAAGGGATACCAACACTTTGGAGGCAAGGACTCACTATGCGGGGTATGCAATGGGACAGACCAAAATTTGTTGTTTTTTAGCACCTATTGTTCAAGGGTACGTATTTTAATTTTGTCTATTTAAGATGTTCGATAAAGAATTAACTTGTCATCTAACTTCATTTTAATTTGTACATGTTGTTATAGTTACCATTGGAGTTTGTGTGTTTCGTCCTCGCCACAACTCAGTCTATTGATTTGATTCATTGCATAAAAGGCCAGACAAAAAAATAAAATCCGTCCTCAACACGTAAGTTATTTTGTTTGTATTTTATTGATTCTTCAGAAAAATGAATAGTTCTAATTTCTGTTGATTTTGATTTTCATGATAGTGCGACTTAGATATAGAGTCCTAGGTGAGTCATGCAAGGGTAAAGTTGTTAAAGACCCAAAGTGGTATTTTCTGAAGTAAGTAGTTTCGATTATAATTCTTTCATTTATGGTCGTTTTAGATATACCTTTATTGATTTTAACAACCAATTGGCTTTGATTTAAAGTGCCCTTGACAACCTGACAATACTGAATGCGGATATTATGTTATACTCTCTATATATAACATCATTCAAAGTGGCATTATTAGCGATTTTTAACAGGTAACCGTTTCTTCATTCTCAAATGATAATATTGTTGATGTTGTAATTGAAATGCTAATTAATTCATTTACTTGATTCATTTCATCAACGTTTATTTTCTAATTTACAAATTTTTGATAATGAAGATGCCTACTTACATTAAGATATTAATTTGATCAGAGACCTTTTGGCTGGACATCTTCTTCAACATATAAATCAGTAAAATTTTTATTTATATTAGTTAGTAGTTGTGTAATGAAAACATTTTGACACTTTCTGATTGTTATTGTATATATATAGTATTAGATTGTATGAATTGTTATTGTACATATATATATAGTAAATATTGCAATATTGGATGTCCTTACCATTTTATAAGGGACATTGTGGTTTATGAATCCATTTTCAATTCCATTTCTGTAATTTTAATTTGCTGGGTAATGAAGAATATAAATAATCATTTTAAAAAAATAAAACATTTTAATATCCCAGATAGGAAAAAGATACGTCTAAAGTCACTGTGGAGGGACTTTAGACGTCCCTATTCTCAATAGGAACATCCAAAGTCTTCACTTTAGATGTCCCTAATTGGAAAAGGGACGTCTAAAGTGGGGACTTTAGACGTCCCTAGTTTCAATAGGGATGTCTTAAGTCCTCCTGTTCTCCATTTGGGACATCTAAAATCCTCATTTTAGATGTCTCTCTTTTGAAATTAGGATGTCTAAAATCTCACTTTAGACGTCCTATGTTTTAGGGACGTTATCGCATAGACGTCCTCGTATTTTTAGACATTAACTGTGCGAAAAAATGGACTTTAAAAGCCCCGTCGCTAGTAGTGCTAGTCTCTTTCCTATTTCTGATGTGAGGAGAATGGCTAAGGTTTGATGAGTTGCATTATGTAGAAAGACCATTTTACCCTCACCTTTTCTTTTTATTTGCAATTTTCTCCTTGATTTATACATTAAAAACATGGAATAATTCCAAAAAACTAATCTTTACCACATTATAAAGAGTTTCTTCCTTATTTAGATTATTTAAACGATAAAGTATCAAGTAATTTCCCTATAATTTTCAAGCTGGAAATTAACCTCTAACTATTTTTCTTGAACTATTTCAAGAAAATAGGCGCTTAATTTCATAAAATAACTTTACAAAATTATCTTCACCACATTTTTAAAAACAAATTTCTTCATAAACTCTTTTATTTTCCAAAACTGTTTATAACTTTTCCTTAATGTTTTTGGGTCTTTATACATTTTTCTGGGCCTTTATATTAAAGAAAATAGTCATTTTTTTCTCCCAAAATTTTGGCTTAAAATAAGCTTTTGACTAAATAATTTATTTTTTAGACTTTTAAATTTTTTGAAAACATCCCTAAACCTTAAATTTTTCCTTCTAAAACACTTTTCAAATTTTCAGATATTACAAATGACGATCTACTGCAAAACACAAACATGTTAACGACAGAAATTTTTGTCACAAAATTTGTGGTTAATTTTCAATTCCTTTTACCAATTATATATACAATTGACATTATTTTTGATAAATTGTACAATTGACATTTGTTGTATCTCCATGTTACGAATTATGAACAGCGCGCATCGACTATTTCTTTTTTTTTTTTTTTGGGTAAATACAAGAAGTGTTGATCTAATGAGATTGTACTTCCGCTGCTGGGAAAAAACAAAGGAAAAATATCCTAAATTTCCTGCGCTTTATTCTTTTTGTGAATTTGAATAATAATACGTTAAATAGTTTCTTTTTGACTGAAATGCATGGCTAATAAGAAGTTTTTCCCCATGAAATGACAAGCAGGTAATAGATAACTAATCCTTTGTCATCTTCTCTCTCGGTTTTACATTTATTTAGAACCATTGTAAATGAGATAACAAATTAAGAATCCATCATGAATAACAATTATTAATTTTCTGTAGGCTCAAAAAATGTACACTTTGAAATAAAATTTGATTAAATTTTATTGTATTGACTCTAAAATGGATATCTTATTGAAAAAAAACATATTATCAACGACCTTAAGTTTACCATATAATTTTTGAATAATAGTTTACATACAAAAATTGCTTTCAAATTTTAATATTAAATAAAATACAAGTGTCATAGACTAAAGTTTATAAAAGGTATTTAGTGAAATAATGAAAATAAATCACGCCCACAATTAATGCTAGTGAAAGTTCTTGTTTTCTTTGTCTTTTTTTTTTTTTCTTCTTCTTCTTTTTTGGATCAATTGAGCTATCAAACTTTGGTAAAAAAAAAAAAAAAAAAGAGCTATCGAACTTATGGACAATTTATAAACTAATAAATCAAATTATTCTACATGGAATGTTTCAGTGTGTTTTTGCGCGTAGGATTTTAGTGGAAAAAAAAAAAAAGAAATAAAGTCTACAAAATTAAAATTACTTAATAAGCGATCAAATCCTCTGTCAAAGCCTAACGATAAGTGTCTGCGTAGTTTTCGCTATAACCGTTGCCTAAAATTAGATCTGTGGTTCAAATTGAGAGTGATTTACGTCATTGAATTCTGATGTTAAGTTTAGAAAAAGAATTTTCTATCTTTTACGAGAAGAAACCAAGTATATATAAGGGAGGCCAAATGCGAATTGCCAGAACAGGAAGATTTAATCTCCTTCCACATTACAAAAAGAAGCAAGGGTAGGAGTAATACAGATATATGATTCATTCTTGTACCAAAAACAAGTAGTCCAAAGCATATTAAAGAAAAAAGAGGGAGGTTATCACGAACCAAGAAAGCAAAATGGCTCGTGGGATGATCATGTTGGTGTCTCTAGTTTGCCTCTTGGCTGGAGCTTTCTCAGTGGTTAAAGGTGAAGACCCTTACGTGTTCTATACATGGGATGTCACCTATGGCACCCTCTCGCCTCTGGGAGTTCCTCAACAAGTTATTCTCATTAACGGCCAATTCCCTGGACCTCGCATCAATGGTTCATCCAATAACAATTTCGTCATCAATGTCTTCAACAAGCTCGACGAGCCTATTCTCTTCACCTTCCAAGGCGTCCAACACAGGAAGAATTCATGGCAAGATGGTACACCAGGTGCCCAGTGTCCTATCCCTCCGGGAACAAACTTCACGTATCACTTCCAGATTAAGGACCAGATCGGAACTTTCTTCTACTATCCCACCACTGGTCTACACAGAGCGGCCGGTGGTTTTGGTCCGATTCGCGTGTTCAGTCGACTCTTGATCCCTGTTCCCTACCCAGATCCTGAAGACGAGTTTGATTTCGTCATTGGTGATTGGCACACAAAGAGCCATTCAACTCTTAGAAAGTTCTTGGACAGCGGGCGATCTATTGGAAGACCAGATGGGGTTCTCATCAACGGCAAATCAGCGAAAGGTGATGGCAAGGACGAGCCACTCTTTACAATGAAGGCCGGCAAGACCTATAAGTTCAGAGTTTGCAATGTAGGGATTAAAAACTCGCTCAACTTCAGAGTGCAAAACCATCCCTTGAAGCTTGTGGAAATGGAAGGATCTCACGTTGTTCAAAACATGTACGACTCACTCGATGTGCATGTAGGGCAATGCTTTACAGCACTCGTCACTGCTGATGAAGAACCTAAAGACTATTACGTGGTGGCCTCAACACGATTCTCTAAGACTCAAGTCGTTGGCAAAGGCATTATCCGCTACGAAAATGGGAAGGGTCCGGCCTTACCCGAGCTACCTGAAGCACCCGTGGGGTGGGCTTGGTCTCTTAACCAGTTCCGCTCTTTCCGTTGGAACCTTACTGCTAGCGCCGCCAGACCTAACCCTCAAGGCTCTTACAAATACGGTCAGATTCCTATTAACCGCACAATCAAGTTGGTGCATTCAATTAGTAGGGGTCAAGGGAAGCTCCGTTACGCACTAAACGGTGTGTCTCATGTTGATCCTGAGACGCCAATGAAGCTTGCAGAATACTACGGAATTGTTGATAAGGTGTTCAAATATAACACTATGCCCGATCAGCCACCCGCCAATTTGGACAACATGGTTGAGGCCCCTAATGTCATGAACATCACATTCCGTCAATTCGTTGAGATCATCATCGAGAATCACGAGAAGAGCGTCCAATCATATAACCTGGACGGTTATTCCTTCTTTGCTGTCGCGTTAGTATTTAATTAATTGCCTCAAACTTGTGAATGTCTCCATTAATTAATTAATTTATGCATGCATGCATGCATAATACTTCCTCATCTCTTTGCCTTGTTGTTGTATAATAATTTTGCAGGATTGAGCCTGGCAAGTGGAGCCCAGAGAAGAGGAAGAACTATAATCTTCTTGATGCTCTGAGTAGGCACACCATTCAAGTGTTCCCCAAATCTTGGGCTGCTATACTGCTGACGTTCGACAACGCAGGAATGTGGAACTTGAGGTCGGAGATCCTTGAGAATCGCTACTTGGGACAACAGTTCTACATCAGCAATTTGTCTGAAAACAAATCTTTGAGAGATGAGTACAACCTTCCGGACTTCGTCTTCAAATGTGGCATCGTTAAGGATATGCCAGTGCCTCCCCCTTTATACACCTAATTTAATTAATTTAACTTATACCTTCATTGTTTCTTTCTTCTTGTTTTTTCTTTCCTTTTCTCTTTCTTTCTAGTTATTATTGCATACATATAAAAAACTTTTGATATGCAAGTTTAGTAGAGTGTTGTAATAATTTAATAATTGAGTTTGGAATAATTCTGTTTTTGATCTGTATGATCAAACCACTTCTATAATATTGCGACATTTTTGTCCCCTATATGCGTTTCATTTTTTTCTTTTCTTATATATGCTTCTTACAACTGATGCCTGATGTATAAAGTAAACAATTTGTAAACGGATTTGCATATAATAACATATTAATTTAAATAATTAATACTGGGAATTAAAACGTTTTACAAAATAAATATTCCTATGAGTAAAATTGAATTGAATTTACCTTGCGGGAAGAAGCGATTTTTATTGGTGGAAGTGCTAGTAGTAGTAGTACTTATGATAATAATAATAATAATATATTACTACTACTACAACAGTGATGATGATGATCATGATGATGAAGATGGTAGTGCTAGTAGTACACTACTACAAAAAAAGGTGATAAGTGATGTTTATTTTTATAAATATTATGGTACTTACGAAAACACTACAACGCCTTTAAAAGTAGCTGTGACGCTTCTTGAAATTGTAAAAGCGCTATAGCTTATTTTTATTTTTTTTTAAAAACACTTCCTATGGCCTTCCTCAGGAGGCGTCATAGGAAGTATTGCGTTTTTTGAAACAAATAATTTTACATAATGTTTTTCATTTCCTAATGAACTCTGTACTTTTCAGTATAAATTCACAGCAAAATAAATAAAACCAAACCAGAATGAAATAACTCCAAAAAAATAACTACATTGAGAAAATTAAATTAGTAACAACTAATAAAATTATATTTGTAAGTTCAAAAATTAAAAAACTTACAATGTATAGGAAGTTTACCACAAGAGAGTTGTAACTTCAACCAAACACTTGGAAAAAAAATTATAAGTACACATAAAACTACAAGCTAAAATTCATGACAAATTTTAAACTTACAATAAAAAAAATGGAAACTATATTCCCAATCGACGAAAGCTTCTATATTTAAAACAAAAAAGATAAAAACTTACAATGGAGCTTCTATAGGAGGAGACAATAAGAAGACAAAAGCTTATGAGATTTGAGAATTTAATATATACCTAGAGAAGAAGGTACCACAGTCGCACTTATATTCTCTAGTACCACAAGCTTAGGTGTGAGTTTTCCAATCAGATTAGACTGCGTATCTTTTCAAACATGAGAGATTTGGGCGACAAAACGATGACATTCACATCTGGATCTGTACATGTAAGTCACAATATGAAATTAAAATCTAGAGAGAAAGTAAAATCAGCAAAGAAGAAATTGAGTACGTTATATTACAAACCTGGTATTCTTGGACATTTTTGTTCTTTTTCGAGAGGGGAGAATGATTGAGTTTAGGGTTAAAGTCAAGAATGAGGGCTTCGATGAAAAAACATAAGGAAAAAGGGTAACCAGAAAAGGCTTATATATATATATATTATTTTATTTTTGAAATACATGTGGCAGCTATGACGCTTAACCAAGAAAGCACCATAGCTGCCTAATACCTTCTATGGCACTTGCCTGGGGAAGCGTCATAAGGGGGTTATTTTCAAAAAAACAAAAACAAAAAGTTGCACCACCTTGTATGATGATTGTTAGGTAAGCTCTATACAAGAACTATTGGATATTGTAATATCACACTATACAAGGTGGTGCATTTTTTTTTAAAAAAAAAAAATTTAACTCCTTGTATAGCACTTCACCAGGCAAGCGTCGTTTAAGATATTAGACAGCTATGATGCTTTCCTCGTCAAGCATCACAGTTGCCTTAGGTATTTTTTGGAAAAAAAAAAAAATTAGAAGTTTTCTCTAGCGCTTATTTAAAGAAGTGTCATAAGAGTAGTGCTGTTAAATCTATATTTATTAATAATGATGATGGTGATAATAGTAGTAGTAGTAGTAATAATAATAATAGTTGCGGCGCAGCTGCTACAATTATTATGGTGGTTGTGGTGGAGAAAACTTGCATCCACTACTTTATATTCATAATATACAGTTTCCCAATGAGAGATTGCCATCTGGATTTTTTAACAGATCAGCATAAACGTCCGTTCCCCTGCTTTCTATCACCATCTCCATTCGCTATCGGACAAAACCAGAAAAGCCCTATATGCAGCCAAGTAGCCGCCATAGCAATCCATGGGTGTTCCTCTTCATATCTGTTCAATTTTAGGATGGATCAGTTTGAAGTTTTATATCTCAGCTCCGTGCAAGCATTCTCTCAGTGCACCCAAGTGTTTGACTCCTTCACGTTCATACGCATGACACAGCTAAGATTATCAATAATCAATAAAATCATCTGGTATAGCATGCTAATTTCATCATTTGATGAACACAGACAAATACATGCTAACCCAACTCTTTTGTCTTTATCATCTCTGCACCACATTCTGGGTGTTGCAGAGATCAAGAAAGAATCAAACAACAAAAGGAATCATGTATATATATAATTGTAAAAGACATATATATGGCCTACGTGATAAACTAATCAAGCTCTTAAGCAATGTAGGACAAACAAAATCAAGCTTTGAAGTTTGAAGCACCTAGTGTGATGGTGGGGGTGGGGGTTTTCCTCTGTGGATGATGCCTTGACGGTATGAACGGAGACCGTCAGAGCAAGCACGACGTTTATATCTGCTGCAAAAATCCAAATGGCCATCTCTCTCTGCGAAACTGGATAATCAAAATATCAAGTATTGGAGGTAAGTTTTCTCCTATTATTATTATTAGTGATATAGTGAGTTGCAGAGAAAAATGTAATTATGCATGCATCACTAACTTTAATAAATTATTTCAAAGGAATTTTTATGGTTCAATATTTGCCCCAGCAAAAAATTATTACATGATCATCCAACAATCTGGAGAGGACGGTTTTCCAAAGAAAAGCTATCCTACGCTAATTTTCTTCCTTGTTAGTCTGTTGTAAAATATTTTTCGTTCTTTTTATTTTTTTTTTAAAGTCATCATGACTATCTTTAGCTAGAGCAAGCATGCATGTGTATAAAATGTTGACAATATAGCATGGCTACTCCATCATGTAAGTACTGCCTGTTAGTTATTATTAATTTCGATTATGTTAAATATGAGAGCAAAAAGTTTGCATTATATAATTATCTCATGTTTTTTACTAACTACTATATTTAATATGAATATCTTATATGGTTAAGTCAAAAAAAAAAAAAAGAAGAAGAAATACAATGTGCTATTACCAAAAAAAGAAGTAAAATATGTGCATTTAATTTGGAGGTTGGCGTGTCTAAGAGGAAGCTATACCATTTTAACAAGAGTTGAACCATTTAAATTTATCATTCGCTGTGTTTTTATCACTATGACTCGAGTCAAGCTTAGCTCAAGTTACAGTCTCCATTCAGCATATCGTTAGGCTTTGTTTTTGCTTAACTCTGACAAAATTTTGGTACTTTTTCGGCAAAATATCTCCCCAACTACAAATCTATTTGATGCAAAACTTATTTTATATAAAATTAAGCTCAAAATGCTGTTCATGGACATATATTTTGCTGTAAAATGCTTTTATATGAATTCGATATATATCTCAAAAGTTTCTGATTGGATTTTGTAACATCCCAGTTTTAATTCTTTGAATTTAAATAATTTTAGAATGAAATTAATTCATGGTGAATAATTAATTAAATAAAGAGAATTTTCCTAAAGTATGATTTATGAGAGAAAAAGGAAAAAAAATAAATATATAAATTGAAATAAAACAGAGACAATTGAATTAATAACAAGGATATTATCATTATTATTATTAAGGTTAAAGAAAAGAAAAGTTAAAAAAAAATAAAGAAAAGTTATTATAAAGGCCAGAGAAAAAAATATATTTGCAAAATGCTACGGGCCCACGGCCCTTCACCATTTAATGCACAGTGGGGGAATTAAATTTTGCACCCCCCCGCCCTCCCTGTTGTGTTTCATTTCTGAGATAGAGGAAAGTGAGAACCAGTCCGTCATTTTTATTGTTGCTTGGAACTGAAGGTTTGAGGACCATTTTGGAAAGTAAAATCACTTCTATTCATTAAAGTTTCTGTATGAACATTGCTATACTCAATTTTCTCTTTCTAAAGTATGCATTTTTAAGGTGATTAGAGCAAATTTTTAAATTATAGTTTTGAGTAAGTGTTGAGTTTAAATTAACAATATTAGACATCGTAGAGCTATTTTAGTAGTTAAGTTTATTGGTTTAGGTTTATTTATAGGTTGATTTGATGATTGAAAAATTAAATTTTTATTTAAAAGGTTTAGGGTTTTGATATATATGATATTTTTATCTATTAAATTTAAATCAAATGATTTATTTAGTTTTGTTGGGGGTGATATTTAATTTTTTTATGGTTTAAATTTGAGATTTAAGCTTGAAATTGAAGGTTGGATTTTATACACGAGAATTTTCAGATATTTGTTGAAGTAAGCTATTGGGGAGTAATTAAGGATTTAATTGAGTGATCTGGATTTTGAAATTTTAGAGGTTTCTCTGAATGATGATTTTGTGAAATGAGTATTTTGAGCTTGAACCTTAAGTTATGAAATTGGGATTTTTGAATAATTTGATATATTGGAGATTGTTTAATGGTTTAGATGAGTTGTTTGAACTAATGGAAATCTCAACATGTGTGGCCTAGAGTGGAATTGGAAACTCTAGAAGGGACTAAGTCCCTAAGTTGTCATTTTCACCATCCAATCAGTTGATAGCCCAATGTGAGGTGATGTTGAATTGTGTAGATTGCTTTATGATTGTTAGTGTTGAGCATGGGGCTTTGATTGTGGTAATATTTCCTTGCTTGGCAAGAGGTAACCACTTTCCGCTTGTCCTAGATACTAATGTTTTACTTTTTAGAGATTTTGATATTATGATATGATGAAATAAAATATAAACTTTCTATTGTATGGTACGTATTCCTCATTTGAGAAAATTGTCTTGTTGGACTTGTGATTTTGAAATGGCAATGAAAAATATTGGAAAGGAAGTTTACCTTGAATATTGAGTTTGAAAAAGTGTGACCATGAATATTCAAGAGATAATCATATTGCATTATATTATTGCCACGATATTGATTGTTTGTGATTGAGGGAGATGAATTGGGGAAATATATTATTATGGGATAAGACCTCCCATTTATGCACATTGGGTTGGTTATTCGTCTCTATTGGGCTAGGCCATGACTCATTCATCCTAGAGAGAAGGATGGACTCTTGTACATCTTTCATTCCTAAGAGAAATGAATAGGCCCATGTGGCTTGTGTATGAGAAAAATACTATCATGTGATAATATCTCCCATTTGTGCTCGTGGAATTGATTATTCATTCCAATGGGGCCCTAGAGAGAACAATAGGATTTTGTAGCTCTTTTCATCCCTAAGAGAAAGAAATAGGCCCTTGTGTCTTGTGTGTATGCCTCTATAGTAATGGGGAAATGCCTTCTTAGGCTTATATGTTTGCATACCTCCTTTGACAGAGACTCCGATGAGTTAATTAATGTGTATAATTATGAGATTATTTGAATGAAATTATATGTATTGCTATTTTTTTTGTCCCACTTGACAGTTCACTAGGATATATTGATATGTACAATGAGTTGGAAATTTGGCTACTGAAGCTTTTGTCTCACCCCATTGCTTTTAACATTTTTCATGTGATAGTTTATATGTTAGGACTTCAGGGAGAGCTCTTGAGGCTTGATATTGCGATATCTCTATGTAAACTTTTATGTTCATTTTATATGTTGAAATGATGTATGTTGCAACTCATAGGGCTCATATTTCGTAAACTCTATTTGATTCATATTTTGATTAATTGTCACTAGTTAATGGGCTAGTAGAAGGCCAAAGGCCTTTAGAGTTTTCTTAAAATGATGATTGTAGATTCACATATGCATGTTTTGATGTTTCCTGTGTTGGAAATGTGTTTTGAAATCATATGGAAGATAATTTCATTACTTGGGCTTATGGTTTAAAGTTCTATTATGGCCTTTGAGAAGCTCAAGGCCCAAGTGCGTTAATTAATTACTATTTAGTTTGTGAAATGATGAGAAATAGTTTATTATCCATGATAGGTTTTAAATGTTTGGTCTGTCTATTTTCTATTATGGATAATTTCATTAATTGGTTTTAATTTTTTTAACCATGATAGTTATTTTCAAATGAGTTAGTTCAACCCTTTTCTATTATGACAGTTAATTAATGACAATCTCAATTTGGACACTAATCATCATCAATGAGAGGATTTTTTTGAATTTTAATTTGAATTTTTTTCTTTTTAACGATGATTGTCAATTTGGACAACGGCCGATCATCATCAGTGGGAAGATTTTTTATGTATTTTTTAATTTTTGAGTGAGGCCCGGACAAAATAGGATGTTCACAATTGCCCCTCTTTACTTGTTTCGTAGCTGAGAAAAGTGAGATTCTCATCTATGAAGCAAGTAAAGATAAGAACACGTATTTTGTTCAGTCAAAAGAACAAGATGCCCCCTTGAAACCAAAGAGGGTTTGGACGAAATACAGCAAGCTGTAACGCCCGAAATTTAGAAAATATGGAGCCGCCACCAAAATTTTAAAACATGATAATTTTGGAAACCTTTTTTAAAATGAATGAAACCGTTCTACAAAAACCATTTAGGATTCGGGAGTCGATTATGGATGGGGATGGTATTAGGCAACTCATAACACCTATTCAAAAGAATGGTTACCCCAAATTAATTATTTAAAAATATTAGGCCTTTAATCTAATGATAATTACCCAAATAAAAAAGGAAGAATATTTACAAAAATAACTGAAATGAAAACTAAAGAAAAAAAAAGAACATTTATTAACAAAATGGAAAATAAGAAAAAATATATATTTATTTACAAGGTTGGACTTGACCTAGGATGAAAGCCTATGGCCTACGTACCCTTTAGAGAGATCAAAGCCCATGTAGTTCAGGGGGTAGAAAAGCGTGTCACTTGATTGGTGTTTTTTAGAAAAATGTTTATTTAATTTATTTGAGAAAACTATTTTGGTTTGGTTTGTATTTTTTATTTATGAAAGAAATTTCTTCATTTTTCCATGAAAAGAGAGTTTTTCCATTTTATTTTCATTTATAACAATGTGTTAAAATATTTTTCTTTCGTTTTTTTTTGAAAGATAACCTAAGAAAGGGATAAAGAAAAAAGAAGTTAAACAAAAAGGAAGTCAATGGTGAGATTTATGCATACTTTTATCTTTGAATGCTATTCAAACAAACAAGATGAAAAAAGTACATGGGTAGATCAACACACAATTTATTGCATTTTCTTTTATCCATCTTATAAATCCCTTCAACTTTGATGAGCATATATTGGGGGCAAGAGATCAAATTCAGTCAAGCATATAAGAGTCACAAAGTATCAGGACCTATCAAAACAAAAATGCTTTCTTGCAATATGACGTGTTAGCATTAGAGGAGAGAGCATGCAATCATTTCAACCATCAAAATATCACCATAAAAAAATTGTCAGTGAAATAATGGGTTCAAATATAGCAATATCAAATGGTTGGGATCACATGAGCATTCAATGCAGATAGAAGGAAACCAAACAAAAACTGCCTAGAGCTTTGTATGTAAGTGCCTCAATCTCATGGATATGTTCATTGGCAAGCATCTAGACATGTCATGAAGAATATTAGGTTATTCCAACAAATTTCTAATTCTCAAAACCCATGAAAGAACAAGAAGGAGTGATGAAATGAGAAATCAAATTAGCACTCTACATTTCCTCCTTGCTCTCTCAAAACTCTTCTCAAATTCTTGTGTCTTTTCTCTCCTAAGTTTTTTCTCTTTCTTCAACCCTTGCACTCCTATTTATAATCTCAAAGTAGGGTTTTCTTCATAAATGCTCTTTCTTTATTGACTTTTCATTTTTGCACTTTTTTGTATTTTATGTTAAAAATTACCTAATCTTACTTACTCACCATCAATGGAGATTTATTTTTTAATTTTTTTTTTAATTTTTTCTTATTTTCTATCAATAAAACTTCCTAGCTTGACCTAATCACCATCAATGAAGATTTTGTTTTTAATTTTCGTTTTTAATTAAATTTTTTAATTTTTCCAACAAATAATTTCCTAATTTAAACCTATCAACATAAATGAGAGATTTTTTTTAAATTTTTAATTTTCGTTTTTTATTTATTATGTTTTCCCCATAAGGAACTTCCTAATCTAAACCAATGAATGGGAGATACTTTTTTATATATTTTTTTATATTTTTTATTTTCCCTTAATTAATGACAATGTCAATTTGGACACTAATCATCATTAATGAGTGGATTTTTTTTTAAATTTTTATTTTTATTTTTTTCCTTTTAATGATGATTGCCAATTTTGACACTGATCATCATCAGTGGGAGGATTATTTTTTATTTTTTTGTATGTATTTTTTAATTTTTGAGTAAGGCCTGAAAAAAATATGGTGTTCATAATTCCCCTTCTTTACTTTTTTGTAGCTGAGAAAAGTGAGATTCTCATCTATGAAGCAAGTAAAGATAAGAACACGTATTTCATTCGGCCAAAAGAACAAGATACCCCCTTGAAGCCAACAAGGGTTTGGACAAAATATAGTGCCTATGCCTCTCTTTACTTGGTTCATAGGGGAGAAGAATGTAAGTGGAGATAGATGATTACCTGGAGTGGAAGTGAAGCGCCTAGTTATATAGGACTTTGCTAGGGCGTAGAGGAATTATATGAGCTGGTATTGGGCTTTGAGAGTGCCCGTTGATATAGGGCTTTGAAAGAATAGTGCCTGCCATTATAGGGCTTCAAAAGAATTATGCTAGCCGTTATTGGGCTTAAAGGGTGCCTGCTGATACAGGACTTTGAGAGGGTGCCAGTGTTACTAGGCTTTGAAAGAATTATGCTAGCCGTTACTGGGCTTTGAGGGTGCCTGCAAGTACAGGGCTTTAAAAGAATTGTGCCAAGCATTATTGGGCTTTAAAATAATTGTGCCAGCTATTACTGGGCTTTGAGGGTGCCTAACAGTTTAGGGCTTTGAAAGAATAGTACCTGCCATTATAGGGCTTTAAAAGAATTATGCCAAGCGTTATTAGGCTTTAAAAGAATTGTGCCAACCGTTACTAGGCTTTAAGGGTGCCTGGCGGTAGAGGGCTTTGAAAGGGTGCCATCCATTACTAGGCTTTAGCAGTACCTGCCTGTACAGGGCTTTGAAAGGATGCCAACCGTTATTGGGCTTTGAGGGTGCCTGCCGGGACAGGGCTTTAAAAAGGGTGCCAGTTGTTACTGTGCTTTGAGGGTGCCTGCCTGGACAGGGCTTTGAAAAGGGGTACTGGGATTTGGGAGTGCCTACCAGTACAGGGCTTTGAAAGGGTGATGCCCCTTAGAGTAGTGCTTATGAAGATGATGACATTGATAATAATGATGACAGTGATGATGAAATCCTAATGAGGATGACAACAATGATGATGAAGAGGATGATAATGACCATGATAATAAGGGGAATATCAAAATAGTGAAGTCATGATGGAGGTGATGACACTAATAATGATGATGACAGTAATGATGGAATCCTAATGAGGATGATAAATACAATGATAATGCTAATGATGATGATGACGACGACGACGATGATGATGTTAATGGTGATGTTGATAATAGAGGTGACGACATGCTAATGAGAATAAGTGCAATAATAGTGGTGTTAAAGGATAGCCTGGTAGGCGATATTACTTCTTCTTCATCCAGGTGCCTAACTAGTACCCCCTTACTTACACAATCTTGTTAGAGGTATGAAGATGTGTATAATCAGATTCACATAGATGCCACAGCCTAGAACCCTCAGTTTAGATTGTATCCCTTTGTTAGCTGTTTGACCCCACAACAGAGATTCTAATTAGGACCTTCACTAATGATCCTGAAATTATGCAAGTTAAACGGGAGAAAAGGACACCATGTATATCATCATGACACAAAGTCTGACATGCGATTTAATGGAAGGGAAAGATATACTAAGGACAAAGATTCATTTAAAAGAAACGATCTTCCAAGATTCAAGTGGATGCATAATGATGAGCATATATTGGTGTAGACATGATGCTATTAGGAAGTCCTTCACTTTCAATTTCGTGTAGTCCCCTTGATTGTTGCCTTGCTTAATTGACAGAGATATGTACTTTTTGATAAATGATTATGGAGTCTTCCAAATAGATAAAGTAAAGAGAGTTATAGGGCTAGGACTGATAACCTTCTTCGAAATTTTTTTAACTTGCCCTTTCAAGTTTTTGACTCAACGAGCTCCCTATTTTTTACTCTAAGTTTTGCCTAAGCCGCCCTTTCAGGTTTTCAACTTAGCAAGCTTTTTTTTTGCTCTAACTTTTGCCTAGGCCACCCTTTCGGGTTTTCAACCTAGCGAGCTATTATTTTTATATATATGTTTTTTTGCTCTAACTTTTGCCTAAGACACCCTTTCGGGTTTTAAACTTAGCCAGCCCTTTTTTTTACGCATAGTTTTTCTTTACATCATCTGAATTGATTGGTCTTGGTATATCTTGGTCATTCATGTTTGTCAATATCAATGCCCCTCAACAGGAAGCTTGCTTAACAACATATGGGCCTTCATAATTCAGAGCCCATTTACCTCTGTCATCTTCTTATTTGATAGGATCTTCTTGAGGACTAGGTCTTCCACTTTAAACCCCCTAGGTCATAGTTTCTTATTAAAGGCCCTTGCCACTTGTGACTGATATAACTGCCCATGACATATTACTGTGAGTCCCTTTTCTTCAATCCTATTTAATTATTCAAACCGAGAGTATATCCATTCACTTTCATCTAGGTCTCTGGGATGGTATTTCCACTTCAATTGGAGTAATAGACTCCATGCCATAAACTAAAGAGTAAGGGGTTGCCCCAGTTGAAGTACGCATTATGGTATGGTATTCGTGTAATGCATATGGAAGCATTTCATGCCAGATCTTATAGGTCACTGTCATTTTGCCGATGATCTTCTTAATGTTTTAATTAGCTACCTCAACTGCACCATTCATCTGTGGCCTATATGGTGCAGAATTATGATGTTTGATCTTGAACTGATCACACATTCTTTAATTGCGGCCCCGTTGAGGTTTGGTGTATTGTCAATTATGATCCTCTCCGGTAACCCATATCTACAGATGATATTGGCCTTTAAGAACTTGATGATGGCCTTCTGAGTAATACTAGCAAAAGAATTGGTTTCTACCCACTTAGTGAAATAGTCAATAGCAACGAGGATGAAATGATGATCATTCAAAGCTTTTGGGTTAATAGGCCTGATGACATCGAATCCCCACATGGAAAATGGCCATGGAGATACAAGACTATGTATCATAGTCGGAGGAGTATTAGCTTTGTTGGCATATATCTGGCACTTCTGATACTTTCAAACAAAATTGATACAATCCTTCTCTATAGTTATCTAGCAGTAACCATATCTTTGAGCTTGTTTAGCTAATAAGTAGCTATTTGCATGTGTACCGCATATGCCTTCAAGGATCTCTGCCATAATCTTATGTGCCTCCCTTATGTCTACATGTGTAGCAATGTCCCATCAAAGCTCATATTATACAGGACATTATTACTAATAAAAAACCCCATGGCCAACCACCGAATGGTCTTCTTTTCATTGTATGTCACAACTGGAGGGTAAGTACCATGTTCCATATACATTCTGATATTATGTTACCAAGGTTACTCGCCATGCTCTCTTCCAATATTAAAGCAAAATGCTGGCGATCTTCTAGTCTCAATCTGCATTGGCTGAACTTGGACCCCATAATTGAGTTGGATCATAGCTGCTAAAGTAGCTAAAGCATCAGTGAAGCAATTCTTTTCTCTGGTCAAATGATGGAAATTGATTACTTCAAAATTTTTGAACAACTCTATCAAATACTCTTGATAAGGGATCAACTTTGGGTCTTTGGTACTCCATTCACCAGTCACCTGATAAATTATAACAGCTAAGTCACCATAGACTTTTAGGTTTTTTATTCCAAGATCTATCGTAGCTTAGAGACCATTAATACAAGCTTTATATTCTATCATGTTATTAGTGCAGTCAAACCCTAGTTTTATAGCAATCAAAAATTGCTTTCCGTCTGGGGATATCATTATGGTCCTACACCATTGCCATGCATATTTGATGCCCTATCAAAATACATTTCCCACTCCTTTGATTTGCTTTCCTTAATTGGATCCTCTATAACACACATGTCTTCATCTGGAAATTTGAAATCTAGTGGCTGGCATTCATATATGGGGTTTTTCGCTAAGTGATTGGCTATCGTACCAGCCTTGACAGATTTTTGAGTGACGTATCTTATATCATATTCAGACAATATTACCTGCCACTTAGAGACTCTTCCAGCTACATGCGGGCTTTTAAAGATGTACTTGAGTGGGTCCACTCTAGAAATTAACCAAGTGGTGTAATAAAGCATGTATTGCCTCAACCTCCTTGTAGCCCAGACTAAACCACAACAAGTTTACTCGATCATCTAGTAACATGACTCACAATCATTAAAATTCTTGCTCAAGTAATAGATCGCTTGTTCTCTTTGCTTAGATGCATTGTGTTGCCCCAACATGGCTCCCATGGAATTTGGTCGTATTGTCAAATACAAAATTAAAGCTCGTCCTGGTGCAGGAGGAACCAAAATGGGGGGATTTAGCAAATAATTCTTGATTCTATTAAATTCCTGCTGGCAATCTTCTTCCCACTTCCTTGTGTAGTTCTTCTTTAAAAGTTTGAATATTGGCTCACAAGTTGCAGTTAGGTTGGCAAAGAATCGTGCAATGTAATTCAACCGCCCCAAAAAGCATTGACATCTTTGTTGAGATCTCGATAATCAACACACATTCAAATTCTGCCATCCTTCCTTGGGACAAGAACAACATTTGCTATCCATTGTGGGTATTTAGCTAGTTCTAGGAAACCCTCTTCTAATTGCTTCATCACCTCATCTCGAACCACTAAGGATATATCAGAAGTAACCTCCTCAATTTCTGCTTTTTAGCCTTAGTGTTTTGGAATAAGGGAATCTTGTGAGAGGAAATCCCTAGATCAAGGCCTGGCATGTCTTGATAAGACCAAGTGAACACATCCATGAATTATTTGAAGAGTTCAACTATTTGCTCTCTTTCGGGGTTTTCTCCTATCTTTAGTTCTCTCTTTTCTTCCTCTATGTAGATATTTATTACTTCAATTACATCATCATATGGGCACATTCTATTATCGTCAGATTCGAGGATTTTTTTGTATACTTGAATGATCTCATCATCATCACACTCATAATCATGCATATCAATAGCAACAAGTGAATCATCATTCAGGGACTCAGAAACCTCTGCGTTGGACAAGAGTTCTAAGGAAATTGATTTTTTGGAGGGCAAAAACTGAACAACGAATGAATAGAAGGACAAAAAAAGAAGAATTGATATAAATAAGTGAATTTTATTCGCATATCATTCTTTATTCATGGTTCATATAAGATCTTTCCTAAAGGCGCATACAAAATATAAAAGGATAACTTTAGCTAAGCATGTTACTCTAAAAAAATAGAATTGAAGGTGTCCTCAAACTCCCAATTTTTTAGAGCTCTTCTAGAATCATTAGCTGAAATCCACTTAGAGGTCTTTTTGCCTATTGTTGAAACCATTACAATAGTCGGCTTGTTTAGTACTTCAGAGGATATCAAGAATGTCTTCCTTATGTGGGGGATTTCAAAGTGCTCATCTTCCCTCCCTATCTTTAAGCTTGCTTGCTCTTTCAACTGTCTTTCCAATGGATGCTAGTATCCTAACCCTTGGCGCTTGTGATTCTCTTACAGATTTATGGGTGATTTGATGCCTTAGAGTTGAGTGCCCAATCCTCTGCCATGCTTAAACCTATTCTTCTACATTATCTTGGTTACAATGGAGTTGACATTTTTATATCCCTTGGGTCTTCCGACTTCAAAGCCTTGGCAAACCATTCCTGCCTCGTGCTCGGCAGGCTCAATGTATGGAAGAGAGCTCGCCTTGCTCACTATGATTTCCTCTTCACCCTTGATTATCACTATCTTCCCGCTATTAACGAACTTTACCTTCTGGTGCAAGGTATAAGGTATTGCCCCAGCTAAGTGTATCTATGACCTCCCCAACAGCATAGAATAGGATGGGTCAATGTTCATAAGCTAAAAGTCTACTACGAATGAAGTTGGTCCATTCTGCAAAGGCCAATAGACCATTCCCAACACACCTCTCCAAGTACCATCGAACCCTCGAACCACCATGTTACTCTTTCCAACCTCTGACACCTTTACTGAAAATTGTTCAAATGTGGATAGTGGTAAAATATTTAACGCTGATGCTCTATCTATTAACACTTTGGCCACAATAAACCCTTTGCACTTTAGGGAAATGTAGAGGGCTTTATACTGATCAATGGCTGATTGAACAACTTCTTCTCCTAAAAATGAGATGGTAGAGAATGCCGTTGCCACATTCATAATGCTTGCAACCTTCTCTGGGGTTATACTGGACTGCACATATGCTTCATCTAGGGCCTTTTGTCGTGCATGATGATGCGGTTCAGAAATCAAGATCAAAGAGAGAATTGAGATTGTAATATCCCGATTTGTGATTAGGGCTAATGGCTCTGATAGTCATTCTAATTAGTATAAATTAAACACTTTTGGGAAATTTATGTAATGTGAATTGTGGAATAAAGATGTGTGGTATTTAAGATCAAGGGTTGAGATTCATGTTTGATGGGTCGGAATCCTATGTGTTATGATTTTGTGAGCTCATTGAAGGAATGTGTGAGATTGTGACATGTGGCAAGAGGGTGGCCATGGGATGTGGTACTAGAAGACAAAGTAGCACATTTTCTCTTTTCTCTCTCTCTCTTTTGGTTGTGTGTATGGGAGGGAAAAGGAAACATCTTCATCATCATCATTTCACTATCTCACTCATCTTTTCTCTCTTCCTCCATTTCTGGCGCACAAGCAAGGGAAAGGGAGAAGAAAAACTTTGATCTTTGGTAAGAAATGCTCCTCCTTTGCTCAAAACCTCTTCTCTAACATTGTTCATCTCAATGAGAGCTTTATAGTGGTGGTTGTAGAATCTTGAGAAGTGGTGATTTGTGTGAGTCGAAATTGGAAGATTAGAGAATCAAGATTCTAGATTGACCAAAGTAAAGAGGTAGGCATTTAGAGCATTTTGAAGTATTGTTTGTGATTTTTGGTTAAGTTGAGCAAAATCTGGAAATTTGCCCTAATTTGCACCAAATGTGGACTTTAAGAGTTTTATTGTATTTGATGTTAGAAATGAGTTATTGAGGAGTTATTTGAGTATTGAATATGATTTGGAATGTTGGAATTAAGTGTAATGAAATTTGGATATTGTGTATCATAGAGACCTTAGTGTTTGATTGTGGTCAAAGTGGTTTTTGGGGTGTTTTTGGAGTTGCCAAGGTGTTCCCTAGTTAGTGCTTAGAGGGTATGAGCATTGGGAAGAGTTTGGGAACCTTTGGGCATGATTTTGACCATCTGGTGTTTTCTGGTTTTTCTGTGTTTTTGGGTCTCTGATACACATCACTCGAGCAAAGGAAGAACATGCTTTAGTGATGCGAGAGTTTTTCCTTTTGTGCTTCGAGTTCATCTGGATTTTTATGAATATGCTCGAGTGCATTGCTTTGTGCTCGAGTGAGGGAAGAACATGCTCGAGTGAGCTTGGGTCTGCTCGAGTGATGGTGTAAGTCCAGAGTGAAGGGTTGCTTTTGGGTCTTCACTTGCTGGTGGATGCCACGAGTGTGCTCTGACACTCGCGAGCATAGCCTTCTCACCCGAGCACTGGGGATCATGCTCGAGTGAGATTGTGCCTCAGGTGGGAGTGGTGCTTTCGGGTTCTCACTCGCGAGTAAGGTGCTCGAGTGTGCCTTCTCACTCGCGGGTATAAGGTGTGTGCTCGAGTGCAAACGGCTGTGCTCGAGTGATCCAGTTCTTGGAGAGCTTTGTGTGCTCTCAGGTCCTCACTTCCTGAACTTCACTTGCAGGTGCTCGAGTGAGGCATTTGGCCTTGTGCTCGAGTGAGGTTCAGCGTGCTTGAGTGAGCCAGTTCCTGGAAATTTCTTTGTGCTCTCGAGTGCTCACTCGCAGTCTCACTTTCTCTTGTGCTCGAGTGAGAGCATTTGTGCTCGAGTGAAACTGTCAAAAATCAGAGTTTTGCCTTCGAAAAAGGGGTCTTTTGTGTAGTGTCTTCCAACCCTTTAGGCATATGTTTAGGCCTCTAATAGTCACCTAAAGAGTCCTAAATGATAACCAACTTAGAGTTTTATTGAAATATACATATGGAAAAGAGATTGATTGGTTGTCCCTAATTGATATAGGATTTGACATCTGTCGTCCTCGTGAGGCCACGGTGCTGGAGCCAGTCAGGAAAGATACAGGTAGTGCCTCTTTCTTTATATCTTATATGATACATTGTATGTGTTCAATGTCATTGAGATGAAATGGGTTTTCGTATGCTGCATGTTTGTGAAAATTTGTGGAAGCACCGCTATACCAATAGTCCCTGAGTCGCTAACAACGGTTCGGGTAAGGGCTATGTGCCTTCCCGGCGGTAAAAGGGGATGAGGTTAGGGTATATATGTGATTATGTGGGCCGAAAGGCTATTTGTGAAGGCCGACGGGCCATTTGTGGAAGCCGAAAGGCTATATGTGAGCCGTAAGGCTATTCGTATGCACTGCCACGCCAATAGTCCCTGAGTCGCTAACAACGGTTCGGGTTAGGACGGTGTGCCTTCCCGGCGGTAAAAGGGGATGAGGGTGGAGTGTGATTCGTGTTGCTGATATGAGATGATTTGTTTACATATTATGTGATTGCATGTGGTATGAAAAAGTTGTTACTACTGGGATTCTTTAGAATCTCACTCTTTCTATATGACTAACCTTTTCAGACAGGGCGAGTGGCTCGAAAGGGAAGCGGACAACCAGGAGTAATTAGGATTACTCTGAGATTTAGAGTAGTTGGTTATCCTTATTTTGGTCTTGGGATTACCAAGTGTACATGAGAATGCAAATGAATATTTTGGTTATGTAATCCCCATTTTGGGAACTTGTAAACCCATGATACAATTATATGTAGATGAACCCGGGGTTTTGCCGGGATTTTAGTTTCCGCACTCTGATATTGTTTATGTGATTTGATTTCTCAAGTAGTTATATCCGCACGTGAATGTGAGACCAGGATTAAGTATGCTTTAGAACTGATTTTGAAATATCCCATCTCTTGGATGAGGGATCATAAATGGTTATTTTGTTTTATTGGTATCTATTTCACTTAAATTTCGTAATTCGGATGTAATTACGGTGAGGGGGTTACATTTTTGGTATCAGAGCTGCATTTCCTGGCAAGGGTAGTATTTGCTAGGATAGCTCCCTTAGTGTGATCTTAAGTGATAGAAAAACCATCATTGAATACTCGTCGTATGCATATATCTGTTTGGTTATGTGGATATATGTACTTTATGAAAACTATGTGAATATCATAATTGTTAGATTAATGGGGTGAGTTCTTTGTAGAATGAAAAGAACAACAAAAGGTCGCCCCAGAGTACAACAAGGAAATCCCGATGTGGAAGTGGTCAATAACAATCCACCGGATCCTATGCAAGAGTTGATGGGCTTGATAAAGGATCAAAGGGATATGATTACGGAGCTTAGAGAAGAGCTTCGAGCTGAGAAAGCAAAGAAGAACGAGGGTAGAGGTCAGTCTACTCAAGAAGGAACTCGAGGGGAAACCCAAGAGGAGACTAGACTAGAAGATACTGCTGAAGGGTCGGCACGACCACTTGAATCGCCTCCTCGTACTGAGGAAAATCAAAGGCCGCATGGGAAGTCGGTCAGTGAGGAAAGAGACCTTCAGTTTTGGGTCTCCAGATTTTGTAAACATCTACCTCCGGCATTCAGAGGGAAATTTGATCCTCAGGCGGCGAAAGATTGGCTGAACTGTCTTGAGAAGATATTTGAAGTCTTAGAATGTCCCTCGGAAGTAAAAGCCAAATTAGCAGTGTACAAGCTTGAGGGAGATGCGGACCGCTGGTGGCGGAACATTGCTTTGTCGTTGAAAAGCAAGAATGTACCATTGACCTGGGAGGTGTTCCAACAACACTTCGATGAGAAATATTTTCCCAAGTCAGTGAGGCTTGAGAAGGAAACCGAGTTCCTAAATATCAAGCAAGGGGACACGGAGTCAATTGATGAGTATTTGTCCCGATTCACCCGGTTATCCCGATATTCCTCTTATCTTCAGAAGAGGGATGATGAAGAGTTGAGCTCAGACTTGCTTATTCGGGGTTTGAGGCGTGATATGAGAAAGAGGATAGCCACCCATCAGTTTTCTAAGTTCAACAAGGCTGTTGAAGAGTGTCGTATCACAGAAAGTAATTTGAAAGAGTTGTATCCGGCTAAGACTGCTAGTGGTCACAGTGAGCCCAGTAGGGGTAGTGCTCCTCAGAAGCGAAAGGGTTCGGGGTCATCTTCGTTTAGGGGCAGTGGTAAGAAGCCATACCAGCCCAGATATCGTGAACCCCAGAAATCGGGGATTGAGTGGAAATGCCATCGCTGTAATCAGTCACATTATGGCAAGAATTGTCGGGGCGAGATGATTTGCTTTAATTGTAAGCAACCCGGACATCTTTCTAGAGATTGCCAACGACCGCAAGCGGAGTAGAGACCGAGGGCTCAGGGCAGAGTATTTGCTATGACTCATGAGGAAGCCCGGAAATCCCCAGAGCTGATACAAGGTATAGTTCTTCTCAACGGATTTGTATTGCAAGCATTGTTTGACTCGGGTGCAAGTCACTCTTTTATTTCGTATGAGTGTGTGAAGCGTCTGGGTATGAACGTGTATGAGTTACCATTTGAGCTGATTGTGTCAACACCGATGGGTGTAAAGGCTGTAACTACTGATGCCTGTGTGAATTGTGTTATAACCGTAGAGGGTCGTGAGTCGGTGATAGATCTTATTTGTTTACCGCTCTGCCAATTGGAAGTCATTTTGGGTTTTGATTGGTTGAGAGCTAATAATGTGTTATTAGATTGTGGAAACAAGAGGGTAGTATATCCTGTTTCTCGGAATATTGAGGATGGAAATGTTGAATTGAATTTTCTTTCGACAGCTAAGGTAGAGAAATATTTGCAGAAGGGTTGTTAGGGGTATATGGTTTTCTTTTCTGTACAAGGAGAACCCAGTGAGTCTTTGAGTAGTATACCCATAGTAAATGAATTCCCTGAGGTTTTTCTGGATGATTTAAGGGGATTACCTCCAGAAAGGGAAGTTCAGTTTTTGATTGATATTGTGCCTGGAGCGGGTTCGATATCCAAAGCCCCATATCGTATGGCTCAAAATAAAATGGCGGAATTGAAGAAGCAGATTGAAGATTTGCTTGAGAAAGGGTTTATTAGACCCAGTGTGTCGCCTTGGGGTGCTCCAGTGTTGTTTGTGAAAAAGAAAGACGGGAGTCTTCATTTGTGCATCGACTATAGAGAGTTGAATAAGATTACCGTCAAGAATAAGTACCCTCTCCCGAGGATTGATGACTTGTTAGATCAATTATCTGGTTCATGTGTGTTTTCGAAAATTGATCTGAGGTCGGGGTATCATCAGCTGCATGTGAAAGCGGAAGATGTTCCAAAAACTGCTTTCCGGACTAGGTATGGTCATTATGAATTTTTAGTGATGCCATTTGGGTTGACCAATGCGCCTGTAGTTTTCATGGATTACATAAACCGTATTTTTCGGCAATACCTAGATCAATTCGTTGTGCTATTTATCGATGATATTTTGATATACTCTAAGAGTAGAGTAGAACATGAGCATCATTTGAGAATTGTGTTGAATATATTGCGTGAAAAGCAACTTTATTCTAAATTGAGTAAATGCGAATTTTGGCTACCAGAAGTGAAATTCTTAGGCCATGTTATTTCGCAAGGAGGGGTTTCTGTGGATCCTAGTAAAGTGGAAGCAGTACTGAACTGGAAGAGGCCAGAATCTGTGGCAGAAGTACGCAGTTTTCTGGGTCTTGCTGGTTATTATCGGAGATTCATTCAGAATTTCTCCCGTATTTCGTTGCCGATGACCAAGCTCACGAGAAAAGATCAACCGTTTGTGTGGGATAAGAAATGTGAAAATTGTTTTGTGGAGCTGAAGGAGAGGTTGACTACGGCACCTGTGTTGATTTTGCCCGATCCCAGTTTGACATATGTTGTGTATTCTCATGCCAGTGGGTAGGGATTAGGGTGTGTCCTTATGCAGCAGGGACATGTGGTGGCCTATGCCTCTCGACAGCTCAGACCTCATGAATTGAACTATCCCACTCATGATCTGGAGCTTGCGGCTATTGTGTTTGCCTTGAAGATTTGGAGGCATTATTTGTATGGTGTGACTGTGGAATTGTACTGTGACCACAAGAGTCTGAAATATCTGTATGATCAGAAAGAGTTGAATATGAGACAACGGTGTTGGATGGAGTTGCTTAAGGACTACAACCTAGAAATAAAATATCATCCGGGTAAGGCAAATGTAGTCATTGATGCTCTTAGTCGAAAGACTGTGGTTGTGGCAGCTATGATGATACATGAGGAGAAATTGATTACTGACTTTCATGATATGAATCTGGTAAACCAGATCATCTGTGCCAACTATAATGTTTCACAAGGGGAAAGTGATCTGAGAGCTGAGATTGAAGAAGCTAAGATTCAAGATGATTGGATACAGCGTAACCTGGCTAAGATTGAGCGAGGAAAAGTTTAGGGCTATGATGTGTCGCCTCGTGGATTGGTTCGCTATCCAAAAAGAGTGTGCATTCCACTTAAGGCGGAGTTGAGACAGAAGATCTTAGATGAGGCGCATAAGAGTCGGTATACTCTTCATCCTGGTATGACCAAAATGTACCATGGTTTGAAATCTGTGTATTGGTGGCCGGGAATAAAGAGTGATGTGACCAAATATGTGGCGAGGTGTCTCACATATCAGAAAGTGAAGATTGAACACCAAAGATCGCCTGGTTTGTTACAGAGTCCTGAGATTCCGGAATGGAAATGGGAAAGCGTGACCATGGATCTTGTTGTGGGATTGCCCAAGATCAGGAATTATGATGCGATCTGGGTCATTGTGGACCGGTTAACGAAGTCAGCGCACTTCCTACCGATCAATGCTTGTAACTCTCCGGATAAACTAGCAGAGATTTATGTTCGTGAAATTGTGAAGCTCCATGGCATACCGAAGAATATCATTTCCGATCGAGAAGCAACGTGGGAAGCAAAAGAAGGTATGCGAAGGCGATATCCGGAGTTTATGGCTCAAGTGGGGTAGCAAATTTCGAGGACGAAATTTATTTGACGGGGTGAGAATTGTAATATCCTGATTTGTGATTAGGACTAATGGCTCTAATAATCATTGTAATTAGTATAAATTAAACACTTTTGGGAAATTTATGTAATGTGAATTGTGGAATAAAGATGTGTGGTATTTAAGATCAAGGGTTGAGATTCATGTTTGATGGGTCAGAATCCTATGTGTTATGATTTTGTGAGCTCATTGAAGGAATGTGTGAGATTGTGACATGTGGCAAGAGGGTGGCCATGGGATGTGGCACTAGAAGACAAAGTAGCACTTTTTCTCTTTTCTCTCTCTCTCTCTTTCGGTTGTGTGTATGGGAGGGAAAAGGAAACATCTTCATCATCATCATTTCACCATCTCACTCATCTTCTCTCTCTTCCTCCATTTCTGGCGCACAAGCAAGGGAAAGGGAGAAGAAAAACTTTGATCTTTGGTAAGAAATGCTCCTCCTTTGCTCAAAACCTCTTCTCTAACATTGTTCATCTCAATGAGAGCTTTATGGTGGTGGTTGTAGAATCTTGAGAAGTGGTGATTTGTGTGTGAGTCGAAATTGGAAGATTGGAGAATCAAGATTCTGGATTGACCAAAGTAAAGAGGTAGGCATTTAGAACATTTTGAAGTATTGTTTGTGATTTTTGGTTAAGTTGAGCAAAATCTGGAAATTTGCCCTAATTTGCACCAAATGTGGACTTTAAGAGTTTTATTGTATTTGATGTTAGAAATGAGTTATTGAGGAGTTATTTGAGTATTGAATATGATTTGGAATGTTGGAATTAAGTGTAATGAAATTTGGATATTGTGTATCATAGAGACCTTAGTGTTTGATTGTGGTCAAAGTGGTTTTTGGGGTGTTTTTGGAGTTGCCAAGGTGTTCCCTAGTTAGTGCTTAGAGGGTATGAGCATTGGGAAGAGTTTGGGAACCTTTGGGCATGATTTTGACCATCTGGCGTTTTCTGGTTTTTCTGCGTTTTTGGGTCTCTGATACATATCACTCGAAAGGGAAGCGGACAACCAGGAGTAATTAGGATTACTCTGAGATTTAGAGTAGTTGGTTATCCTTATTTTGGTCTTGGGATTACCAAGTGTACATGAGAATGCAAATGAATATTTTGGTTATGTAATCCCCATTTTGGGAACTTGTAAACCCATGATACAATTATATGTAGATGAACCCATGATTTTAGTTTTGGTCATCTTTATGTTCCATGCCTTTTAGACTAGAACTTGATGGAATATCAACATTGGCTTGTTTTCCCTTCTTTAATCCAAAATTTTGTGGCAGATAAGATCTCCAGCTTCATGTTACTCCTGTTGGGCAAACCATTGTTTCGTTGCTGGCCTCAGCTTCCATTACTTGCCCTGAGGGATTCTCAACAATACCTTTATACCTCCATGCTTCGGAACGATTACTCTAATATGGAAAAGGGGTCGGTACCTTAATGGTCACCGCAGGCTGTTGCAATGGAGTCAAGATGGTAAATGAGACAACATGGGAATTTCTTTTTGCATAGGTTTCTTAACGACAAACTCAACATGTCTTTTTTCCACCATGCCTACTTCTTTCTCTTCTCCAGGTGTATAACCTACTGCCTTTAAACAAGCATGAATATCTTCTCCTACTAGTAGAGGATCGTTAGAGAACTCAATTTCATCAACAACATTTACTTGGTTTTCATGGCTTAGAAGAGGATTGGCGTTGATAGTAGAGTTGTCATTCCTCTTCAATTGAATGTGATTAGAATCAATTAAGTCTAATACATTCCTCTTAAATGTTGCACAATCCTCTATTGAGTGTCCCAGGGCGCCCATATGGTATTAACATCAGGCATTAGAGTCATACCAAGCGGGGAATGGTGGTTGAAACTACTTGTAAGTACGTGGCCCTAACAACTGAGATCCCAAAAGTTGGTGATATAGCTCAGTATTTGTCGTGCCAAAATTTGGCCATTGCCGACTATATCATTGCTGCCAATTCCTTCATCCTTCAGCTTGACCACAGGGATCAACCTCACCGAATGAGTAAAAGCTAGGATGAAGTCTTCACAGTAACCTCAGGGGGTTCTGAAAACCCCACAGGGAGACCGCTAGAAACTTCCACTCACCTAAGGAACTCACAGACCCAGGTATAGGGCCCAAAATGTGTGTGAAGAGAATAGTGTATGTGTTCAGTGTGTGTGGAGAGCATACCAACCTATGGGCCTAGGTTCTACCCAACCCTCATCTGCTCAGCAGATCGCAAGATAGATAGAAAAGAAAAAACAAACAAATAGATGAATAAGGAATTTAATAAAATAAAACAAATATTCACAAAAAAAAAAAAAGAAAAACAGGTAATTAAAATAAGATAAAGGCCATATTACTTTTAAATACTTAACTTAAATGGGCTTGACTCTCAAAAGGTCCCCAGTAGAGTCGCCAAGCTGTAGCCTGAAATTTGAAAAATAAGGAGCCGCCACCAAAATTTTGAAAAAGGATAATTTTAGAAATTTTTTTGAAAATTAAACTGGTTTACAAAAACCAGTTAGGGTTCGGGAGTTGATTGTATATGGAGAAGGTGTTAGGCACCCCACAACACCCATTCATAAGAATGGTTACCTTAAGTTAATTATTTAAAAATGAATATAGTCTTTAGTTTTATTATAATTACCCAAATAAAAAAGAATATTTACAAAAATAAATAAAATAAAAACTAAAGAAAAAAAAAGGAACATTAGTTTACAAAAAAATAAGAAAAAATATATTTATTTATAAAGTTGGACATGATCTAGAATGAAAACCTAGGGCCTACGTACCCTTTAAATAGATCAAAGCCCATGTAGTTAGGGGGTAGAAAAGCGTGTCACTTGGTTGGTTTTTTTTAATAAAAAATGTTTATTTAATTTATTTGAGAAAACTTTTTTTGTTTGGTTTGTATTTTTTATTTATGAAAGCAATTTCTTCATTTTTTCATGAAAGATATTTTTTCCATTTTATTTTCATTTATAAAAACATGTTAAAATATTTTTTTCCCTTTTTTTTGAAAGAGAACCTAAGAAAAGGATAAAGAAAATAGAAGTTAAACAAAAAGGAAGTCAATGGTGAGGAGATTTTTGCGTACCTTTTATCCTCGAAAGGTATTCAAACAAACAAGATGAGAAAAGCACATGGGTATACCAACACACCACACAATTCATTGCATTTTCTTTTATCCAACTTATAAATCCCTTCAATTTTGATGACCATATATTGGGGGCAAGAGATCAAATTCAGTCAAGCATATAAGAGTCACAAAGTGTCAGGAACTATCAAAACAAAAAGGCTTTCTTGCAATACGATGTGTTAGCATTAGAGGAGAGAGCATGCAATCATTTCAACCATCAAAATATCACCATAAAAAAACCTGTCAGCAAAGTAATGGGTTCAAATATAGTAATATCAAATGGTTGGGATCACGTGAGCATTCAATGAACATAGAAGGAAACCAAATAAAAACATGGCTAGAGCTTTGTATGTAAGTGCCTCAATCTCATTGATATGTTCACTGGCAAGCATCTAGACATGTCATGAAGAATATTAGGTTATTCCAACAAATTTCTAAATCTCAAAACCCATGAAAGAATAAGGAGCGATGAAATGAGAAATTAAATTAGCACTCTACATTTCCTCCTTGCTCTCTCAAAACTCTTCTCAAATTAGCACTCTTCACAAATGGTCCTTCTTTTTTGAATTTTTATTTTTGAAATTTTTTATATTTTATGTTAAAAACTACCTAACTTGACCTAATCACCATCAATGGGGATTTCTTTTTTAATTTTTGTTTTTTAATTTTTTTTTTATTTTCTATCAATAAAACTTCCTAGCTTGTCCTAATCACCATTAATGGAGATTTTTTTTTTAATTTTCGTTTTTAATTAATTTTTTTATTTTTTCCCATAAGTAATTTTCTAATTTAAACCTATCAACATAATGAGAGATTTTTTTTTTAATTTCTAATTTTTATTTTTTGTTTATTATGTTTTCCCCACAAGCAACTTCCTAATTTAAACCTATGAATAGGAGATATTTTTTTATATATATTATTTTTATATTTTATATTTTCCCTTAATTAATGACAATGTCAATTTGGACACTAATCATCATCAATGAGAGGATTTTTTTTATTTTTTTTTATTTTTTTTCCTTTTAATGATGATTGCCAATTTGGACACCGATTATTATCAGTAGGAGGATTTTTTTTTAATGTATTTTTTAATTTTTGAGTGGGGCTTGGACAAAATAGGGTGTTTACAATAGTATTTGATGTTTGAAAAGTAAAGATGGGAATACTCTGCTATGGTAGAATTGTGGGTTTAATCCTCTCTGTTTGCCATAATACTGTGATTATCCTAAGATTTTGATTAAGCATATGGATAATCGAGTTTTAAGGAAAGGATTTTTACAAATTTCATGTGTTGTTTGTGTTGTCCCCATATCGGCTGGGGAGGGGTGTCAAACCTCTTTACCATTTTGATATTTGCCCAAAGTGAAAAATGCACAGTTCTACAAGTATACAGAAATAGCACAAATATACTAATAAAGTGTACTTGTTTACAATACAAAAGTTCCCCAAAGGGTTGAAAATTTATACAAAGTTTGTCCAAAACTAACAGAACAAACTACAATAACCAACAACTGCATCTTCTTGATCGAGAATCACTATTATAAAATATAGATTTAGTGGCACTAATCTTATGACACTTCTTCAAATAAGCGCCGGAGGAGACTTCTATTTTTTTAAAATAATACTTGTTGCAGCTATGGCACTTTCTTGGTCAAGTGTCATAGTTGTCTAATACCTTGTATAGCGCTTGCTTAGGGAAGCGCCATACAAGGGGTTATTTTATAAAAAAAAATTAGACCCTTTATATGGAGCCTACCTGGACAAGCATCATAGCTGATCTTATTTTTTATAAAAAAAAAATATAGGCCTTATAGGCAAGCGCCATATCTTTAAATAATCAAGAAAAGAAAAAGAAGAAGTTATGGCTGTTAGGTAAAAAAATCAAGGCCTTCCATAGAGCTTGATAAATCACGCGCCATTGAAGATTAGCCTTCAAAGACGCTTAACTCATCAAGTGCCATTGAAGGCATTGTTAGGATCGGCTGGCACAACGGAAGAATTTCAAAATTTCGCCAATCCCTATTGGGGATCTATCAATAGTGTTTAAACAGAGATAGGAAGAATTGTACCTTTCTTTTTGTGTGTTCTTGGCTTTCATCTTCAAAAGACAACACATCGATCAACTCCCTCTACCGGTTTCCACACGAATGTTACTCCAACATGAACTATATGCTAGCGCCTCCAATGTGTCCTAGAGTTTTTCTTGCAGCTCTGAATTCTCATCCGTACATGAGTTTTTCTTCTCCATCTTTTTTTTATAGCCCATGAGGGCTATATTCAAATTTTATAATTAATCTTGATTAATTTTGAAATTAATTAACCCTTAATAATCTTGACGATCTAATTAAATAAATTTGGTTTAATTAAATATGTCATATAGTTTTAATTTAACTTTTTTATTTAATTTGAATAAAGAGCCAATAGATTTAATTTATCCTTATAAATTAAATCTGAGATATTATATCTCCATCATGTTAGTTATTAAATTTAATTTATCTAATAAAGTTAAATTTAAAACTAACATAATATAAACATTGTCTCGTATTGGGCCATTCTTGTGTGTGTCCCTATAAGCCCATATGAAGTTGGCAGTGGGCCAATAACTATACGAACCCATAAGTTATAAGCGGCTTCTAGCAAGATATTAGGACTACCTAATTCATATAAGGATCGTTAACACGATGCAACCTATCATACAACTATGTCATTTCCCTTTTGTCACGATATTTCGGTCAAGGATGGGTTATGGATGATGTCATCCTCCTATTCCTGACTATTACATTCCAGATTCTTGAGTAGTCTGACAATAGAAATTGAAACTCATTTCCATTGTAGTATGACCATACATTTCTCAGACTCACTCATCAAAGGGTCCAGTAATATCTCTCTACTAATGTGAGGAACAAATTCCATCTTGACTATTCATATTCCTCTGTATGAAAAACCACCAAGCTCGATCATAGCCTTTATCATCTCCCCGTCAAAGGTGACTTTTGACTATTCATATTCCTCTTTATGAAAAACCACCTTCCATGGTTCTGTACTACCTTATGACTCTCAAACTTCTTCGACATGTACCTTGCCCCCACTAGTTCTTTTAGAGATAAACTCTCTTTCTACAAGCTTACCATTTTGAATAACAAACGCTTTGTTATCACTGGGATTGTAGACATAGTATCCTTTCATTTCCTTAGGATACCCCATGAAAAGGTACTTTGAGGATCTGGGCACTAATTTATCTAAGGCTTGTTGCTTAACATATACCTCATATCCCCAGATCTTTAGAAAAGATAAACTTGGTCTCTTTCCAGTCTATATCTTATATGGTGTCTTTTCAATTGCCTTAGATAGAACCCAATTTAGTGTGAACGCAGTTATTTCTAGAGCATGTCCCCAAAAGGATGGTGGAATATCTGTTTGACTCATCATAAATCGAACCATATCTAATAGTGTTTGATTCTTATGTTTAAAAATGCCATTCCATTGTGGTGCTCCTGGAGGAGTCAATTGTGAGATTATCCCAAAACTCCTAAGATTGTCCATGAACTCTTAGCTCAAACATTCACTACCTCGATCAGATTGAAGTGCTTTAATTATTTTGCCAAGTTGGTTTTTTTTACTTCATTTTGGAATAGTTTGAACATCGCAAAAGATTCAGATTTATGTTTTATTAGAAAGATATAGCCATATCTACTAAAGTCATCTATAAATGTAATGAAGTATATATAACCTCCTCTGGTAGCTATATTTAATGGTCCACATATATCTGTATGTATAGGGCCCAATAAATCAATGACCCTCTCACTATGCCCTAAAAAGGTGCCTTTGTTATCTTTCCTAATAAGCAAAATTCGCATGTATCATAAGATTCAAAATCAAATGTGTTACGAAATCCATCTTAATAGAGTTTAGAAATGTGTTTCTCACTTATATGGCCTAGACGACAATGCCATACGTAGGTCAGAATTAAATCATTTGATTTTATCCTTTTAGTCGTTACGTTATAGATATTCCTATTATTAGGATGTTCCAAATTTAATATATAATGACCAACATGCAAATCACCAGCAGCATAGAAATGTCATTATGATAAATAGAACATTTATGATTCCCAGTATTGGAAGTATAACCTTCCTTATCCAAATAAGAATGAGAAACAATGTTACTACTCAAAGCAGGAACATAATAGCAATTGTTCAAAACTAAGAAAAGCCTACTGGGCAGAACTAATTCATAAGTGCTTACAACTAAAGTAGAAACTCTTGCTTTATTTCTAAATCATAGGTCCACCTAGTCCTTCTTCAACTTTCTACTATCCTTGAGACCCTGCACATTTGTACATATGTGAGAACCACATACAGTATCTAATACCCATATAGAAGAAGTACAAAAATGAGTGTCTATAATATAAATACCTGAAGCGATAGCCCCACTATCCTTCTTGTTCTTTTTCACATCTTCTAGGTAGAGTTTGCAATTCCTCTTTGATAACACTCCATATTTTGTACATTTAAAGGATATTTTGAAGATAATTGAAGAGTTATCAATCCTAAATTAAAGGGATTTATTGGAGATTTTGATAAGATATCAATTTGATGCATAATTTAGGGGTTTTACTTTAACTATAATAATTTTAATCTAAAATAAAAATAATTACATATAGGATAATAATAATAATAATAATCCAATGTTTTGGAAAAAAAAGAAAAAAAGAAATCAGCTTTTATTTTATTTTATTCTCTTAATCCTATGACATTAGGTGACGTGTTTTTCTTTTTGGATGAGAAGCTATGGAGCTAAGTCTAATTATTTTATCTAATAGGAGAGCATGTGGGGCGCATATGAGAGGGAATGAATTAGATCAGCTGCGACGCCGTTTTGCAAAAAGTGAAAGGAATACCTAATGGACTAAAGAAAGAAAAGAGAAGCCACGGAAAAAAGGCAATGGGGGAGCCGCAATTGATTTTAAGAAATCAGCGGAGAAGCAGAGGTTCATCTCTTGATTGGGGGCAGCCGCACAGAAAAAAAAGAAAAAGAGTGAGCTACAGAGCAGAAAACTCAGTGGAGAGAATTGGAGGGGTGGTGCCATCGACATTGGAAGCGCAGCTGAAGGAGGGGAGACTGTGGATCATTATCATCAAGAGCTAGAGAGCTGCGATTTTCTAAAGTTCAGCATCGTCTTTATTCATGATTTCTGATGAGAAATAGAGCTCGACAGAATAGAGCTCGTCGAAGGTGTCTTTTGGACTAAAGGAGACATCACCGTTGATGAAATTTGAACTGAAGTAGAGAGAGAAATCTAGAGCAAAACAGACCGAAGGGAAAGAGGAATTTGGCAATCTCTGTTCACTATCTTCTTGCTCTTGAACTTGACAATGAAGAAGGGAAGGACATTGGCACAGTGATATGTTATAATTTCTTGTCATTAAAATCTGATCGGTCTTCTCTATTTCTTTTATGGCTATGAATTCTGAAATTGTTGCTGAGTTGCCTAGAATTAAAGCCATGTGTGGCTAGTTGTTTTTGAACCTAGAGTAGTTATGAACTAATTTGAGGATTTGAGTATGTATGAACTAATTAATTGTGCTTAGTGCTATTTTTGTTTACCTAATCTTGTATTAATTTATCTACTTAGTGGTTGATCACCACTAAGTATGAATTTGGGGAATTTAGATTAGCCTTGGAATAGGGATCTTAATTGGACCACATATTATTTAATGTGGGATTAGAATTTTTCTAATTTGCCAATAGGATAGGAATATACCTATTGGACCTATATAATCATATTAGAGTGAATTTGGACATTTGTTGCCCCTTAAGTAAATTAGTTAGGAATAACAATTTTAACTTGAGAGAGGAGTATAAGTGATTGGAAGATACTTATATTCATTTATACTCTAGATTGACAAATTAACATTAAGTGCTTTTAATTGGATAAATACATGCTCTAAGACTTGAAGAAGGGATTAACCACTCTAGGTTGTTTTTATCAATTGAAGTCTTTAAATCGTTAGATTTGTTTCTTTTGCAATTGTTTAAATAGTATTTCAATCTCTTCCTTTGATTTGCTCAACTTAAATGAAAATGGGAATTTTAATGCCTAATTATCTATTACCTTGGATCTCTATGGGATGACCTTGATTTGCTATTATACTATTTCAACAGTCCGTACACTTGCGGAGCTTATTTAAAAATTTAGTAGCATCAAGTTTTTGGTGCCGTTTCCGGGGATTCAAGGCAATTGGTGATTAGAATTAGAAATCCCTTAGTAGTTTTAGCTTGAGCAGTGTTATTTTATTTTTTTTTGTTCTTTGTGTTAGTGTGATACTCTTGAGATCTATTTTGTCTTTTAGGTACTTTAGTATATGCCCCGCAGATCCAAAGCACCTAAGATACCACAAAAAACAAGGAGCGTCCAAGAAATTTTGGAAGCTACAAAACCTCATACTCAACCAAAGAAAGGTGTACACACTGAGACTATAGTAATGGTTGAGGATGAAAATGATCGCTTGGGTGTTAATGATTTCTTGGGAAGACAATCTCATGAAATCAGGAATCTAAGTTCCTGAATTTCAAGCTAACAACTTTAAGATAAAGCAAACTATGTTGAAGATGCTTGAGCTACATGGTCAGTATGCCAGAAATGATTTAGAAGGTCCAAATCAACACTTGATTCAATTCTTTGATGTTTGTGACCCATTCAAGCAAAATGGAGTTCCTAATGATGTTATTCGCCTTAGGCATTTTCCTTACTCTCTACAAGGAAAAACCAAAGAGTGGCTCAACAATTTAGAAGAGGGTAGTGTTACTTCTTGGGATAAATTGGAGGAAAAGTTCAGATCAAGATTCTTTCCTTATAACAAGATAGTGGATGCTAGAGCTGCTCTAACACATTTTTGCCAACAGTTTAGGGAGCACCTATATGAAGCTTGGGAGAGGTTCAAGTTTCTTGTTAGGCAGAGTCTTGGCTATAATTTTGAGAAATGGGTCTTACTTCAAATCTTCAGCACCTAGTTGACTCTCGAATCTAGATCAGAATTGAATGTTGTGACTAATTGAGGAATTACAAAGCAAACGGTGAATTATGTTTGGGGATGCTTAGATGACTTATCAGCTAACTTTATTCAGAACAACAATGACAGAAGATTTGTGAAGTCTACTGAAAGAGTTAATGAGGACACTTCATCACAATTGGTTGGAATGTTAAATGCCCTCAACAAGAGGTTTGATAATCTTGAAGCTCAAGTACACCGATCCAATAGTAGACACATAGGAGTTAATGCTATTTATGCTCCTTGTGATTATTGTGGAGATGGACATGCTACTGGACAATGCCTTATATCTCAACAGATAGAACCAGTCAATTATGTTGGAAACTACCGTGGCAATAATTAGAGTAATCCATACTCCAATACCTATAATTCTGGGTGGCGTAAAAATCCTAATCTATCTTGAAAACATGGTGCAACTCTTAATGAAGCATCCACTTCTAATATAAAGCCAATGGCACCTCCTGGTTTTTATCACTTGGAAAAGAAAGTTAAGCTTATTCAAGAGCCCAAACCTAATCTTGAGGCAATGATATCTCAACTTGTTAGTTTTCAGCTAAAGAGTTTTTAAGATCAAGCTGCTACTAATGCAACATTTAGTTCATCCATCAAGAATCTTGAGGTTTAAGTGGGACAACTTGCAACTAATGTGAATACATTACAACAAAGAGAATTGCCAAGTAATACTATGACTAATCCTCGTAGAGATGGACAAGAGGAATGTAAAGCTCTCATATTAAGAAGTGGTAAGGAGTTACTTGAGATTCCCCATCTAGTAAAGAAACCTTTAGCTTCTAATGGTGATGCAACTCTTGAAGTTGTTATAGAGAATGATGAAGAGCCTACTTAGAAGGTACATGGAAAAGTGAATGAAGCAAAAGTTGATAATGAGTCTAAGAAAAGTGAAGTTAAGAAGAAGGCTACTAATGAGAATCTTAAATAGGTACCACCTTTGCCATTTCCTCAGAGATTCTAGAAGAAGGCTTTAGATGAGCAATACAAGAAGTTCTTGGGAATTTTCAAGTAACTCCACATCAATCTCCCTTTCCTTGAAGCTTTAGAGCAAATGCCTCAATATGTTAAGTTTCTAAAGGAGATATTGAGTAAGAAGAGGAAGTTTGGTGATTATGAAATAGTACCTCTCACTAAAGAATGTAGTGCTATTATTCACAACAAGTTGCCACCTAAACAGAAAGATCCTGGTAGTTTTTCTATACGTTGCATAATTGGAGAAACATTTCAAGGTGGACTATTATGTGATCTAGACTCAAGTATCAACTTGATGCCACTATATGTGTTTCAAAAATTGCAAGTTTGTGAAGCTCATCCAACCTCTTTGACACTTCAGTTAGCTGATCGAAGTTTAGCTTATCTAAAGGGTGTCATTGAAGATGTTTTAGTTAAAGTTGATAAGTTTATCATCCCAACTGATTTCATTGTATTGGATTGTGATGAAGATAGTACTCTCCCACTTATTGTAGGAAGACCCTTCTTAGCTAGAGCTCAAACTTTGATTGATGTTGAAAACGGGGAGATCAAGTTAAGAGTGAATGATGAAGAGGTTATTTTTAACATGAACAAGGCATTTAAGTATCCTAGGGACACTACTTATTGCTTCAGGGTTGATTTATTAGATGAGGTTATTCAAGAAACTTTGGATTCCTATACTATAAAGAACCTTTAGAAGCTGTGTTACTTGGGCTTGATGATATCGAAGAAAGGAATCTAGTTGAATGCAAAAGGTTACTTGAAGCTTCTTCTCCTTACAATAATCAATCAAGGCAATTTGAATTGTTGGAGATGGAATCAAGGCAAACTTCTTTAAAGCCTTATATTGAACAAGCACCAATTTTGGAGCTGAAGCCCTTACCTTCACATCTTGAATATGCATACTTGGGTGAATCTGAGACAGTTCCTATTATCATATCTTCTTCTTTATCTGAAGATCAAAAAGAAAGGTTGTTGAAAGTCCTTGGGGATCACAAAAGGGCTTTGGGTTGGACAATAGCTGACATCAAAGGTATAAGTCCTTCAATTGTAATGCATAAGATACTTTTGGAAGATGATCATAAGAAGTTTATTCAGAATCAGAGAAGATTGAATCCTATGATGAAGGAAGTGGTCAAGAAGGAAGTGATTAAGGGGTTAGATGTTAGAATCATTTATCCCATCTTAGATAGTTCATGGGTTAGTCCAGTATAATGTGTTCCTAAGAAAGGAGGAATGACCGCTATTGCTAATGAGCACGATGAGCTCATTTCTACTCATACAGTTACTGGTTAGAAAGTGTGTATAGATTACAGAAAGTTGAATGAAGCGACACAGAAGGATCATTTCCCACTCCCTTTCATTGACCAGATGTTAAACCGGTTAGCTGGTAAAGAATTCTTTTGTTTCTTAGATGGGTATTTTGGTTACAATCAAATTGTTGTTTCTCCTAAAGACCAAGAAAAGACTACATTCACATGTCCTATAGTACCTTTGCCTTTAGAAGAATGCCATTTGGTTTGTGTAATGATCTACTACTTTCCAAAGATATATGATGAGCATATTCTCTAATATGATAGAAGAGATAATGGAAGTATTCGTGGATAACTTCTCGGTCTTTGGTGAATCATTTGAGGAGTGTTTAATACATCTAGATAAGGTGTTGAGGAGATGTGATGAGACAAATCTGGTTCTTAATTGGGAAAAGTGTCATTTCATGGTGACCGAAGGGATAGTTCTTGGTCACAAGGTTTCAAAAAAGGGCTTAGAAGTTGATAGAGCAAAAACTTATGTGATTGACCAACTTCCTCCTCCTTCTAATGTCAAAGCTGTAAGAAGTTTCTTGTGTCATGCTGGATTTTATCGCCGGTTCATTAAATATTTTTCCAAGATTTCAAAGCCTCTTCCACATTTACTTGAGAAAGATACTCCTTTCTATTTCAATGAGGAGTGCATAAAGGCTTTTGAAGAATTAAAGGTTCGATTGATTTCAGCTCCTATTATTGTGGCTCCTGATTGGTCATTACCTTTTGAAGTGATGTGTGATGCAAGTGACTATGCTGTAGGAGATGTGTTGGGGAAAGGCCTGCCAAGATATTCCATCCCATCTACTATGCAAGTAAAACACTAGTTGTAGCTCAGGTAAATTACTCAACTACTAAAAAGAAATGCTTACTATTGTGTTTGCTTTTGAAAAGTTTAGAGTCTACTTGATGGGTGCTAAGATCTTAGTCCACATTGATCATGCTGCTATAAAATATATGTTAGGGAAGAAAGAGTCAAAACCTAGATTGATAAGATGGGTTTTGTTGTTATAGGAACTTGATGTGCATATAGTTGATAGGAAAGAATTGAAAATCAAGTTGCTGATAATTTGTCTAGGATTATGAACTCTTAAATTGTGTGAATGACTTGTTGGTTAATGAATATTTCCTTGATGAACAGTTGTTTGCTATGAGTAGTTATGGTTTGCCCTGGTATGTTGATATTGTGAATTATCTTGTGTGTGATATGTTACTTCCTGATTTGACTTTCTATCAAAGAAAGAAATTTTTGCAAGATGTTGCTTACTATATATGGGAAGAGCCATTTCTTTTCAAGAGATGTGCTGATCTGATCATTAAAAAGTGCGTGCTTGAGGTTGAACAGGAGGCAATTTTGACTGATTGTCATGTATCTACATATGGGGGACATTATGGGGGGCAAAGGACTGCATCTAAAGTGCTTGATTCTTGTTTTTATTGGCCTTCTTTGTTTAAAGATGCTCATCAGTTTGTTTCCAAGTATGATGATAGATGTCAAAGAACAGGTAACATTTCCCAGAGACATGAGATGCCACAATCTGGGATCTTAGAGGTGGAGTTATTTGATGTTTGGGGGATGGATTTCATGGGTCATTTCCCATCTTCAAGAGGAAACCAATATATTCTTGTTGCAGTGGAGTATGTGAGCAAATGGGTTGAAGCTATTGCTTGCCAAGTGAATGATGCCAATACCTTGATCCATTTCTTGAAGAAGTATATTTTTACAAGATTTGGTACTCCTAGAGTGATCATTACTGATGAAGGAACTCATTTAAACAACAAGAATTTCAAGGCTCTTTTGGCAAAATATGGAGTGCACCACCGGATGTCACTTTCATATCATCCCCAAACTAATGGCTTATGTGAGTTGGTTAACAGGGAGATTAAGAGGATCCTCGAGAAGACTGTAGGTCCTACTAGAAAAGATTGGTTTGATAAGCTTGATGATGCTTTGTGGGCATATAGGACTGCTTTCTGAACTCCAATTGGAATGTCACCTTATCAGTTGGTTTTTTGGAAAGCATGTCATTTGCCACTTGAGTTGGAGTATAAAGCATGGTAGGCAATCAAGAAGTTGAATATGGACCATAAAGAAGCTGGAGCTAAAAGGTTATTGTAACTGAATAACTTGGAAGAATTGCAACTTCAAGCATATGAGAGTTCAAGATTATACAAAGAAAAGACAAAGAAATGGCATGACAAGCATATCTTGAAAAGCAATTTTGAGCCCGGGCAATTGGTTCTTATCTTTAACTCAAAGCTTAAGTCTAGATGGTTTGGTCCTTTTAGAGTGGTTTCTGTGTCATCAAAGGGTGTAGTTGAAATTAAAAATGAGAGTATAGGAAATTGCTTTAAAGTGAATGGGCAAAGACTGAAGCACTATAATGGTGGTGAGGTGGATCGGCAAGTAATGGTTCATCATTTGTCACAACCTCCTTGAGTTTCTGACATAGTCTGGCTATGGACTATAAACCAAGTACTTCTTAGGAGGCAACCCAAGGTTTGGTTTGATGTTTTGTTTTGATTTTGTAGGACTTTTGTAGCCCCTGATGATGTATTCCACTTTGGTAGCCATAAGGAAGAGCATTCAAGAGCACAAGATGAGGATTGAGAGGGGAGTTTCCTTCTATTTTTCCTTACTTTATTTAATTGATAGTTGATAACATGTTCTGGACATGAGTGCTGGTTATTGTCTAACTTTGCATGTGATTGATATTTGTTATTGACTATTGATTTGAGTTGTGGCATTTGTGAGTGGTGCTCTATTGGTGGAAATTTAAAATTTTTGAATCTTCTACTATCCCTGCACTTGGACATGGTTATGTCTTCATCTCCATTACTTAGTGTTACTTGTTCACATTGAGGAAATGTGACATTTAAGTGTGGGGGTGGAGCGTAGCATTGATTTTGTATGACTTGTAATCAATTTTGAAAAATTTCTTTGATTTTGCGCATAAATAGAAAAATTTTGAAAACAAATTTTACTTTTCATGGAAGCTAGGATTTTACTTGTGAACATTAGCAAAGTTGGTTTGATTTGAATTTGAAAAGGATTGAGTTTAATTAGAATTTGGTTCTATCTTCTTGGAATGTTAGTACATAGGCAAAGAATTTGGTTTGGATGATTGACTTTAGGATGTTAAATACCAGTTAGAAATTTGAGCTTAAATATTCATTTCTTTCAAGAAGGCGTACACTTAATCCTTTGCTTTACCCTATTTGAGCCTTAATTTGTTTTTAAAAGAAAATTGCATAGAGTAAATAGCCCTTTGTTTGATAAATGCAATTTTTATATCTTTTCTCTCCCATTCATTTACTACTTTAATTAGTGCTAAATAAAACAATTTTAGAAAAGAGTGAAGGGATTAGAAAGTCAATGTTATGTGAGTTATGTAGATAGGAAAAAAATGAAATAGAAAGAAAGGTGTACATAAAAAAAAGAGAAAAAGAAAAAGAAAAAAAAGAGAAAGAAATATGCAAAAAAATTAAAAAAAACAAATAAAAAAAAAAGATTGTTGAATCTAAGTGAGTTTGTTTTCTTTAAGTAATTATTCCTTCATTCTTCATGAATTTCATTAAGTTGCTTAGCACTAATTAAATTATGCTTCCATACCATTTGACCACTTCCGTTTCATTTTCCTACCTTATTCATTACAACCTTTGGAAAAGTTCTTTTGCTTTGTGTGAGCAATAGGATAATGTAGTAGAGATGGAGATAATAAACAAGCTTATGGTAGATGGGTTGCAATAAGTGGAAGAGAGTGAAACACAAGCCCTTTAATTATCTTGAGAGAAGAGTGCAAACACTTCACTTGTGAGGAACATTTTATTGTCATTTGTCCTTGCTAAATTACTTGCATTTCTACTTCCATTCTAAGAAGGTGGAAAAGAGTTTTCAAGAAAGCTTTATTCTTGAAAATTTGAATTAAATCCAATTTTGTAGTGTTTGTTTTGATAATCTTGCTTCCATGATTTTCTTTGTTTGTTTGATGTTTTAAAATCTTGAGGATAAGATTTGATGCAAGTGTGGGGGTGTGATAACTCTTCATATGTTGTACATTTGAAGGATATTTTGAAGATAATAGGAGAGTTATCAATCCTAAATTAAAGGGATTTATTGGATATTTTGATAAGATATCAATTTGATGCATAATTTAGGGGTTTTATTTTAAATAGAATAATTTTAATCTAAAATAGAAATAATTCAATATAGGATAATAAGAATAATAATAATACAATGTTTTGAAAAGAAAAAGAAAAAAAGAAATCAGGTTTTATTTTATTATCTTTTATTTTATTCTCTTAATCCTATGACACTAGGTGATGTGTTTTTCTTTTTGGATGAGAAGCTGTGGAGCTAAGTCTAATTATTTTATCTAATAGGAGAGCATGTGGGGCATATATGAGAGAGAATGAATTAGATTAGATGTGACGCCGTTTTACAAAAAGTGAAAGGAAGACCTAATGGACTAAAGAAAGAAAAGAAAAGCCATGGGAAAAAGGCAGAGGGGGAGCCGCAATTAATTTGAAGAAATCAGCGGAGAAGCAGAGCTTCGTCTCTTGACTGGGGGCAGCCGCACAAAAAAAAAGAAAGAGAGTAGGCTACAGAGCACAAAACTCAGTGGAGATAATTGGAGGGGTGGTGCCGTCGACATTGGAAGCGTAGCTGAAGGAAGGGAGTACTGTAGATCATTATCATCGAGAGCCAGAGAACTATGATTTTCTAATGTTAATCACCGTCTTCATTCGTGATTTCCGATGAGAAACAGAGCTTGACAAAACATAGCTCATCGGAGGTGTCTTTTGGACTAAAGGAGACATCACCGTCAATGAAATTTGAACTGAAGCAGAGAGAGAAAGCTAGAGCAAAACAGACCGAAGGGACAGAGGAGTTTGGCAATCACTGTTCACCATCTTCTTGCTCTTGAACTTGATAGTGTAGATGGGAAGGACATCAGCACAATGATATGTTATAATTTCTTATCATTAAAATCTAATCGGTTCTTCTCTATTTCTTTTATGGCTATGAATTCTGAAATTGTTGCTGAGTTGACTGGAATTAAAGCCAAGTGTGGCTAGTTGTTTTTGAACCTAGAGTAGTTATGAACTAATTTGAGGATTTGAGTATGTATGAACTAATTAATTGTGCTTAGTGCTATTTTTGTTTACTTAATCTTGTATTAATTTATCTACTTAGTGCTTGATCACCACTAAGAATGAATTTGGGGAATTTAGATTAGCCTTGGAAGAGGTATCTTAATTGGACCACAGATTAAGTAATGTGGGATTAGAATTTTTCTAATTTGCCAATAGGATAGGAATATACCTATTGGACCCATATAATCATATTAGAGTGAATTTGGACATTTGTTGCCTCTTGAGTAAATTAGTTACGAAAACAATTTTAACTTGAGAGAGGAATATAAGTAATTGGAAGATACTTATATTCATTTAAACTTTAGATTGACAAATTAACACAAAGTGCTTTTATTTGGATAAATAGATGCTCTAAGATTTGAAGAAGGGATTAACCACTCTAGGTTGTTTTTATCAATTGAAGTCATTAAATCATTAGATTTGTTTCTTTTGCAATTGTTTAAATAGTATTTCAATCTATTCCTTTGATTTGCTCAACTTAAATGAAAATGGGAATTTTAATGCCTAATTATCTATCACCTTGGATCTCATGGGACGACCTTGATTTGCTATTATACTATTTCAACGGCCCGTACACTTACGGTGCATATTTAAAAATTTAGTAGCATCTTCCAGGTAGAGTTTGTAATTCCTCTTCCAATGACTAGGTTCATTGTAAAAGTAGAAAACTCCTTCCTTTAAAGGCTTTGCTTTCTTGGGTATAGGCTTGGTTTTGACCTTGTTCGACTCTTTGGTCTTACCACTTGAGACATTACCCTTCCATTTGCCGTTACCTTTCATTTTTATACCCTTTCCTTTCTAAATCATCAAAATAGTACTGGGCTTTTTTTAAATGCTCTGGTCAACAGTTTTAAGCATCCTATGCAGCTCAGAAATTGGTTTCTTTATGTTGTTCAAGTTGTAGTTCATAACAAGCTGGTCATAACTCTCTAGGAGTGAGCTCAAGATCAAATCCGTAGTTAACTCTTAGATCATAGGAAATCCAAGCCTCTAAAGGAGGATGATGATTTTAATAATATATCCCAATTTAATTAATTAATTTTCCCAATTTCATATTATTACAAAATTTTGTTAGATTTCTTCCCAAACTTTGAAAAGTCATAACTAATCCTAGCAAAATCAAATTAGAGTGATTCTATAGATTATAGAACCCTTATTGAGTATAATTTCAAGAAACAATATAGCCCTTTGCCAATTTGAAGCACATCATTCCCATATTTTTAGTCTTTACATGTTGTTCCAGAAAGTTCACAGTTTTTATGATATGAATTCAAAAATTCATAACTTTTTGTATATAACTCTAATTGAGTCATATGTACCTATCAAATTAAAGCTTATAATGTCTACTTTTACCTTCTAAATCTCATAATTTTTTTCATCAGTTGATCATACAAAATCACATGACAAGCTCACTGCCTCATAGGCGATTTCACATAAAACATAATTATATTCTCCAAAATTCACCATTTTATTCCCTTTAATGCCTCACAAATATAAGAAATGTTAGGGAATAAGTTCAAGACATCAGATAAATTAGGGCTTAGCATTCCTCTTAATTTAGGCTTATTCACAAGCTCTAATCCCAAAAGTCAGGATATTACATTTCTCCCCTCGATCAATAAATTTCATCCTCAAAATTTGAATGTCTTCTATTTAGGGATCCATTTTTATCACTCAATCCATCTCTTTACCATTTGTAGGCTCATAAGCCATGCAACATAATGATCATATTCGATATATCTCTTTCATATGCAAGCTCATCGATCAGATAATGCATTCATCATTTTCTCATCAAAGTTCTCAGATATTATTCGGCATTCATCATTCATTTAGTACATTGTATGTAGCATGTAATCAAACACAGGACCCACTAGTCCATTCCCATAGTGCTTGATTCATTAAGCCTCATCACCTTAACTCACATATTTTACACCCAACTTATCGAATGCAAGCAACCAGTGCAGTGCAACCCTCCAAGCCATTTCGGGGTATGAGCCTCCCGATCATAGATTTATTAGTTGCATCTTTTTCTGTTTCCCATGTATGTGTGTGAATTGCCTATTAGCCTCCACACATTCATCCTGTTACTATTCACATATGCTGCTTGTTTGTTATACATAGGCAATGCAATTCATTACTATATAAAATGTTTTCTGGTCTTACTGTCTAAGGTCATTACACTATGCAACATACATATCAGGCCTTACTACCTCTATTCTCTGTTTTGTATTCATGGGCTACCTAGCCCATTACTGTACTGATTATCCATTAGAACACTTAGTTCATTATTCTAGGCTTTATTTCCTTGTTGGGACACTACTCGGTGTATTTAGCCTTACAGTTTATGTCATTTTACTTGTACAATGCTAAGTATGCCAGTGTTACCGGCTTGTACAAACATGTACACTGGGATGTATCTGTAATATATCTATCTGTATTTATGCCTGCCAGTTCGGTGTTCAGGACCAAATGACTATTTGACCCTTACTGGCTGTACTATGTGTATTGTTCGGGATCAAATCACTATTTGAACCTTACTAATGATAATGTGTGCACTGTAACATTAATGGGTAAGTAATTCTGTTAGGCTACGGCTGTTACATCATAACATATCCCAATAAATGTCTATTTACATCTGTGTAGACCATAAAGATTGATTGTGGATCTGGGATTGTTAACATTGGTGCTATTGAGAGGTGTTCACCACTATACAACCCTAGTACACTAGGGCTCTATTAGAACCGGCTGACACACAAGAAGGGGGATGAATTGAGTGTATGATAAAAATTTAAGGACTTTGAAAATATTTTTGTATCATAACGAAAATGGTAAATATAAAGGTAATAAATTATAAATCAACAGTTAGATTAAATAATATATACTAGAAATGTAAGAGCTTAGGGAAGAGAATATGCAAACTGTGATTTATCCTGGTTCAGTTCAATCTTTGATGGCTTGCGTCCAGTCCTCTGGCTCCTCCTGAGATTTTCAAATCCACTATCTTCCTTTTTAATCCATGCATAAGAAAAGACTTTACAAACCCACAAGTTTAGCTAGATACTTGTGAAACCTTTTTCAAATCTCTCACCAAGATACTTCCCCTTATGGCAAGTCTTACGAGTAGAGCAATCCCAAAGACCTTTCCCTCCTTCTTACCTGTGCAAGTCTTACGAGCAGTAATGTTTTCTTCTACTTACACCCCTGTAAGTCTTACGAGCAGCAACGTTCTCTACTACTTGCACCTTGTAAGTCTTATGAGCAGAAAGTCTTACCAACGATTATCTCAACAGCTTCCCCCATAAGGAAATCAACCCACTCAAGATCCCTCTACCTTGAGATCAATTTAGAAATACAACTAAAAGTGTTTACAAAATTTCTCAAAGAGTGGATAAAATGAACACTGAAGTACAATATAAATAATCACTATCTCAATTATAAGTAATATAGAAACTGCAAAATAGAGAGTGTTTGGGTTGAATTGTATGACTCATGACATTCGCATGTTGGCAACGTTGCAATGTTCTCTACTTTCTTTTCTTCTCTGAATGCTACCATATTTATAGATGAGTTGTAGAAGATAACTTTGTAAGCATTCATCTGTTGGAGTCCCATTGCTTCATTTGACCATTGTATGCATTTAAATAATGAACCACTATGAAACGTATGTTGTAGAGAGGAACGTCTCATTGAAGAGTGGAATGATTCATTTTGAACTGTACGTCATATTGTGGAGTGGCATGTTTCATAGAAAAGCAAGATTTAAGCATTTGAATATTCGAAAATCTTTCATTGTGTGTCCGTTACTTGTCATGGTAGGTAGTCGTCATTCGGTGTGTAATGATGAATTCCGCCATAATTGACTTTCTTATTTAAATCTGTAATCTGAACATTTAATATCCTATTTCATTCCTGAAATATATGTTAGTTAATGTTTAGATATGATAACAAGTGAAAACACAATGATTCAATAACATTTAACCATATTCAGATTGTTCATTGAGTGACTCTGTTTTGTTTTGGTTTCTCAGAGTCTCACTAGAGTTCTTCAATTCTCACTCGAGTGCTTGTGTGTTTTGTACTACAAGCTTCAGCTTCTGTGTAACACTCATATCATTTTTATCAAGAGCGTGATTTCATACTTGCGGGTGATATGGGTCCTCACTCGAGTGCATTGATAATTACTTGAGTGCATCAGTATTCTCAGATTTAGGCTTCATTTCAGGACAACACTTGCAGCTAAATATTCAAGAGTGCATTTTGCACTTATGAAGTGTTACATTCACACTCAGTGCAGTATGGCTCACTCGAGTGCATTTCATATTTTCATGTTCTAGCTTTTTCTCTAGCAAACACTTACTGCTCTTCATTCACAGGACTCGAGTGTAATCTTTCTCCTCTCTCAAGTGTTACCTTTCATGCTCAACTGCTCTTCACATTTCTCTGGTCATATTTCTTCTCGGGTTAACACTTTCATGTCAACACTTGCATAACTCGAGTGTAAACCCTCACTTCATTTGAGCGTATTGTCATTCACTTGAGTGTAGCTCAAATACTTCTACTTCATAGCCACTTCTGGACAACACTCGCACCAAAATATCAAGAGTGCATTTTTGTGCTTGTGAGTGATATGGGGCTATGTCAAACTTGATTTATTCATTTGATTCTAAATATGAAAAATGATGTGTCATAAAAAAAACTTTTGTCATATACATTCCAATGCAAAAAGAATCAGCTCAAAATTCCTTGTATTCTGTAAGTTATGATCGAAAGAGTCTCTATCGCACTAGACCGCACAAACATCAACTTCTAGAAGGCATAACTCCTAGAATATAACTTCAAATTAGGCAAATTACCTATCCATGGAAAGCTCTTTGAGTATAGTTTCATATGGGACTGATTTTATCTCAGTCTGATATGTCGTTTTTGAGTTCTATTCAAAATACCCAACCTATCTTGAAACGTGATGGTGATTTCAGTGTCATCTTCCATGATTCATATCTCTTTTAGCTGAGCTTCTTTCAATGTGATCTTAGAGAACATCTTTTTTGTTGTGAGTCTTCTTTCATATGCACTAGTTTCAACTCAATTTGACGTGTGGTTTGAGAGATATGGCCAAAATATTATACCTCTATTAGGCTAAATGAAAAACAGAGCTGAACAAAGTAGCCTTGACATGCGAGTGTGTTCTTCCTACACTCAAGTGCAACACCTCTAGCATTGGAGTGATGAGCTCAAACTTGAGTGCAACTTCTTTAGAATTGCCATAACTCATATATAAGTCATCATAGCTTTATATTAACCCATTCGAATTATTATTTGATCATAGAAACCTCCGGTATCATCATAGAAAATCCAATGTCACTTCTAAGAGCTTGAATCTTGATATTCACATTAGATCATGCAATTTCTTCTTTCTTCAATCTCTTGCTTCTTGATTTTATTCCCGATGATCATTCTCCATAACCCAACAAGACAGCTTCTTTACTTTTTTGATTATCTTCAATCTTTGCTGGACTAATCTACAAGATATGCAACATTAAACACAGCAATTAGTTAAAGTATAAATACATTATATAAACTTTTTGCTCTTACCATTTCACATCTATATTTGAAATCATCAAAACTAATCATATCTAAAAGATGATCCCAATTCCAGTTCACATGTGTCACCACAAACTACAAAGGTTGTGTGACTGTTGACCATATAGGTCATCACATTGTACACCACTATGGATGTAATACTATACACCATACTTGATGTAATATTGTACATCACTCTGGATGTAATATTGCACACTACTCTAGAAGTAATACTGTACACAATGCAGGGTACACCATGCTAGTTGTAATACTGTATACCATGCAAGGTGTAATATGGTTTATCACATATACTGTAACACTATTGACTATCAAGGCCATATTATGTGTTGGGATGATTAACACTGATGCGAACATCAACCCCTACTATAATTTTCAAAATTGTAGCTAGATTCACCACATTTCTGCTACCACTTTGATACTTCACACTATTAAATACAATATAGGTAAGGCTACATTATCTGCCCACCCTTGTCTTACTACCTCAATTAGATCTAACTTGGCCTCTGTAGTAACCCATTATCATCCATAGAAAATGTGATAAATAAATATTCCATGCACCATATAGTGTAAAATATAATCCATGTCATACCGTGTGTATACACAATGCTCAGGGCCGCTGTTCGGTTGAAACCCATACGTGTACCTCAGCCGAGTCCTTGACCACAGCTAAGTAATACTAGTGTACCTTAGCTAGGTCCTAGACCACATCTAGGTAATGTGCCCCAGGCACTACTATGTATCCATATTATACCGTGTGTGTACACAAAGTTCAGGGCCAACCATCCAGTTGAAACCCCTACATGTACCATAGTTGAGTCACCAACTACTACTAGGCAACACCAGTGTACCTTTGTTAGGCACCCAACCATAACTAGGTAATGTGTCTCCCGCATATGTTCATATCATAGAATGCAGTAACACACAACATATCAATAATCACATAGTATATGAGAGATAATAGCTACTACATTGGCCTTTCCTGGATAACCTTCCTAATGATCATTGATCATTGTTTGCTGTTTTATTATCTTGCCCTACGTTTGCTATATTAGATTTGGTCTAACTTCTTAACCTTGCTCAACATCTGAACCTCTTAGCCTTACCATCTTTGTGGTTTATTATATGAATAAGAAAGAGGTAAATATCATATTAACACAAGGGCATTTTTTTCATTTTACAAGTATTGGTTACATAGGTACTCCTAAAATTAAGTATAACAAATGTTTATTGTATTCAGGGAAGACCTGTAATAACATACAGTCCTCTAAAATACTGTACAACATGTGCTTACTCCTATTACATGACATATCACAACATGTAAATGTAACTTCCTAGGGGATCACCCATCCTAAGATTTCCCTGAGCTGAGCACGCTTAACTTTTGTGTACCCATGCCAAAATGTAGATACCGACTATATATATTGCCATTCGCCGGTACCCTGAGACTGTTCTTATCTCGAGAGTCATGCCAACTGTCATTGGTCAACCAAACATTGTTTGTTGATTCATATCAGTGTCAAAACAATTACCTGAATACGTATCGTAATATCACTACTACAAAAAGGGGTTTTAACGTCTAAAAACTGGGGGACGTCTATCTAGAGGGCGTAGTATGTTTTAAGAAAAGACGTCCCAAAAAAATGGGATGTCTAAGGTGAGACTTTAGTCATCCCAAATCTCAATTTAGGACATCTAAAGTCCTCCACCATGGGGACTTTAGACATCCCAATTCTGGATTTGGGACGTTAAAATTTTTGATGTTTTTTTTAAAATGATTAATTACATTCTGCATTTCCCAGCAATTTCAAACTGCAGAAACAGAATAGAAAATGGATTCATAAACCACAATATCCGTTACAAAATGGTAAGGATATCTAGCACTACAATCTTTAATATATTTACATACAATATCAACTCATACAACCTACTACTATGTACATGTACAATAACAACCAGAAAGTGTCAAAACACTGTCATTACATAACTACAAACTGATATGAATAAAAAGTTTACTACTCTATATTTTGAAGAAGATGTCCAGCCAAAAGGTCTCTAATCAAATTAAGGTCTTCACGTAGGTAGGCATCTTCATTATCCAAAATCTAAAAATTAGAAAATAAGCTTTGATGAAATGAATCAAGCAAATGAATTAATTAGCATTTTAATTAGAACACCAAAAATATTATCATTTTGAGAATGAAGAAGCAATTACCTTTTCAAAATCGCTAGTAATTCCACTTTAAGTGATGTTATACATATAAAGTATAACATAATATCCATATTCAATATTGCCAGGTTATCAAGGGCACTTTAAATCAAAGGCATGCAATTGGTTGTTAAAATCAATAAAGGTATGTCTAAAACGACGATCAATGAAACAATTAGAATCAAAACTACTTATTATAGGATAAAACCACTTTGGCTTTTTAACAACTGTACCCTCGCGTGACCCACCTAAGACTCTATATGTTTGACAACTACTATCATGAAAATCAAAATCAGCAAAAATTAGAACTATTCATTTTTTTAAGAGTCAATAAAATACAAACAAAATAACCTACGTGTTGAAGACGGATTTTGTATCTTTGTCTGGCCTTTTACGCAAGGGATCAAACCAATAGACTAGGTTGCGGCGAGGACATATAACACACAAACTCCAATGGTAACTATAACAACATGTACAGATTAAAATGAAGTTAAATGACAAGGCAATTTTTTATTAAACATCTTAAATTGACAAAATGAAAATATGAACCGTTGAACAATGGGTGCTAGATAACAACAAAGTTTGGTCTCCTGTCGTATTGGTATCCCCTGTCGTATTTGTAGGGCATAAGAATCCATACCAATCATGTCTTTCCATGCTTGTGTAGAGGCCGTTGAAGATGCTATAATAAAATTAAAATAAGGAATGAATTATTGAATGTATGAAATCAAAAAACCACTAAACGAATTCAATGGGAACATTGAAAAAAACTTATCAGATAGCAAATTTCACCCATCCTACATCTATCTCCTCCAACCTGGTAAACTGCTTAAGATCTGTATTGTCAATCGTGTAAGGATACTCTAATGTAAGGCCCATAATCCCTTCAGGTATCTTCAAGTCAACCTGTTTAATGCCCTTGTAGATTTGTTGCAGTCGTGCTAAGTAGGGCCATTTCCTCGCATCTTTGTCATCCTTTTAGAACATCAATAAACAAATTATTATTTGGATGTCAACATATTTTCAGTAATATTAAGGTAATGCCTACCATTGGAGGTGTTGCCTTTGAACCAATAAGATTTTGAGGCCAAAGGATAAAAGATCCTATCGCCTAACCTAACATGCTAACCTCTAGATCAGGAACAGGGATGGCTATACCTTCTTCCTCCTTTCTAACACTCGTCACATTCACCCTACAAAAATCATCCAGAATTTGCTGATGATGGTGGGTGGTAGCAAGTGTGTGAACGAGAGCATCGACAACAACACGCAACAGTGGATCCTCCAAATAGAGGGTAGAAGTCTAGCCTGACGCTAGAGTAGGAGAAGGGTCACCAAGTGGTTCCTCTAGAGGGTTGTAACTTCCTTTCGTGCTACTGAAGGCCAGGGATTCCTGAGTTCTATGCTCGTCCCTTACCCTTTACGCTTCAAACATCTTTGCGATTTCAAGTTGAAGTTTTGGCAATAACTCTTATCGGAGCTTGTCGCGAAGGTTGGCCTCGATCTCTCATTTGAGGTCCTCTCGAATCTTGGCCATAAGGTCCCTACTAGGTCCAGCTTGTGACGGATAATGTGATCTCGTCTAAAATACCTCACGGCACTAACTCCCTGTGTCTCTCCTCGAACACGACCAAGGTCATCTACCTTCCCAATAGCCATTGACAAGATGTCCATCCGTCTACTTGGATTAAACAAACCTTTGCTACTATGATCTTCCAATTCATCCTGTAGCATACAATTTATCGTAAATGTGTCAAAACCAATCTTGATATGCAACAAATTAGGTACTTATGGTATAACTACTTATAATCCTCGCAGCAACCTCAACACCAACCGGATTTATGTACTTCCTACCTTTAATCCTCCCTGCTTTCCATTTTTTGTGACGTGGAGGAGGTGTTGGGGCCTGGATAACAACTTTAAGATCAGATTCTGCTGCTTCCTTCATTTTTTGTAACTCTTCTTGCATCATTTACCGCTCAAGCTTCCGATTAAGGCATTTATTGTACTTAATGCCTATGAATGAAAAATAAATCAACGATATCAAGTATATGAAAATTAAAAGCTCTATATTATATGACAGAAATCTTACCAGAAATACAGGATCTGCCCGTGATACCGCAAATAACCTCCAGTCCTCTGGAGACAAATACGAATAATGTTGACATGGATCCTCACCCCTTTGGGCCCCTCGAATATACCTTGCTGTTAGCTTATTCTTGAAACCTTTCCATCGTATCTGAACCTCATCCATCCAGTGCCTGTACATCTCCCTGGTGTTTGAAGAAATTAGGCTTTGTCAGCTTTTATGCCTTGGTAACCTCTTCAAATTTTTAAACCAAGGATTGCAATATAAGGTACAATCCCAGATCGTCTCTCAAAGAGCCTTTTATTAATTACCTAGAAACTAGTGCAATGATTGACATGAAATGAGTTAAAAAAGATCTTTGAGCTTTTTATCTAACAACTAAATTGTAATTAAACTAAAATGCTTTTAAAACTAATATTTTTGGATTTTTGGAATAAAATTGATATGGAATGGAAATTGGTTAGAAATGCAAATGATGAAGATGCTCTTGGAAATGGTTTTCAATGACTATCCTTGCTCAATTAAGATATTTGGGGAGTTAATTCACTAAGCTTCTAATATACCAAACCTCATTAACCAATGAGTCTAGCATCACAAGAAAGGGACCCTTACTCTTGGAATGCTATTAAGCCCTCTTAGTGTAATGAGTTTCTCTAAGTTTCCTAAAATACCAAACCTCAATTACCATTGAGTCTATTGCTTAAACTCATGAACCCATTTATTTAAGCATTATTAAAACCCCTTAGAGAGTGACTATGGAATAAGTAATGCATTTAGGTTCAACTATAATTCCAATTCAATCAAACTATCCAACAATATCATGTTAAATAGAAAGAAACAATAGAATCATAGATAAACATATATATAACCATATATATTGATGAGTACAAATCCTCATTACAAATTCCAAATCACAACAACTCAATCCATAAAAATCATAACTAAAATCATAGTCTCATTACATAAATGAATTCTTCAACCTAAGAAATCAGAAATATAATGAGCTATAGATAAAATAAATAACCCTTTGAAACATATGTGAGCTCAAGTCATCTCCAAATCATCTCCAAAAGTCAACAAAATCAGCTACTCACAGCCATGGAATCAAGAAAGATAATCACACTCTGATTTAAACATCCAGCCATAAAATCACATATTAGAATCAACAATTAGCACTAATTCAATTTGACTTGGGGCTGAAATTAAATCAAGGAACAGAACAAAGGATAGGCACGACTGTGTAAGAAACAGAACCAACCACGGACTGTGATGATGTCGAAACAGGGGAAGCTCTTCAGAGAGTCACAGAGAAGGGACGGTGGCAGTGATTTATGGTGGTAAGGAGAATGAAGAAAAAGGCGATGGTGGTTTTGAAAGTCATGTTGCAGCCGTGATCTCTGATTCTCTCTCAGCTCCCTGAGGTCCTCGCCGCTGCCATTTCCCTTCAGTTCTGTTCTAGGTTGTGGCTGTGGCTGTGGCTGTGAAGCTCGCCAGTGGCGGTGGTGGATGGTGCCGCTGGTGAGAGATGAAGAGAAAGTGGAAGTGATCGGTGGAGGAAGGTGCTTGCGGCTGTGTTCTTTATTTTTGTTTCTCTGGTTCTATTTTTATCTCCAGCAAAGAAAAACTGATTAAAAGATCTGACCTAAAGTGCCAAAAAGCAGTGTTTTGTTGATGGACCAAATTGACATTTTCAAAATTCGTGGGACTAGACTGACAATTTGTAAATTTGAACCCCAAACTGTCATTTACAGTTTTAATCCCATTTTTCAAGTAGCTACAATTTAAAATAATTAACCCAACATCAAATCTTCTTAAAAAAATGATTAAGAGTAATTACAATTTTTAGGATAATTTTGCCCTTTTTAATCCTAATTTTATATATTTACTCTTAATCTCAATTAAGCACAAAGAAAGCATTTTAAGCTCAATAAGTATGACAAAATCCCTAAAATAAAGTATAAAAACGTATAATAAAATTGGGATTTATCAGTGTCTGGGAGATCGTATGTTTGCTGTAAGGTAAAACATAAGATAATTATATTTGAAACAATAGGAATAAAGCTATAATTATCAAAGATGCATTAAAACTTATACACGAAAACTTGCTGCCAAATCATCTCTTTCATTTTTAGGGGAATCAATCTCCAATTATTATAGGTAATGTGCACTTTGCTTCAACCTAAAAACCCTACGTAGCTAATGAAATGGTCTTCCTCAGGACCAACCGGATTCATATTGTCATCAAAATCTATATACAGCCTCTCTTGTTGATGTTCATGACGTGCAACCATGCCCCCATCTTTGTGTTAGGATTGGCAGGCACAGTGGAAGAATTTTAAAATTTTACCAATCCTAATCGACGATCTATCAACGGCGTTTAAACCAAGTTGGAAGGATTCATACCTTTTATGATTCAGGGTTTTCACGATCTCTAGGAGCCAACACGTCAGGTCCGCTCTCTCTACCGGTACCCACACGAATGCTCTCTAACCGAGACTGCGTGCTAGCGCCTCTAATGTCTCCTAGGATTTCCCTTGCGGCTCTCAATTCTCATGTGTATATCAATACATCTGCTCTATCAAGTTTATAACCTATGAGGGCTATTTTCATATTTCAAAATTAATCATCATTAATTTTGAAATTAATTAACTATTAATTATCTTGATGAGCTAATAAATAAATTCAGTTTAAATTAAATCTGTCCAACAAATTTAATTTAACCTATTTATTTAATCTAAATAAAGAGCTATTATATTTAATTTATCTTCATAAATTAAATATGAGATACTATATCTCTTTCATGTTAGTTATTAAATTTAATATATCTTAATAAATTAAATTTAAAACTAACAAAATATAATAATATCATATAATATATATACATATATATATATATAAGATATACATATTTCGAAAATATATATCTATATAATATTATTAATGAATTTTATATTATATATATATAAATATAAATTTCGTCCACCCTAAATTAAACATTATCTAGCGTTGAGCCATTCTTGTGTGTGACCCTGTAGGCCTATATGAAGTTGGCAGTGGGCCAATAACTGTACTAACCTAAAAGTCACAAGCGGCCTCTAGCAAAACATTACGACTACCCAATTCATATGAGGATCGTTATCACGATGCAACCTTTCATACAACCATGTCACGTCCCTTTTGTCACACGATATATCTATCAAGGATAAGGCATGAATAATGTCATCCTCTTGTTCTTGACCATTACTTTCTCGATTCCTGAGTAGCCTGATAATAGAGACAGAAACTCCTTTCATCATAGTATGGCCATACATTTCTCAGACTCACTCATCGAGGGGCCCAGTAATATCTCTATACTAATGTGAGGGACAAATTCCATCTTGATCATTCATATTCCTCTGCATGAAAAACCACCAAGCCCGATCGTAGCCTTTATCATCACCCGGTCAAAAGTGACTTTTGACTAGTTCAAAGCTTAGCAACTCTCATGTAGGAATCCATGATGACCTCAGGTCTAAGGGCATTGTGATGTGGTTATACATGAGAAAAGCTTATGACTTGATCCATATAGCTTTCTCATAGTGGGTCGGTCCAGCACCTTGTACTCTTACAAGTACCTAAGACTTTGATTCGTATCTTCATATCTTATCAATGTCATACTAATCTTGTTTCATCTCTGCTCCCGTATAGATGACCGACCAGGGACATATTAGGACAATCTTTATGAATTATCCAAGGATACAATTATCACAGTTAACATGCAAATAATATGATAACAGAATGGAGAAATTTCATTAAAATAATAATGTTTAAAGTACAATAATTGGCCCTTAGGGCACAATTTCCAACTCTTTGTATAGCCTCTAACCCTCCTTCTTGCAATGGGTTCATCTCTAGGCCTTTCATCATCGCTAGGGCTTTCATCATCTCTACGCCTTTCATCAGCACTAGAGTTGTCCATATTCCTGTTAACAGAAAAAACATCGTCAGAAATGTAAATAAATTACAATAAAAATAAAATAAAATAAGCAGGAGTAAAACAAAAAAACACAAAGTTCTCGTTTATAAATTAAGGTCTTACTCTATATTGTTTCCCATATTTCTTCACCATGGTCATTTCTTACAGCATATTTGTCATCATCTACCAATTCTACTTCATTTCTTCGAGGTAGAGTTGTTGTGAAAGGTGGTGTGTCGTCAAGGTTGAAGGTCGGATCACCATACTTCTATTATTTACTTTTAAGGACAATGGACATGTTTTTGCTCGCAGGATTGATGACATAAATTACTTGTTTTGCCTGGCTTGCTAGAATGAAGGGCTCATCTCTATAGCCAACTCTTTGAAGATTAACTAAGACAAATCCAAATTGTTTATCTATTATCACAGCATTATTGCTAACCCACTTACATTTGAATAAAGTAACTTTGAACTTGTTGTATGTCATCTCCCATATTTCTTCTATAACTCCATAATAGGATATAGACGCTAATATGGGGTTTTTGTCTCTCGAACTGGAAAAGTGCATAGCTTCAGCTTCTACCATGACCCCATTATTTTGCATGGTACTTTTGTCATCTTTCTCTTTCAAATAGAAAGAATAGCCATTTATATCATAACCGGTCCAAGTAATGACCAGAAACGAAAGCCCTCAAGCTAGCCACTCGATTGTCTCACACATATCGGTCTCGTGCAAAAAATTTTCCTCAAACCACTACATGAATGTCTTGTTTTGCTCAATAGCAATCTACATGTCATTCTTCCTTGGATTCTTGTTCTTCAAAGTCTTTTTATGTTCATCTATGTAAGGTTGAACTTCTTCCATAATATTCAGGATATACAAGTGGGCTTGCAACACCTCTTGACGAGGAACATTCATCACTTTCAGTCCTCGTGTTCCCTTGCTTCTCCCCCTTTCATGCCGAGATTGTTCCTTCTTCCTTGACATATAATCTCTGTAAATTTCCATAGCCTCCTCAACTACATATCTTTCTACTATTGAGGCTGATGGTCGATAAGGATTTTTAGAATACCCTTTTAAGATCTTCATGTATCGCTCGAAAGGGTACATCCACTTCAGGTAAATTGGACCGCTGAGCCTTACCTTCTTAACCAAATGAACTACCAAATGCACCATTATATCAAAAAATAAAGGAGGAAAATGCATCTCTAGTTGTGACAAAATAATGTAACTCTCATTTTCCAGTTCATCCAACTTTTTAGTGTCAATGACTTTGTTACATATAGCATTGAAGAAAATGCACAATCTTGTTACAATGGTTCGTACTTCATCTTTCATTATGCCTCTAATAGCTACCGATAATAGTTGTTGCATCAACACATGATAATCATGGGACTTCATTCCCACTAACTTCAAATTATCCATTGAGACACATTTCTCATATTCGAGGAATACCCTTGTGGCACCTTAATTCATGCAAACACCCACACAAACTTCTTTTCTCTACTTTTGATAGTGTATGCGTTGCTGACTCCATGTATGCCCTCCTACCATCATCTTTTAGTTGTGGATGTAAGCGTTCTCTTATTCCTATATCGACAAGGTCTAATCTTGCACTAATCCTATCCTTAGTCTTCCCTCGTATATGCAAAGCGTACTGATAAGGCTATAACAAACATTCTTCTCTACATGCATCACATCAATATTGTGTCTCATGTCAAGCGAACGGCAATATGGAAAGATCAAAGAAAATGGATATCTTCTTCTATATGTTCTTCTCACCTGCACTCCTTTGATTCTTACCAAATGTGATATTGATACGTTCCACTCGATTGTAAACTTTCTCTCCAGTTAATGACTTTGGAGCCATTCTATGCTCCGGTAAGTCGTTAAAATGCTTTCTTAGAATACGATACAGGTGGAACTGATGAAGAAACCTCTTGTGGCCAAGGTAGACATTTTTCTTCCATGCTTTAGTTGATAAAAGTGTGTGTCTGATGGTTCATATGAGTCATTAGCTTTTCCTGTCACTCCCATCTCAGCCGCCAAGCCACCTACTCCTCCTCATGATTGATTCCACCTTTGTGATGAAGACAAAATAGGGGAGAAGAACTTGAGTGAATTTGTGATCAAAGGCTGAGTTAGTGTATTGGGATTTGGGTGTATGGGCCTTTAAGGCGCATTTAAGCTTTTATATTTGAATTCAAAGTTTTAATTATGTATTGAATTCATCCTTATGCAATTTGTTTCTTTATGTTATTAAAGTTACATTTCATTGAAATTATATTGCATTATGGGACTAATGAGTTTTTGATTGTGTATGCAAGGTGAACAAGTAAATAAGAAATAAAAACTTTGAAAAGATCTTTAATAAGCAATTTCCACAAGTTTAAATTTCATATGAAAAGAATTTTAGAAGCATATGCTTAAAAACTCAATTTCAAAAACTTTGTTCAAAATCACCAAGTTTTGTCATCATCAAAAAGGGGGAGAATGTTAGATCCCATATGCTTTGATGATAACAAAGATTGAATCAATAAAATGAAAGGATTTAATAACAAACAAATGGATTTGAACAAAGTGGCAAAGCATCACTTGGAATAAACACTGGAAGTAATCAACAAATTTTGTGAAGGCTTACTCTAGTAGCTACTCGGGTAAGAGAAGCCATTACTCGAGTAGCCACTCGAGTAAGCAAAGAGAATTTCATCCAGTTAAGCACTGCCAAAATTTGGACAAAGTTACTCGAGGGACCACTCGAGTAATTTGAAAAGTTATATAGACCATTACTCGAGTAGCAAGATTTTCACAAGCATCACTCGAGTAGCCACTCGAGTAACCAAGTTAAAAATCTTCCAATGACTCTCGGCCAAGAAATGCAGCATATCACTCGAGTAGCCACTCGAGTAACTAGTGAGAAAATAACATTACTAAAGGGACCACTTGAGTAATCTCCAGAGTTATTTGAAGTACCACTCGAGTAGCCACTTGAATAACCAGATTACCACAGTGATCACCCGAGTAACCTATAAAAGTAAAGACATGGCCACTCGAGTAGCCACTCGAGTAATTAGGTATTTTCAAGGTTTGTAATATATCAATCCATGTCTTACCAGAGTGATATCTGATGTAAAATATTGTTTTGCTCACTACCATATTTTGGACAAGTTTACTCGAGGGACCACTCGAGTAACAAACTTGATCACTCGAGCAGCCACTCGAGTAAGGTAGTCCAGAAATTATGTTTTTGGTTGAATGTATATTAAATTGTTATCTATATGATTAACCCTTCATTACATTAGTATCCTAAGTACATTTGTAGAGAAATAATGAAGAGATCATGCAAGAAGATCAAAGTCAAATAAAGTGTTCGAACGTTCACCTACCGCTACCTACCGCAAACGGATAGTTTTCAAATTTGAAGAATGGTCAACCATTGCTGCGTGACTCTAACGGACATATTTGAAATGCTTCCAATAGACACTTCAAATCATCTATATATATATGAAGCATTCAAAGAGAAGAAAACACAAGACGCGAATTGAGATTACACTAACTAACACATTCTTAGTGCTTTATCTACTTATGCTCATTCATTGTACTTCAGTGATTACATATTTACTTTGTGAGAGATTTTTTCATTACAAACTCAATATTTGTTATTGAGACAACTTAAGGTAGTGGAACCTTGAGTTGGGGTCTTGATTACAACGTGTAAGGGGGAGCGAGTGTCCAGGTGAAGGAACTTGATATGTACTGAGGTGCCAAGAACCCACTGAATCTTGGAGAATATAGTAAAACTCTCAGAGATGTTCTTAGGACTGGACGTAGGTCAAAGTGGTTATGGCCAAACCAGTATAACACCCGGTATACACTTTGGTGATATTTATCCTTGCTATTAACTGCTTTAATATTTCATCAATTTCCTTATAAGCAACAAAATTTTTGGGATCACCCAATTCACCCTTTTCTTGGGTGAAAGGCTTGTACTAATACTCTACAATCTCATTCTTCTTCTACGCCAAAACACTGTATTTGAAAAAAACAAGTACAATATTGTATGGATCCCTATGTCATCCGGAATCCCCGAATTAACTTATCCCTTACCACTGACCACTGGGGTCCATTTATCAGTGTATACTATAATATGGGCCACTGGGGGTGTCATAATCGCAGACATGCAGCAGGCATATACTTCAGACATCCTCCCATAATTCTTGATCCGATTGTAAATCACGTATCACATATAGTACTCCAACTCTTGAATCGGTAATGACACCCGGATCTATCTCTGTCTTGTCTGTTTATGGCTTATCCGCCTATCACTTAACTACTCGCATCTGTGGCTGGTCACTGTTCATCCAACTGGTGACTCTATTTTTGGATGAAGCTCCACACTTTAGCCATACTAGGACCCACTCCCTGGTGTGCTTGTCATCGTTGTACTATCCTCTTTCTGGTATGGTAACTTGTACTGCCTTCCGGGTATTCCACCATTTCCCCAACGCACGTCTGTTCCTTTCAAGGCTAGCTGAAGTAATTTACTTCGTTGTTCCTATCACTATATAATCAAGCTTATCAGTATACTATCTTGTTCCAGAACCACCATACTTACTCTGAGCAAACAATTTTATGGCCATAATCCTTGCCCTGATACCAAAATGTTACGCCCTTATCTTATTTTAAAATCTTTCAGAGTATTTGTGAAAAACGATGTGGTTCAGGAGGCAATACAGGAATAGCATAAATATACTAAAAATATGAGCACGATTACAGAAAATCCTGGATGGGGGTTCGTACATATTAATTACAAACCTTATAGCCATATAGGGCTCTAGGCAACCCGTCCCAGTAAAATAGAGACATCTTCCCATCTTCGTCCCACTACTGCATTCCTCCTGTGTAGTTCTCTTCCCTGATTACATCTGTCTAATTTGTTTGTAGGGGAGGGTGAGACTCAAGAGAATCTTAGTAGTAAAATAATACCAATATGCATGTAAGATAAGTGCTTAATGCGTGATATGGTTGTATTACTAACTCATGTTCGCACAATGACATATCCATGTGCTTAATGTTTCATGCAACGAAACTATAGCCACAGATAAATGGAAATAGAGCTTTAATCATTCATATATGTTTCACATAATCATGTAAAGCAATAACATGCATTAATACACTAGCATAAATATCAAATACATGCAGGAGAGGTAAGTTTCCTACCTTAAGTCTTTTCTTATCGATTTACGTGCCTCATAATGTGTGCCTCATCCTCAAGCCCTCAACTCAGTCCTACAATTCCAAATGTACCATTTAGACACTTCGTAGTGTTTTTGGTGGTAATATTAGCCTATGGTGAAAATTTACCAAAATGCCCCGGGGACCCGACATAGCCCTATCATATACAGTACGACCATACTTTTTTTGAAATTTTGAATAGGGTTATTCTGACATATTTTTACCCAAAGAATCCTTTTCTGGACTTGGAATTACAAAATTCACTACCAAAAGACAAGAATGCCCTTGGCAGCCCCTCTTTAAAGGTTTCCGAGGCATTTTCGTAATTATGCATTTTCGGGCTTTTCTGAAAAGGTGACCAACTGTAATCCTACCTAAGTTTTCCTCTTGAACTTAATGGAATCATCAAATCATTGAAAATAAAACTCTTAGCCCCTGGTTCAGCCCCGGTTGAAATACTCACAACTCCAAGAAAAATCGCGGTTTTGCAATTTCGGCTCTATAAACATGTTCTATTCTACTCCTAACCACTTTATTGGCTATTCCATTAGGTTACAAATACCATGTAGTACCAATTTGGGCAACATAAATTCCACCGATTAAATTGCCCACAACAGCCAGAACAGTTAATATGTAAGAGTTTGGATGTTACCTAAAGCTCCTACTAGCTTTTCCTTAATTTAATGAAACCTTAAGTGCTCAACAACATGTTTTGAGCTTTAAAACATTAAAGAACCTAAAGCAGTAGCTTAGGATCGGAGCTATATGCATTAGGAACGGATTTACTGAAGAAATCACTTACCTTTAAAGTTCTTCCTTCCATTTCTCTCTCTACAAATCTACTCTTTCTCTCTCTATGTGTAGGGGTTTTTCACGTCAGATATGGGCTGAAGAAGGAGGATGATGATTTTAATAATATATCCCAATTTAATTAATTAATTTTTCCAATTTTGGATTTTTACAAAATTTTGGCAAATTTCTACCCAAAATTTGAAAAATCATAACTAATCCTGGAAAAATCGAATTGGAGTGATTCCAAAGGTTATAGAACCCTTATTGAGTCTAGTTTCAAGGAAAAAAATAGCCAGTTGCCAATTAGAAGCATATTATTCCAACATTTTTAATCTTTACATGCTCTTCCTGAAACTTCATAGTTTTTATTGGATGAATTCAAAAATTCATAACTTTTTGTATATAGCTCTAATTGAGTCATATGTACCTATCAAATTAAAGCTTAGGATGTCTACTTCTAACCTGTAAAATCTCATAATTTTTTCTTATCATTTGGTAATACAAAATCACATGACAAGTTCACTGCCTCATAGGCTATTTCACCAAAAACGTAATTATATTCTCCAAAATTCACCTTTTTATTCCCTTTAATACCTCAAAAATATAAGAAATATTAAGGAATAAGTTCAAGACACTGGCTAAACTGGGGCTTAGCATTCCTCTTAATTTAGGCTTATTCGTAAGCCTCTGATCACAAAATTTAGGATATTACATTTGGATTTTGTGTATAATGTAGGTAGAGTACCCCAATAAAGGAAGAAGAGTTTGTGAACATGCCTAGAGCTAGATGATAGTGGAAGTCCATATGAAATGGCCTAGAATGATTTGAGTTGAAACAGGCCAAGAGTGATTTTGGGTGCCGTCACGTGTCATGGGAAGTTCCTGTGGGACTCCTGGAAGTTCCTGTGGGACTCCTATTAAATCATATTGACAGTATTAAAGCTCATATGAGGAGATAGACATCAGAGTTGGTAGCAGAAGCATAGTAAATGTATTTGGATACTAATGATTTGTTCTGGGTAGTTGGTCTTGATATGTATTCAGCAAAAATGATGAACTATGTGTGCTTAGGTCATAAGACCTGATGGACTAGTAAGTCTTTAGGCTGGCAGAATATGATGTGTTTGAAAATTGTGTCAAGCGAAAGCTCAAGGTGGTAAGAACAATATGCAAGTTTACATAGAATGGTGTCCCTCGACTGGAACACCTATGTGCTGGCACTATGGCCTAGTACAATGATGTTGGACTAATGTGTCTGGGGTATGTCTTAAAGCTAATAGAACATTCAAACTGTACCCAGTTGTAGTTGAGACAGTAAGTCCCAAAATGCTGGTGACATAGGGGTAATTCCCAGGGTAGTAAGACCATATGGCCAATCACTTTAATGTTCCCTGAGGCAGTAGGTCGTGGTTTTGAGCTTTGGGGAGGTGAAAGAAACGTATAAGAGGGGTGCGAATATCCTGCCATTACATAGCGCCGATGGAGGCAGTAATGGCTGGTACAGACCGAGGTAGTGTCATTATATAAAAAGGTGATTTTGTGAATTTGGGTGGAGTCCTGAAAAGGCTGTGAGGCCTAAGGCACCAAGCATTGTGGGAAATGACTGGTGGGTCCTGTGTTTGGTTGCACGCTACATACTGTGTATGGAATGATTAATGAATGCTAAATACTATTTGAGATCTTTGATGAGAATATGATGATTAAGCTGCATGCTCAATGATGAAAGAGATAGATTGAATATGATTACCGTGTTGCATGGACTGTGAGCCCACACATGAAAAAAGGATGGATCGAGTGATAAGGATGGATCCCCAAGTTGTAGATGTTCAAATTTCAAGGACGAAATTTATTGAACGGGGGGAGAAATGTAACGTCCCAAATTTGAATGACCAAAATTCCTTATATTTAAAGGAATAAAATGGTGAGTATTGATACAATTTGCATAGCTTTTGGCCATAAATTTTATATCATAGGAATTAAACATTAAGAATTAGAATGTAAATAGTACCGCCAGTGTGAGAATTGGAATGTGAATTGTGCTGCCAGTGTAATTTTCAGCGAGGCAGCAAGATAGTCATCTGAATTTGAATAACCAAATGATGTTCAAAAATTATGAAAATTTATAGGGTGAAAATAGACATCCTAAGATTTAATTTGATAGTTTATGGGTATTTTTTAGAGCTGTATACAAAAATTTCTATATTTTTGAATTTTATCTATTGAAACTAGAAAGTTTCTAGAGCAGCATCCAAAGATGGAAATTTTGGGAATTGTGTGCTTCCATTTGGATAAAGGCTATATTTTTCTTGAAAGTAGACTTAATTAGGGTTCTATAGCCTTTGTAATTACTCCAATTTGATGTCTACAAATTAAATTATGATTTTTCAAAGTTTGGGCATAAAATCTTTCAGAATTGCTACCAATCCGAAAATGGAAAAATTGTGATGGCAAATGATGTAATTTTGAGATAAAATTTACATCAGCCAATTTTGCTCTCTTAAAGGGCTCCTACGCGTCATTTTTAGAGAGACAAAAGAGGGAAGGATTAGTGGAATTCAATTGGGGTTATGGCTTGCATTTATAAGTACATAAAGTATGTACATAAAGTAAACATTTTGATTTTGGTAAATTAATTAATTATGGCAATTAATACATAAGACAAGATATTATGAAAACCATTTTCATCTTCTTCCCTCCTCTAAAACTGTCAGCCATGGCTAAAATAAGAGATAGAGAGCTTGAGAGCAACTTAGAGAGAAAAAGGAGAAATTTCGCTAGGTAAGCTTGATTTCTTTGGTGAATTAGCTCCTAACATGTGTAATCCTTCCTCTAAGCTTCTCTTCTATGTGATTTAAGGTTTTTGAAATAGAAATTTTGGTGTTTTAGGAGCTAGCGATTTCGGCCCAGAAGGAAAGACTAGAAGGATGAAGAGGTACCTTCATAAACTTCAAATATTGGTTGTTCTGGCTTTTGGCAGCAATTTACTAGGTGAATTTTTGTTGGATTTTCCTTGATTATAAATTTGGGAAAATTTGTTTCTTAATGTTATGCTACCCAAATTGAGTCTAAATGGTGGTTTTAACGTAATTAAATAGTTAACAAGGTGGTCAGGAGTAGAAAGAAGCAAGTTGCAGAGTCTGATTTCGGAAAGCCCAACTTTTCTCAGAGAACCTCAAGTGTCGGCCAATGCTGGTTTAGGGGGTAGAGTTGGATTTTTGATGATTCCATTGAGTCTATGAGGGAAAATTAGGTGGGGTTATACTGGATTACTTTTCCAGAAAGAGCCTTGAAAAGCATAATTACCAAAACGTCCTTGACACCCTGAAATAGGGGCTGCTAAGGGCATTTTGTCCTTTTGGCAATGAATTTGGTAATTCCATGTCTAGAAAATGGATTTCTTGGGCAAAACTATATCAGATTAGCCTAGGTCAGAATTTCAGGCAAAGTACGTCGGATCATGTAAGTCGAGGCCGGGCCGGGTCCCTAGGGGTATTTTGGCAAATTTTCACAATAGACTCATATAACCACTAAAATACTATGGAAGTTTCAGAATATTACATGAATGATTTAAAACCTAATTCTTGTACTTTTGACATTTTAAGACCAAGTTGAGAGCTTAGTTGTTGGCACACTTTACAAGGCGCACGTTTCGAGGCTGAAAAGGGTTAAGGTAGTAACTATAATATCTCATACACTATGTGATTATTGATATGCTACATGTTACTGTATTCTTTCCTATAAACATGGTGCCTGAGGTATGTTACCTAGTTGTGGTTAGGTACCCAGCTGAGGTACGCCTAGGGTACATTACCTAACTGTGGTTAGGTACATATAAGGGATCTAAATAGTGATTCAGCCCTAAGCTTTATGCACACACACTTATTATTATGAATTTTCATTTTACATTATATGGTGCATTGTATATTTAAGTCTCGCATTTTATATGTTAGGTTATATGTTACTACTACTAGGATTCCTTGGAATCTTACCCCTTTTTATAAACAAAAAATGTATAAGTAAGAACTAGTAGCTCTAAAGGCAAGTTTGTAGACACAAGGAATTGATGGGTACGTTTCTTGATACAAGGATGGTGGTTTGTATGTAGTCTTATTTTGGGCATTTTGTATACTTTTGTAAATATTATTAAACCCTGCAGGTAAAATTTGTGATGTAATCAAGTACATTGTATCAATATATTAGTATGTTTATGCTATTCCTGTGTTGCCCACCGAACTGTGAGCAAGCACTCTAAAAAAATATGAAAATAAGATAAGCTTATGACATTTTGCACATTAGTTCAAACAAAATGTTGATGAAGAATAATGTGTTTCTGATAAATTAAATCATTAGCACGTGGTCCTAAGGATGATGTCATAATTAGACTTTATTGGTGATTAATGGTTATACATTTTACACAAAATCCCTAGATGATAGAAGCACTATCCAGAACAGTGGTGTTATGTTAGTGGCTAAATCGATACACTTCTCTATTTCAAAAGATAAGAACCCTAGTTAGCAGTAATACCTTATTATAGGGTTATTAAAGAGATTTGGGCGGTTGATTATATTAAAATTAAATTTCCCATTTTCAAATGCAAGTGGGTTGATGTCAATAATGGTGTAATGATCGATCAATTAGGATTTACATTAGTTAATCTGAATAGTAGAAGTTTTGGAGATGAACCTTTTATTTTGGCATATCAAGTGAAACAAGTGTTCTATATTACCGATCTGGCAAATAAAATACAAAAAAAAGGGTCATCGATGAGGAAAATCATTCAAAGAATGATCTTCTTGAGACTCCTTTTTCTAGGTTCTACAAGAATTGAACGAAGAAAATGAAACAGATAATGAACACGGCACAATAAATGATCATCTTGAAGGGATATGGGAGGATATCCCTTTATAAAACTACCTTGAAGGTTAGCTAGCTTAAGTAATTATCATGAATTATTTTTGAATTATGTATATAGTTATTTTATATAAAAAACTACTTTTTGGTTGTCATCACAGGAAAATGAAGGATCTAAGGTGTCCTAGTATAGATGCTCCGTAGCCAACAAGTGATTATCAATGATGGATTATTGACTACTATGTTCTTTCTCAGTAGATTCCTCTATTATTAATTAAGGTTTTTTGATATTTTAGTCAAACTGTAATATTAAAAGAGAGGAATAAAAATGTGTAGTAGCATACCTTAATTTTCTGATTGTGTGTGATAATATGTTGATTTTCAATGATTTATTATTGTTTCTTATGTGAAATGTGGCATGTAGGAAAAATGATGTAAGTTATAGCATTCGAAATTGTGTACTGTTTTAAAATGCTTGATGAAATGGGAATGTGTAAGAGAAGAATTTAGTTGGGATGTAAGAAGACTGATTTATTGTTGTTGCTTCTCTGGAATGTGGGGTGTAGGAATAATGATGTAAGTATTACACCAGTTAAAATTGTGTTTTGCATGATGAAAATGCTTTTATATAAGGTGTTTGTAATGATGTGTAGAAAAGAATTTATTTGGATGTCGTTGAAATGGCTCGCTAGGTGAAATGTTTTAATAGGGGAAATAGCTTGTTGGGTAAAATGTGTTTAACAGGAATATATTTGAAAAAAAAATGGAAATTTCTTAGACCGATTGTTGTTGTTGAACAACCGATCTAAAAAATGATATTTTAGACTAGTTGTTGGTAAAACCAGACTTTTTAGACCTGTAGTTAAAATAACTAGTCTAAAAAGTCATACTTGTTAGATCGGTGTTATCAACAACTAGTCTAAAAATAAGGACATTAAGACTTGTTATTTCAACAACAGGTCTAAAATGTCTTTATTTTTATACCGGTTGTATAAACAACTGGTCTAAAAACTAATTTTTTAGCAACTGGTCCAAAAAGTAACAAACTTTTTAGACCAGCTATATCAAAACCTCGTCTAGAACTGGGCTAAAATATACTTGTTACCTGGTCTTAAAAGTGATTTTTCCACCAGTGTACCATAGGAAGTGATACTTCCTATAACACTTCTCCAAAAGAGTGCTATAGGAAATGTACATGTCAAATGATACTTCCTTGAGGAAGCACTATAGAAAGCTATTTAAAAAAAGAAAAAGAAACAAGCTGTGGCGCTTCCATAGATTTAAGAAGCGCCATAGCTTTCTTTTATGATGTTGGAAGCTATGGTGATTCCTAAATGTCATAGTATTCTTAAAAACAAGCGCTACTTTTTGAGTTTTTTGTAGTAGTGAATCCTCATCCATCAATATTTACTGTTTTGCCCTAGAGCCACTAGCTTCTACTAGAATATTTTTAAATTTTGAAAAAGGGTGAGATTTAAATGAATCTCAGTTGTAACATGCAATCAATCATATAAAATGTGATAGATACATATGCCACACACAATGTAATGCAACTTAACACAAAAAAACGACATGTGCACATGAGTCGATGCTACTTATCCACTATTCGTAAACCTCTATAAATGTGCCTACTCACACAATGCCCTCCTCGGCAATACAATGTTCATATTATAGAATATGACATACATAAAGCATATCAACATTCACATAGTTTATGAAATATAGAATTACAACCTTAAACCCCTTTTTTGTTCTTAAACTGTTCTTTGAATTTTGTTTCGACGACTCTGGCTATTAATACAGTCCTAAAATTTCATATGTATAAGAATTGAGTTAAGACCTATTCATGTACTACTCTAAACTCTTTTAAACTCATTTTGTTGGTTATCATAGCTTAAAATTGCAAAATAACCCCTTAGAATTGTACTTGGTCTAAATGTACTTTTTCAAAATTTCTACAATTCATGTTCAAATGGTATTTAAATGGTCCAAATCCTCTTTATACCTGGTCTAAATGTACTTTTTCAAAAATTATGACCAATGATAATCCTACACAATTTCATATGTAGAATCTATTTGTGACCTTAGAATTGTCAAATTCACTGCCAAAAGACAGTTTTGTCCTCGACAGCCTCTATTTAGGGTTTTAGGGCTCACCTTGTCATTTCACAATCCAAGGCTTTTCAAACTTCACAATCAAAATATACCCTACACAATTTTCCCATCTAAACACAATAGAACCATCAACTTGGTGAAATTCTAGCTCCTTCCCTCAGTTTCAATGCTGCTGAAACATGATCCAAGAAAAGAGAAATTGTGATTTCTTGATTTAACCTTTAAAACTAATTCCTTTTCTCTCCTAATCACATGATTAACCATTTAAATACCATTTGAACATGAATTGTAAAAATTTAGGCAGCAGAACCCCTTAGGGTTTCATCATCCCAATTTACAAAAAACAACCAAACAATCCATAAATCAAGCCAACAACCACAACAACAACAACATAACATCAAGAGAATCAAGGTTCTTGAAGTTACCTTTGATTTCTCAACTTTCTCTCTCTAGAATGTCTCCCTCCTCTCTCTCTCTTCTCTTGAAATTTCGCTTGCTACACATGATATTCATGATGAAAAAGAGATTCCAAGAGGTTCTACATGAATTAGAAGGCTTAAATTTAAGAATTTCACAATCTTACCTTGAATTTTGCCTTCTTCAACTCTGGTTTTCTTGAAGACTCTTCCTCTCTCTATTTTTTTTGTTTGGATGAAAATAAGGAAGAAGAAAAGAGATGATGATGATTTCAAAATATATCCTTCATCTTTTTTAATTTACTATATTTTATTTTCAATTTACCATATATTTTTTTTCCTTTTTTACTACTTCATCTCTCTTTGTTTTTTTTACTTGGATAAAGATAATGTCACATGGCATGATTTATTCCAAGCATATATTTTTCCCTCTAATTTCCCTTTATGGATGAAAATAGCAAGAAGAAAGTGAAATATCAATTGCTTTTTTCGTTTTTCATAATTCCCTTCTTTAATTAATTAAATCAAGTACTTTTACTTTTTGACTTTTCCAATCATTTTACTTGGTCAATAATGATCCAAAATTACAAATTTATTTCCAAATATATATTTTCCCTTTATTTTCTCTATTTAACCAAAATTAATCTCAAGAAATGGGAAAATAATTTATTCCTGGCTTTATTGACAAATTACTATTTTGCCCTTACATTCTTAGATTTAATTTGGGCCTTCCTCTTTTCCTTCTCTTCATGGCCAAAATTCCTCTTTATTATTGGGCTCAATATTGTGTTCTTTTATCCTTTACTTGGGGCTTGAATAATAGGCATCAACAATTGGATTTTTTGTAAGACTATAACTTGGATTTTATATCTTAATTTAGCCCAATTTTTCATGTAACCTCAACTAAAATTATCTTTATCATTCCAATTGCATAAAAATTCACCATTTTATTCCATTGAATGCCATAAATAATTACAAGGCATATTGGTGAATAAAAATTGGGTGTTATAGCTCTCCCCCTTAAATAAATTTCATCACCGAAATTTGCTACACATACATAGCCATAAACTATAGGCAACGCTTCCGCATATTGTCTTCTACTTCCCATGTCACCTCTCTAGGGGATTAATAATTCGGTCAGGTGTGACTTCATAAGTCAAATATCGTACATATCGAATCTTCATATTCAATCACATGCTTTGGATCGGGTTGATATTTTTTTAATGGGAAACAGGAAAAAAATTATGCAATTTGCTCAAATTCAGGGGTAAGGCTATTTGGTATGCTATTGGCCCAATTTTTGACAAAATCTCAAAGGGACCAATATACCAAGGGCTTAACTTCTTTAGTTTCAATGCCCGGCCAATACCCGCAATAGGCAAAACTTTTATAGATACATGATCACCAACCTCAAACACTACTACAAAAGTTAGATTTAACGGCGCTAATCTTATGGCACTTCTTCAAACAAGCACTAAAGGAGGCTTATTTTTTTAAAAAAAAAATACATGTGCCAACTATAGCGCTTAACCAGGAAGGCGCCATAGCTGCCTAATACCTTGTATGACATTTTCTTGGGGAAGCATCATACAAGGGGTTATTTTTAAAAAAAAACCTTGACATACCTAGTATGGCAAGCGTCATACATAGAGTTATTAAATAGGTACTCACTAAGTTCCAAAGTCACACTTCTATAGGAAGTGCATTTAGAAAAAAGCTCCTATTCATTACTCAAAAAACATAAAAAAATTTGTGAAGTGTATAAAAAATAGAAAAACTTGTGAAGATTATTTGGGTTGATATGATACTATCTTGCATTCAATTCAAATAAATCAATCATAACTTCTATTGTCAGCGATTCATAAAGGAAAAAAGTCATACCTGAACATACAGTAAAAAATAATTGTAGTAACAGGTAGGAGTCAAAATTAATTAAGAATCAAAGATTTTCCAAAGATTTAAAGGAAGAAAAAAAAAATTGAAGTTAAGTTCCTTGATTCATCATGTCAAGTCCTTTAAGACAACGTGTCCTATTTATTTCAGCTAGATTTATAGTGAAATTATAATATTTCTAAAATATGACACATGTATCCTATTAATCTTTGAGCTAACAAATATAATTTTATTAGTGGTTACCTGTTTAATTTGCTCAATGTCTTTTATATTTAATTTATTATTTAGAATTATTTTTTTTAAAAAAATATTTTCTATGAGAAAGGAGCAAGTGCCATTAAATGCATATATATCATATATGCCTTTAATGGCACTTGCTTAAGCAAGCGTATATGCCTTTAATGGCCCATGCTGAAGCAAGAGCCATTAAAGGCCTTCATATTTGCCTTTAAAGGTGCTTGCTTCATTGAATCCATATATCAGCAAGCGCCATTAAAGGAATATAATGTCAACAAACAAGGTGGCGGCCCCACCTTTCAAGGTTTTCAATTTTTTTTTCTCTAAATTGCGAAGCTATGGTGCTTTGTGTCAAGTGCCATAGCTTCTACCAATTGTATGAGAAGGTGCTATATAATTTCCACATCTTGCCATTTTCATTTTCATCTTCATTTCCATCTTCCTTCGTTCCCTCGAGCTCTCCCATTTCCCAAAACTCCATTATAGTAAAAAGCTTCCTCTCCCATGTATTTTTTTCTTCTTGTCTTGGCCTCCTTTAGAAGCTCCTTAGCATGTAAGTGTTTTTTTCAACATTTACTCCATGTATTTTTTAGTTAAAATATGTCATGATCTTACATGTATGCTCATATTTTTGTTTTCAGGTATTTGTTTTAAGTTTCATCTTGGTCTTCTTAAATTTCCTATACATTGTAATAAGTTTTTAAATTTTTGAGCTTACAAATATAATAATACTTAATTTAATCCTCCATAGAAGTAACGTGTATGGCTCAAGTTTAAGAAAGTTAAATACTGGAGTTCTTTTATACTTTATACATGAAGACGCAATATTGCAAAAGATATGTGTTAGATTAATTCATTTTGCTATTGATTGTATAGTAAATTGTTGTGGATTGAATATTGTTGTGGATTTAATGGCTCTTCCTTATGGTAGCGCATTGAAAGTAGAATACTTTCAATATACTTTCAGTGGTGCTTCCATAAGGAAGAACATTGAAAGTAATATACTTTCAATGTCACTTCCCTAGAGAAGCACCTTAGGAAGTGCCAACTTCCTATGGCACTTCCCAGTGAAAGTGCCATAGCTTTATAATAAAAATAAATAAATAATCAAGCTATGACACTTCTATATTTTCAAGAAGTGTCATATCTTGTTTAAATGGTGCTAAAACCTATGCCACAACTTTTGTTTTTGGTAATAGTGAAACTCTAGAGGTTTTTGCTCTTATCAGCATAGTTTTTTGGTCGGCTTTAATCAGATTGATCTGCTCTATCATCTGTACAACTACATATTGCCAAAGTCAGTGCCTCTCAGAAAATTCTATCTAGCATAAGGGTGACTGATACTTCCTTCCATACAATGCCTCATAGAGAGCTATATGAATGCTAAAATGGTTACTATTGTTATAGGCAAAACTCTACCAATAGAAGGAATATATTCCAACTGCCTTTGAAATCTAAAACACACCCTCACATATCCTCTAATGTTTGAATTGTTCTCTTAGTCTACCCATCTATTTGAGGATGATATGTTGTGCTGAAACTGAGCTTGGTACACAAAGCCTAATGCAACGCTTTCTAAAACTTGGAAGTGAAGTAAGGATCCCTATCAAAAATGATGTTCTTCAGTGTACCATGTAGCTGCACTATCTCCTTGATATAGACCTCCACTAGCTTATCAGGAGAATAATGAGTAATAATATGTAGGAAACGTGCTGTCTTTATGAATCAATCAACAATTATCCATATCGCATGATGATTTTGAATATTGGGCTATTTCGTCATGAAATCTATCATGATACTTTCCCATTTCCACTCAAGAATCTTAGGATTCTACAACAATCCTGATGGTCGTTGATGCTTAATTTTCACCTTTTGACAAGTAAGACAATGAGTAACGTACCTTATAATATCTCTCTTCATTCTTGGCCACCAATATTTGGACTTCAAGTCATGATACCATTTAATTACTCCGGGATGCATAGTGTATTTATTCTTGTGAGCCTCTTCTAGGATTTGCCACTTCAACTCTATTTGTGGTGGAACATATAATTGCTTCTTGTATTTGACTAATCCATTTAGTGGCAAATCATATTCCTAAGTTTCACCTCTATTAATCATGTCTCGGATAGGTTGTGCTCTTTTATCTTGCATTTGAGCTTCTACAATTTCTGCTCTCAAATCATTCTTAGCATGGCTAATATTATTGCCATAAATCAAAATCTGATTGGACATATTAAGATCTCTAAAATCCTTGATCAATTTATACTTATGTATCAATAGGTTTGCAACTTGCTCTATTTTATGGCTCAATGCCTCAGCAATGACATTAGCCTTTCCTGGATGATATTTAATCTCCAGATTGTAATATGTTAGCAACTCCATCCATCTACATTGTCTCATATTCAGCTCTTTTTGATTATATAGATATTTCAAGCTCTTGTGGTCACCGTATAGCACTACGGTCGCACCATAGAGATAATGCCTCCAGATTTTCAATTCAAACACTATAACAGCTAACTCAAGATCATGAGTGGGATAATTCAATTTATATGGCTTCAACTGACGACATGCATAAGCCACTATCGGCCTAGTTGCATCAAAACACATCGCAATCCAAACCCACTAGCATCAGTATAAACAACATTGTAAACTGAGGATCTAGGATCGTCAGTACTAGTGCTTTCATTAATTTATGTTTTAGCTCTATAAAGCTTCTCAACAACTATCATTCCACATAAAATGTTGAGTCTCCAATATTAACTTTGACAAAGGGAACGCTAGTTTGGAGAAATTCTGTATAAATCACTGATAATAACCAGCAAGACCCAAAAAACTACATATCTCTAGTACAGTCTTTGGCCTTTTCCAACTCAGTCTCTGGCTTTAATCAGATTGAAACCCATTGTTGTGAGACTATATGGCCAAGAAATCTCACTTCTGAAAGCCAAAAATCGCATTTACTTAACTTGGCATAGAGTTGCTTTTCCCTTAATGTGTTCAATATGGTTTGCAAATGTTGCTCATGCTCTATTATACTCCATGAGTACACTTGATTATTATCAATAAAGATTGCCATAAATTGGTCCACTTACAGATAGAAAATTCAATTCATTTTGTCCATAGACACATCAGGTGTATTTGTCAGCCTAAATGACATTACAAGAAATTCGTAATGGCCATATCTGGTCCTAAAAGCAGTTTTCGGTACATCTTCTTCTTTTACCCAAGCTAATAATAACTAGACCTCAAATCAATCTTTGAAAATACATAGGCACCATATAATTGATCGAGTAAATCATTTATTCTAGGGAGTAGGTATTTATTCTTAACAGTCATCTTGTTCAGCTCGCTGTAATCAATACAGAGTCGAAGACTTCCATCTTCTTCTTGACAAAAAGCACTAGAGCTCCCCATAGTGAAATATTGGGTCAGATAAACCCTTTTTCTAACAGCTCTTATCTAGGATCGTCAGTACTATTCAAAAACATATGTCATGTAACACCCCAAAATTTTATTCACCAATATACCTTGTACTTGTTTTGGCATTGAATGAAATGTAATGGTGAATATTCATGATCATAGAAATTAAACATTGAAAATTTGAAATGTGAATAGTGCTGCCACTGAAATTTCCTGCGAGATAGTAAGTTTTTCATGTGGTTTTGGATGAACAAATGATGACCAAAAATTGTAAAATTTTACAGGATGAAAGTAGATATCATAAGCTTTAATTTGATAATAAATGGGTAATTTTTGGACTTGTCTACTAACATATATGAATTTTTGAAGTTAGCTCAGTGAAACTAGCCAGCATCCATGGCAGCATCCAAAAACAATAATTCTGGGGAGTTTGAACTTCTAGTTGGCTAAAGGTTATATTTTTTCTTGAAATCAGACTTAATAAGGGTTTCATAGCCTTTGGAAATCCCTCTAATTTGATTTCTACAAATAATTTTATGAATTTTCAAATTTTGGTCAGAAAAATGCCAGAATTGCCAACTATTACGAATTTGGAGCAACAATGTAATGGCAATTATGTAAATTGTGGAATAAAGTAAAAGCCCATATTTTCCCTCTATTGGTTGATATTTGATACAAAAATATTAAAGGAGAAGGAAAATATTTACTTGGATACAAATTGTGCCAAGTGTCATCATCTTAATCAAGGGACTAAATAAGAATTGAATAAGATATGAGCACATGTGGAATTTCAATAAAATATAATATCTTGTGCAATTGGTTGAAGTAATTGAAGGAAACCCATTGATAGGGAAGGACCCAAAAGTGACATATTTTTTGGCTTGGACAAGAGGAAGGAAATTTGTTCAAAGTCAATGGGAATGTTTATGACCCAATTAGCTAAGGATAAGGCAAATAAAAAATCACATATCATAAACATTAAACAAATATATTCTAAAAGAGATGTAGAGATATTTTAAAATACTTCATCTGTTTCCTTCCTTCTTTATTTTTTCATTCACCAAGAAAAAGAGAGAGAGGAGAGCTTAGGTCATAGAGAAACAAGTGAGCACAAGAGGCAAAATCCAAGGTAAGTCTTGTGATTTCAAGTGATTATGCCTTCTATCTTGTGTAACAACTCCTCTAAGCTCTTGTTCTTCATGAAAATCATGTGTAGCCAAGAAAAATCCCAAGAGAGGAGAGATAGGGGAAGACATTTTAGAGAGAGATAGCATGAGAAATCAAAGATAACTTTAGGAACCTTGATTCTATTGAGTTATGTAGTTGTTGTTGTGGTTGTTTGCTTGATTTGTGGATTTTTTGGATGTTTTTGTAAATTTGGGATGATGAAACCCTAAGGGGAGGTTCTGCCCAAATTTGGATTAGTCATGTTGAAAGTGTAATTAAGTGATTAAGCAAGTAATTAGAGGTGAAAAGTATAATACCCCGAATTTTGAGACTTGAGGCTAGAGAATAAGCCTGAGAGAAGTGGACTGCTAAGCCTCATTTTAGCAAGATCCCAAATTGTGATTAAGAGATAATGACTCCAAAAGTGGATGTGGTTAGTGATGAATAAACCCTTTTGGAGATTATGGTGTGATTTGGCACCCGATGTGATTCGTATGTGTTGTGAGCAGCGCCGAAACCCTGTATTTAAGTTCAATTATGGATTAACATCTAAATTGAATTAAAATAGAGGGGAGGGTGCATTATGGAAGAAAAGGAATGATATGGTGTGTTTGGTGGTGATTCAAGAGGAATTGCCATAATCAGGGGCAAAACGGTAAAGTTACCGACCAATTGGTCAGTTACCGAAGAGGAAACTCATTGGTAACTTCAAGATCAATAGTTAGGATTGATTTGTGCAAGAGATCAAGGGGGGAATCCCATGTATGTGTGCCTTGGTGAGCTCATGGAGGTGTGACAAGATCTTGACACTTGGCACAATGTAAGCCCTTGGATTGGTTAAAAGTGTCAACACCTCTTCCCTCTTTCCTCTCCCTTTTAAGTTGGTTTTGGGGGCCTTTAAACTCCAAAATCTGATCCCTTTCTCTCTCATTTAGCAGCCATGGACGTCCAAGAGGAGGGAGGAAAGAGAAATCAAAAGGTGAGATTTTGGTTGGCTTCTTGCCCTCTAATGCTCAATTCATCTTCTATAAAGTTGTTCATAGTGATGAGAGCTTCATTGCTATGGTTTTAGATTTGTGAGAGAAGGTGTTTGAGAGCTTGAAGAATTTGGGAAGTGGAGGAATCAAAGAATTGGTGTAACCCCCTGCCTTTAACCACGTAATTATAATTCGATATCACATAATTAAATTGGTTTAGAGACCGTCGGATAGCTTAAACTCATTTCAAATTCCTATACTATAGTAGGATTTTCACCAAAAACTTTCAAAAACTCTTCTCTATCCTGGTCTCAATTTCAAAATTCGAATATAATTACCTGCGTAGTTAGTTTATATTCACACACATCAGAGTATATAACCAAATCCCCGGCAACTCCCGGGTTCTATACATATATAATCTGAGGGTTTAAAAGTCTCCACTAAGGGATCACATAACCAACATCAACAGTAATATTTACATCTCCAAAATATACAGTAATCCCAAGTTCAAAAGAAGATAACCAACACCCTACAATCAAATATACCCCGAAGGGGTTCTAATCGCTCCGGGTTGCCCGCTTCCCTTTAGCGCCACTAGCCCTGTCTGAAATGTTAGTCATTGGAAAGAATGAGATTCAAGAGAATCCCAATAGTAACAAATCACTCATACAGTGTATAAACACAAAGCATATAAGGTCATGTAAGCAGCTTCACAATGTAACGTGGTTCACACCACAAATGACAGCACTCATGGCTCTAAACTCTAAGCGTCAGCTTTCGCTGTGATCTAAATGTATTCACAAAGTATTCACTAGGCGTCAGCTTTCGCTGCGATCACAAAGCATCACAATGTCACAATGTATTCTCAATGCACGACAAACATACATACAATGTTTCACACAAAGTATAAGAGAGGAGTCACTACCTTATTCTTTCCGATTGTGCTATAGCGCAGGTGGATCACGAACAGGGAAAATATCAAATCCTACAATTCCAAATGCACTATTTAGACACTTCCATAGTGTTTCTTGGGGTTATATGAGTCTATAATGAAATTTACAAAAATGCCCTCGGGGACCCGGTTGTAGCTCGAGCCAAATAGACAGAATTCAACTGATAGACAAGCAAGGGAAGGGCAATTCAGGTAGTAAACTTACCTCTCTTGTATGAATTTGATATTTGTACTTATGTATTGATGCATGTGACTACTTTACTTAATTATGTTAAACATATATGAATGATTGAAGCTCTATTTCTATCTATGCTATGGCCAGAGTATGTTGTTTGAAATGTTAAGCCCACATATATCTCGTTGTGTTAGCATTAGTCATGTAACACAAGCAGGTCAGGCATTAAGCTCTTATCTTGCATACATATTGGTGCTGTAGATTATTGAGATTCTCTTGAATCTCACCCTCCCCTAACCAACCATTTAGACAGGTGAGAATAGGATTTGTGTTGAGATCAAAGAAGAAAACTATGTGAGAGGAATGTAGTGGTGGAAAGAAGATGGGAAGATGTCTGCATTTTATTGTAACAGGTGTAGACACCCTAGTAGCCCTCTGTAGCTACATTATTTATAATTATTATGTATGAATCCCTCTAAGGAATTTCTGCAATCATGTATATATTATCAGTATATTTATGCTATTCCTATGTGCCCACTGAATTATGCAATTGCTATACTGATTAATATCAGTAATAAGTGGCATGTAAGGTGGGGCCTTACACGTAAATAAGTAAGCTTTCTATGATACTTGTATATAGGTCCCCCTAAAAAAGGACGTAAACATGCCTAAAAAATAGGCGCAATATTCTAGAATATATTTACTACGTGATATAGCACTATAACTACAAGCGTCCAATCATTGATCCCACCATGGAAATTGTTGAAAGTGATGTATCAAACATGCTTACTAAATTTCACAATAATCCAATGTTGGACGATCTTGAAAACATAATCTTTTAATCTAGGGTTGTAATGTCCTTATCTTATTTCCATAGTTTTCAGTGTTTTAGCATGCATTTCGGTGGGTATACAGGAATAGCATAATTATACTGATAAAAGCGTTCGATTATAGAAATTCCCTACAAGGATTGTTTATAATAATTACAAATAATGTACCCGCAGGTCTACTAGGGTGTCTAAACCTGTTAAATGAAACTCAGACATCCTTTCATCTTTGTTTCTCTACAACATTCCCCTACGTGCAGTCCTCTTCTCTGTTCTCAGCATGACTCATGTGATCACCTATCTAAATGGTTGGTTGGGGGAGGTTGAGATTCGAGAGAATCTTAGAAGCAAACAATACCAATATGCATGCAAGATAAATACTTAATGAATGACATTCTTGTCTTACATAAACTCATGCTAACAAAATGACATATCTACGTGCTCAATGTTTCCAACAACATACTCATGGCCATAGCAGAAATAGAAACAGAGCTTTAATCATTCATATATCTTTCACATAATCAAGCAAAGCAATCACATGCATCAGTACACAAGCACAATTATCAAATACATGTAGGAGAGGTAAGTTCACTACCCCTTGTCTTGAGTCCTCCTGTTGTACCTTTTCTCAATCCATTGAGGATGCTTCTTCTTTGTCACCTCATGACCCTTGATATCTAATTATATCATTAGCCATGATAAATGAATGTCCAATAGGGCTACATGGGCTTTAGGACATATCTCTTATATTTAGCCCACCACTTATGACATTTCAACACAATTTCCATAAATTCATAGGTTAGCCCAATTTGTCAGTTTTGTTGACTAGAATTTAGAAATTCATAATTAATTCTACAAAACTTTAAATGGATTGGTTCTAAGTTCTATAAAAATCTAATTAAGCCCTTTGTCAATGAAAAATATTACAGAGTCCCAATTATAACCCATAGTTCCCATAAATTCATCAAACTCAGACTGTTACAAATTTCATTCTAGATTAAGGGCCAAACTTTGAAAAATCATAACTTTTATTCCACTGGTCTAAATGCCTATCAAATTAATGTTTGAATGTCTACTTTAATCCTGTAAAATTTTATAGTATTTGGGGCAAATTTGATCAATTAAAACATGTTGCAAGTTCTCTGCCTCCAAAAACCAAATTCGGGCATATTTGAACACAAAGTTCCAAAATCATCATAAATCATCATAAAACCTCTTTTAACCTCATAATCACCATCTTAATCAAGATTAATTGAAATTTGGGCAGCACCCAGCTAAGGGGTTGGCATTCCCTAATCACAAACCAATCCAAAATAAAGCTACAAATCAACCACAACAACATCAAATACCTTTAATTAACCCAGATAACAAGGTTTTATCGTATACCTTTGATTTCCTTCTTTCTTTCTCTAAACCATCTCTTCTCTCCTCCTTTTTGCTTTTGATTTTGCTTGCTACACATGATTTCAAGAAGGATATGAAGATTAGAGAGAGTTTCCATGTGTTAGAAGGCAAGAACAAGTGGATTTACTTGCAACTTACCTTGATTTTGCTTCTAGATCACTTGAGCTCTCTCTTTGTGTTCTTATTTCTCCAAGCTCTCTCTCTCTTTCTCGTTGCTTGTTTACTGGATGAAATATAGCCTTGTGAAGGAGCATAAATGATCTTAAAAATATCATCATCCACATCCATAATAAATATTATTTTAATGGTAATTTTAACAGATGCCAACTTTTGACTTTTCTTAATCTTTTCACTTCGCTACAATTGCGTCCACTTTGCTCTCTTCCAATATGACGTGAATGTGGCCCTTAAAGAGACTAAAGGAGCTTTTGAATTATCTTCATCTATCTCTTGTTTTAATGACCATTTAACACATGTTTTGCTTTTTGAATTTTCCACCTTCATTTACTTGGCCAAAATTGCTCTACTCTTATCATATTTATCTCAAACATTCATTTCCCTTGCCTAATCCCTTTTTGCACGTCTACACATAAGAAAAAGGGAAAAAAAATATGGGCTTTGGATTTTATCTAGCCATATGAATATTTTGCCCTTATATTTTTAGATTTTCGCACAAGCTGACAGACTTTTCATCAAACTTTGAAAATTCATATATTTATTTATAGATATCTAATTGTAGTGATTCTAAAAGCTATGAGACCCTTATTAAGGAAAAAATATTTCTTTAGCCAACTGGACGCACAACATTCTAGAATTGCCATTTTTTGACATTGCTATATAACTAGCCAGTTTCACTTAGCTAACTTCAAAAATGCATAACTCTTTATGAACAGCTCTAAATTACTTATATGACCTATCAAATTAAAGCTTGATAAGTCTACTATTATTATAGAAAATTTCATATTTATTGGAAATCATTTGATTATCCAAAAGCATCACAAACCTAGGCTACTACACAGGAAAAACACACTAGCAATAAAGTTTACATTCCTGGGACTCTTAGCAGTCCACTTGATTCAAGCTTATTCTCAAGCCTCTAATCCCCAAATTTGGGATATTAGAAGGGTTCATCTTAACACACCAGAAATCTAATCGCATTTTAGGCTTTATAACTCACAAACCAAAGCACATATTGCTAATCCAATAGTTGAAATTGACAAGTTTGAAGTATTGAATGTTTTGACCAAATTTTAGCTCGATCCAATGGTAAACAAAATAGAAATTGGCATTTTACAGAGGCTATCCCAATTATATGAGAAAATAGAGTTGTTGCATCTTAAATCTACCTCATTACTTCTATATATAAGATCCAAGAACTCTGTCTTCTCTTTATTTAGTCAATGTTAGACTTCTTTTTCTCTTTAAAAGCATGCATGAATATTAAATTAGATATATCTTGAATATCTTCTTTAACCTCTATAGTTTTGTTTATTTCACATTTTTCTTGAAGAAATAAAATCATAATAAATGCTTAATTATATTTTTACTTAACTTCATTAAACTTTAATGTTCTATTTTCTTTTATATCTATCTTTTTTGTTACATCATTATTTGATAAATTGTACTGGTTACCAAATATTTCTTTCATAAGATTACCTAAGTCTTAGGATGTTAAAAATAGCAAACGCTCTAATACCACGGTAGGATTTTGGGGCAATACCTTGACTCTAACGAAGAAACCCGGTAGCTTGCATGAATCGATTCACAAATTTGGATTCCTATTATAATTCACAACAAATAGCACCATAAGAGAAATAGAGATGAGGGAACCGATAAAGAAGAAAAGAAGAGAATTCATTATGGGAGTTATTGTTTAGTGTATCAAACTAACTACTTTAATTGATTATGTGCAATTATTAAACTTTAACTTTTAAACCATAATAGTAAAACTCCCTCTTTAAACCCATATTTACCTTTATTCACATAGTAGCCCAACTTGGAGTGGGCTTAGGCTCTAATCCACCAAGGGTAGACTAGGCATATCTTAACAGAGAGTAAATATGGGTTTATGATGAGGGCTTATTCGCTCCCATCATACCCCCTAATTCATTACATATCTCTCCCATCTCTTTTCTCACTTATTCTCTCTCACTCATTATCTTTGTCAAACCCCTTAATCGTTTTGGTATTGGTAGAGTAAATAATGCATAGTTTAGAGGGCAAGCAGAATGAGTGAAAACATATTGATATTAGTACTTGTATTACATTACAGAAAATCCCTATAGGGTTTGAAAACTATATACAATATCCTCAAAATTAACTAGCACTAGGATAACTAACGTAAGCTTATGAATCTTCATTGGGACCCTTAATCACTCGTGTTGATGTTTTTGCCTTCAAGCCACTGCCTTCTACTGGAATATTTTTAAATTTGGAAAAAAGGTGAGATTCAAACAAATCTCAGTAGTAACATACCACCAGTCATATAATATGTGACAAATAATTATGCTATGCACCATGTAATGCAATATAAGAATAACAAAAAACAATATGGCATGTACACATGAGTTAGGGCTACTCCCCCACTATCTGTAAACCTCAGTTGGGTTCTTACTCACAACCAGATAAATGTGCCTTATTGCATGATGACCTACTCAAAAAAACATAGTTCATATTATAGAAGATGGCTATGATAGAGCTCAATATTTATATATTTTTATTAATTAATCTTGGGCTTTTGTGGGACTTCATTGAATATTTTAGGTGTAATCAAGTATTAATGTGAGATTTTAGTGAATTAATAATTTGAGAATTATAGTGGTTAAATTGTTATATTTTTAATTAATATTTGTTGTCCCCATTATTCTTTAATTATGAGTGAAAGATATTACATTTGTGAATCTAATTTTGTAGGTGATAATGTGGCACAAGTTGAGTGGTCAAGGTCAAAGATGTTATTTTGGAGCTTAATAAAGGATAAGAGTGGAACATCACAAGTGCACAATTTATTTTCACATTTTTTCTAAGAGGAGGTTAAATGAGTAAGAGCCTTGTTTGGTAGTTGCAATTTTATGCCTAATACCAAAATATATTTTTATCTCTTATTCAAACAAGGCACAACTCACTTTTAACCTAAAAACAATTGAATTTTAAAGAGAAAGAAGGCAAGAGGCGACTGAATAAAAGAAGAAGGAGTGAACCGAATAGAAAAAAAATATAGAGTTGCTGAACCATTTTAAGGAAGGCTGGACTGAAAGGAAAGAAAAAAGGGAGATGAATAAAGAATATAAAAGAAAGGGGTACTAATAGAATCGATGAATTGATAAGAAAGGAGGGAGTTGACCGTATGGAATGAGAGTTGAAGAAAAAGAATAATGAAGAGAGGAGTAGTTGAACCAAATGGGGAAATGAAGAAAAAGGAGAGTGAGCTGAAATTGTTGACCGAATGCATTTAAAAGATCTGAATCGAAATGAGAAGAGCACTGGGCCGAAAGAGAATTAGGGAAAGAAAAGGAGTTGACCAAACGAATAGGCTGGACCAAATGGGAAATAATTAGAGAGAGTGGCTATGAAGTGAGGAAGCGACTGGAAATGAATAAAGGGGAAAGCATCAAATAACATGAGAAGAGGCAATTGTGCATAACAAAAAAGGAGTGAAGACCGAATAGAGGGTGAGACTTAAAGAAAAAGAGGAAGTGATGGCTGGGTAATAAGAAGAGCTATTGGTGCTGCAATGTTCATGGCTAAGTCTTTCTCTATTCTTCAAGCTTCATTTTCTTCCTCCATAAGTAGCTAAGCTTTGGTGATTTCCTTGAGTTGGGTAATGGTTTGAGCTTCTAAACTTTGATGGAATTTCTTAAGCGATCTTTCTATTTCAAAATTATATGGCTTGGTTAAGTATGTGATTATGATCTAGATTGTTCTATGCCAAGTGTATAAACTTGGTGGTTATGTTAGGAGTTGATTAACTAAGCTTTGTATGATTCAAATTAGGAGTAGGTTGAGTTGTTTATTCCAACTTGGTTGAGTGGATTGTAAATGACTAAACTAACTGCTTTAAACTTTTATAATGGTAATTACAAGTTAGAATTGGAAGTTGATTATTCATCTCCTTGAGTCTGAATTATTTGGTGGTATTCATTTAATTGCTTCGGTAGAATGAATTAAATGATTATTGCAAGTATGGAGCTAGTGGTAGCTTAGTTCCATCCTCTTGACTCATATTATGAAATTCATATCATTAGCAAATAAGGAAGACTAAAACCTCAACTCAAGGGAATCTCATTTCATCATTACACTAGTTGATTGAATTTATCTTATTGTTAGTGTTAATTTCAATTCCGTTTGCTTCTTTATCTTTAAAACTAAAAAATAAAAAAAAATTGAATTAGATTAGATTACTTCGTTAGTTTTAAAATCAAATTCTCAAAATAATTCCTCACAACTTTAAGGTTTTTATCACTTTACTATTTAGAAACTTGGAATTAATCTCCTCTCAAGAATGACCTAGGTTGAGCTATTACACTACAGTTTCAAACCTAGTTTTATTTTGAGAACTCACACGACATGATCAAATTGGCGCCATTGCCGAGGAGAATGATTGCCAAGGTTTTAAGTAGTTAAGTGTAACACCCTGCCTTTAATCACGTAATTATAATTCGATAATGCACATTTAATTCGGATTAGAGACCATCGGATAACTTAAACTCATTTCAATCTCCTACTTTGTAGTAGGGTTTTCACAAAACATTCAAAATCTCTTCCTGTTCCTGGTCTCCATTTCAAAATTCGAATATAATTACCTGTGCAGTTTATCTACATTCATGTATAACAGAGTGTATAACCAAATCCCCGGCAACTCCCGGGTCCTATACATATATAATCTAGAGGTTATAAGTATCTACTAGGGGATTACATAACCAAAATCGAATGTAGTGTTCCTGATTCAGGATATACAGTAATCCCGAGTTTAAAGTAGATAACCAACATCTCAAAAATCCTTAGTATCACTAAAGATCCTAAGTGCTTCGGGTTGGCCGCTTCTCCTTTGAGCCACATGCCCTGTCTGAAATGTTAGTCATAGGAAAGAATGAGATTCGAGCGAATCCCAGTAGTAACAAACCACTCACACAATGCATAACACAAAGCATGTATATAAATCACAACCAGCAACAGCAGCAGCAATCTCAAAGATACATGGTTTTCACCACAAACGACAGCACTCACGGCTGTATGCACAATACGACAGCTCTCGCTGTAATAATAATCACGACAGCTTACGCTGTAATCACAATAACGACAGCTTGCGCTGTAAACGACAGCTTGCGCTGTAAACGACAGCTATCACCAGCTGTAATCGCAGCAGCATCAAAGAATCATCACATAACAATGATAACACACACATACAGAGCATTATACATAGTATAAGAGAGAGAAAGTCACTACCTGATCCTTTCCCGACGTTTCTTGGAACTGCGGACTCCCGAGGGCGGCAAATATCGAATCCTACAATTCCAAATGCACCATTTAGACACTTCCATAGTGTTACTTGGGGTTATATAAGTCTATAATGAAAATTTACAAAACTACCCCCGGGGACCCGGCCCGGGCCCGCGGTACCCGGTCCGGCTGCACTTTTCCCGAAATTCTAATATGGGCTATCCTAACATATTTCCGCCCAAGGAATCTATTTCCGGACTCGGAATTATCAAATTCAATGTAAAATTACAAATTTACCCTTGGCAGCCCTACTTCAAGGGTTTAAGGGGCGTTTTCGTAATTATGCGTTTTTTTGGCCTTTTCCGAAAAAGTGGCAACTGTAACCCCACCTAATTTTCGCTCCTGAACTCAATGGAACCATCAAATCATTGAAAATCCAACTCTAAGACCCATTTCTAGAGCTGGCCGAAATTTATGAGTTCTCCGGGGAAAATCGGGGTTTTACGATTTCGGCTCCGTAAGCGCGTTCCTTTCTACTCCTAACCACTTTATTAACCATTACATTAGGTTAAAACTAACATTAAGACCCAATTTGGGCAGCATAACCCCTAGGCCATATCATTTCCAAACTTTAAAACCAATGGCAATCCGGCGAAATTTCACCGATTAAATTGCCCACAGCAGCCAGAATAAGCAATATATGAAAGTTTGGAAGTTACCTCAAGCTCCCACTAGCTTTTCCCAAATTTGGCTGAACCCTAGCCTCTTTGAAACACCAAATTTTGAGCTTCACAACCTTAAAGAATAAAGAGGAGTAGCTTAGAGTCGGAGTTATACGCGTTAGGAGCTAAATCGTCGGAGAAATCGGCTTACCTTGCGAGATTTCTCCTCTTTCTCTCTCTAAGAGCTCTCAACTTTCTCTCACTAGTGCAGCTGGTTCATCACGACAGAAAATGAGCTGAAGAAGATGAGAATATATCTAATTCCATGCTGATGTCATCTTTTAGTGAGATGATGTCATAATTCCCATTTTCGGATTTTCTGGCAGATTTTCTGCCCAAACTTTGAAAAATCATAACTAATTCTAGAAAAATAGAAATGAGGTGATCCCAAAGCCAAATAAAAGGTATTTAAGTCCTATATATAGGAAAAATATGAGCCATTACCAGAAATCACCACAAAATTCCAGAATTATACAAATTTCAACACTGCTCCAAAACAGAGTCCAGTTTTGATCCCAAACTTTGAACAGACATATCTCCAAGTTCCCAAAACGAAATGGTACAAATTATATGTCTATTTTGAAGCTTGGGATGTGAAATTTAATACTGGAAAGTTTCATAATTTTTAGACACCATTTGGTCATTCAAAACGTTCACACAAACGGACTGCCCAGAATAGAATTTCACTGGACAGAATTTTAGATTTTGCATCTTTGCTTCCATTGGTTCCATTTTCATACCAAACATCATTCCCACATAAATTTTCACAAGGAAGCCATTGGAATCATTAAAATATCCAAATTCCCATCACACATTCTTCAAAAGTGTTTATTCAACAATAATTACATCCACTTTTGAAGTCATTAGCCCTTAATCACTTTTTGGGATATTACATTAAGTGTTCTTTTAAGTTGTTGTAGTGTGTCTTAGTTAAGTAGAAAGTGTGTGTCTTAGTTTCAAACCTAGTTTTATTTTGAGAACTCACACGATATGTATCCATCAAATTCTGATTTTTTATTAGCATTGTCGTGCTGGAACGGAAGTATTCTTGCCCAGAAAGATGCAGTATGCCCCAAGAAAGATCTAAGTTCTCTTAAGTTAGAAGGATAAGAAAGAGATGAAATTACTTCAATTTTAGATTTATCAACTTTTATACCCCTCTTACTTATCAAGTGGCCTATGTCTATTCCTTGATCCACCATGAAGTGGCATGTCTCAAAATTTAGCACAAGGTTATTTTGAACACACTTTTCTAATTCTCTCTCCAAATTTAGCAAACATTCTTGAAAAGAATTCCCATATATAGAAATTCAATCCACGAATACCTCAATACCTCAAAACAATGTTCATATTATAGAAGATGACATACAAAGCATACAAATATTCACATAGTTTATAAAAGATAGAGTTACTACCTGACTCCTTTTTCAATTCCTTGGTCGGTTCTAAACTTTGGTCCTGGCTCGGGCTATTTCCTGTTCCGATAAAAATTAGAGTTACAAGTAATTGATTATTACTTGTACTATAACTACCTTTAAATCAAATTCTGCTTGTTATCTAATACAATTATAATAGTTTATGCACAATACAATTTTGCACAGTGCAATTTCACTGTTTCCAAAAACTGGCATATTTTTAGTCAACTTTGGAAATTCATAATTAATTATAGGAAAAACCAATTTGATTGATTCCAAATCTAATGTGAAGCTTTTTAAATTTATATTTGTATAAAAATACTTAAGTCTAACCACAGTCATCACACTTTTCCCAAAAATTCGTCAAACTTATTGTTCCCATATTACAGTCCAGAAACAGGGCTCAACTTCAACAATCCATATCTTTTAATGTACTTGTCCAAAAATCATGATCTTTCTATCAAATTAAAGATCTAGATGTCTACTTTAATCCTATCCAATTTGATAATTTTTGGACTAGGTTTGACGAAAAAACTTCATTGCACAATAACACTACCTCCAATGAAGCAAACACTATTACAAATAGGATAATTTACGACCCAAATTAACAACTGTTTTCAAATAACAGTAGTAGTAAAGCAAATTGGAAATCTGGGAAAAGTTTCAATGACTGTTCTTAAAAACACCATCGTTGAAACTTGATATCCAACGACCATTCTTAAGAACGGTCATTGAAGACACTTTCAATGTCTGTTCTTAAGAACAGTCGTTGAGAGTTACAAAATTTTGCACCAGCAGGCTCGACCTCTAAACAACTTTAATGACTGTTCTATAAGAAAAGTCCTTGAAACTACCAAAATTTATTCCATCGCGCGTTTCTGAGACAGTCACTTTCCCTTTCCCGCCCCCGTCTGACCTTGCTTACAGCTAGAGCCTTATCACTTGATCCCTTTGTTTCTATTTGCTGTGTAGTGCATCTCACTTCTCCTTGGGTCTCTCAGATAGCATTCTTCGGCCCCCTAGCTCTTTGCCCCGTGAGCCTCTGTCGCGTTCTGCATCTCTGCCCCAGCTCGTGCCTTCTCCTCTATCAGTTCTAGCATGCAACACCCCCTTATTTTTCCTGGTAATTCCATGAATCTACTCTGTACATTCTTGGCTTGGTCTGTTCTATCTTTGAGATGGAAATTAAATTTGAATGCTTGCATATATTTTGTTCACAGAGTTGAAATTTAGTGTTAACGGACCAGATATTCACTTACATTAGAATAATTTGTAGAGGGCAAAACTTAAAGACAATAGCTAGGTGATGGAATTGAAAGTTTAAGAAGCAGAGATTCAGTTTTGATTTCATTTTTGGTGATGTCTATGTGATGGTCATATATGCAATTAACAAAACTAATTACAAGTGTGTATATGCAATTACAAAACTAATAACAAGAGTTATCTATATATATTTAAGATTTTATGAGGGATTCATTGAAAAATTTAAAAAATGAGAGGGAGGTTAGTTAAATTTGTACATGACATACAGTTTAGTGGAGTTGTGTATAAATTAGCTTTACAATTTTTTAGTATAGGAATTTTTTTTTGGGTAAAAGAGAAATTAAGGATTGGGTAAAATTAAAGTTATTCTTCATTAATAGGAATATTATTAAAAAGATGTGATAATTTTAAAATCTTAAACTAATTTTATGAATTGATCTTTATATATTGATAACAATTTGGTCTCAAAAGTGTTAAAATATGAGCAACGTCTGGCATACTCTAATGGTAGCCAAGCGAATGTGTGCCACGGTACCTTATAGCATGTAAGATTCTATGTGGGTATGACTATGCTTTCATCTTTTACTATTTTTGTCCTGAAAGTTTATAGAAAAGCATAATATTATCCTAAAAATGTTAAAAGATAAGCAGTGTCGTCTAAATTTAACAACAAAATGGAAAATAAAAAAGCTGATGAATGGCCGTTGAACACACGGAATGAATTACATGACAAGGACGATCAATGACTCACCCTATGATTGGTATTAATCCATAATACTTTTTCATGTTCATATTTCATTCAGTCAAACCTGTTCCATTCTTATTATGTGCAGTAATTCAAATTTGGCATATTGGATGTGTTTTGAACTTGTTATTAATGTGTACACTTTCTTTTTCTATCTCCTATCATTTGAATTATAACTCAGTTGACGTGTACATTGTAAGTTATGTCCCCATAAGCTTTAATTTTTCCTTTTAGATTTTCTGAACAAGAATGTGTGTTTTGTTGTGATCACATAGAAATTAAAGTGTATTCTCTTAGTGATGCGAGATGGGTGAATTAATAAGTTTTATTTGCAAGTAAACGTGTAAATTAAAAAGTGCAAGATTATTGGCGTACGTTTTCTAATTTGCAGACAATCAACAAGGTTAGTTCAACAATGCCTTTGAGTTCATAAAAGATGTAGTAGTTTTGGGTAATATTATAATGTTTTGGGTAATAACTCTCTCATAAACCTGCAAGTATCACTACTGCCTTTATTCTCCCTTGGGTTGCCTACTACATCTTTGCCTCAGTAGAATCTTCTTCCAAATCCTCAATCACAAACATAGTGTCCTTGGAAGCTAAAGATTAGCTGGTAAGTTATGTTATTGTTTGTTGATGAAAGTTTTTGAAACCTAAGGATATCATGATGCTACTATTTGTTGTAAGTGTGATAAATTTGAATTACTAAACTTTGAAAATGGTAGTTGAACTGTTAGTTTTTACAGTGTGTCATGAGTATTTCATATAGCTGTTCTAAACTTGATCTCTATGAAAATGCATTAGGTGGTAATAAAATGGATCACCGTGGGATGAATGCTTTGAGAATTAGTAAAGAATATGAGAATAGGGTGGAAAAGTTTATTGAATTTGCTAAAATAAATGTGCCTAGTAAAAATGGGAAGTATTTTTGTCTATGTATCAACTGTTTAAATGAGAGTCTATGAGATGTTGATGATATAAGGGATCACTTACTTTGTGATGGAATCAATCTTCAGTACACAAGGTGGATATGGCATAGTGAGGAAGTAACTGTTGTGCATCACATGAGAAGGAAGTTTTGGAGGTTGGAGATGATGATAAAATGGAGAACATGATTCACGATGTTGAGGTAGAATGTTTTGCACAAACGCCTGTATATGATAGCATGCGGAGTGATGCAGAGACACCTTTATACCCTGGGTGTACTAAGTATACATGCTTGTCAGGTATTTTGCACTTAGTCAATTTAAAGGTAACTTGTGGGTGGACCGACAGTAGTTTCACATTGTTACTAGAATTGTTGTGTGATTGTTTCCAGAGGATAATGTACTTCCAAATTGTATGTATGAGGCCAAGAAAATATTATCTACGATGGGTATGGAGTATAAAAAGATACATGCTTGCCTTAATGACTGCGTATTGTAGAGAAATGTGTATGAAGGCTTAAGTGAGTGTCCGAAATGTAAAACTTTTAGATACAAAGTGAAGAAAGGTAATAGGTGTAGTGATGAGACAAATTAAAAACAACCTTTAAAGGTTTTGTAGTATCTTCCATTCATACCGTGGTTCAAACGAATGTTTGCTAATGCGAAAGAAGGAAAGAAGTTGAGATGGCATTATGATGACAGAGTTTGTGATGGAAAAATCCTTCAGCACTCGACTGACTCTCCACAATGGAAGAACGTAGATAAAATGTATCCTAGATTTGGCAGCAAACCTAGAAATATTTGGCTTGGGCTTTACACAGACAGGATCAATCACTATGGTACTTTTAGCAGTACACATAGTACATGGCCTGTTATGCTGGTAATTTAATACTTACCTCCCTGGTTGTGAATGAAATGCAAGTATATGATGCTTTCTATGATGATTTTGGGACTAAAAAGCCAGGGAACGATATTGATGTCTATTTGGCACCTTTGGTAGAGGACTTAAAGAAGTTGTGGGAGGATGGCGTAGATGTGTTTAATGCATATAAGCAACTGTCATTTAAGCTACGTGCAATGATTTTCACCACGATTAATGACTTCCCTGCATACGGTAACTTGTCAGGTTATAGTGTCAGGGGTCATAAAGCATGTCTGATATGTGAAGCGAGCACACAATTCCATCAACTCAAGCACGGTAGAAAAACGGTCTACCTTGGTAATAGACGATTTCTTCCTCAATTCCACCTGTACCGTAGGCTAAAAAAGGCTTTTAACGGTTTGCTGGAGAATGAAATGGCTTCGAAGCCGTTAACTGGAGATGAGGTTTATAGTCGGGTGGAAAGAATCAATGTCACTTTTGGTAAAAATCAAAAGACTACGGGTGAGAAGAACATATTGAAGAAGAGGTCAATTTTCTTTGATCTTCCATATTGGAGTAGTCTTGATGTGGGACATAGTATTGATATGATGTATGTGGAAAAAAATGTATGTGATAGCCTTGTTGGTACGCTTTTGCACATAGCAGGGAAAACTAAAGATGGAATTAGTGTGAGACTAGACTTGGTTGAAATGGGAATAAGAGAACGACTGCATCAACAACTAAGATGATGGTAAGAGAGCGTATATGGAGCCAGCATCGTATACATTGTCAAAAGCTGAGAGAATGGAAGATTTGATTTTAGTTGGAATGAAGTCTCATGATTGTCATGTCTTAATGTAACAACTATTACCAGTAACTATTAGAGGCATTATGAAAGATGATGTGCGAAGCATGATAACAATGTTGTGCAGTTTCTTCAATGCTATTTGCAGCAAAGTTGTAGACATTGCAAGGTTAGATGAATTGGAAAATGAGGGTTATACTATTCTATCCCAACTAGAGATGCATTTTCCTCCTGTATTCTTTGATATAATGGTGCATTTTATTGTTCATCTAGTAAGGGAGGTAAGACTATGCGGCCCAGTTTATCTAAGGTGGATGTACCCTTTCGAGCGATACATGAAGAACTTAAAAGGGTATTCTAAAAATCCTTATGGACCTGAAGCCTCTATTGTGGAAAGATATGTTGTTGAAGAGGCTATGGACTTTTGCAAAGAATATCTATCAAGGTCAAAGGCCTAATCTCGTCATGAAAAGGGTACAAGTAAGGGAACACGAGGTCTCAAAGTGAAGAGTATGCATCGTGAAAAGGTGTTGCAAGCACACCTGTATATCTTGAATAATATGGAAGAAGTTCAGTCATACTTAGCCGAACACAGAAAGAGTTTAAAGGAGATATATCCAAGGAAAAATGACATGCAGATAGCTAATGACCAAAACAAGACTTTCATAGAGTGGTTTAAGGATAAGATAGCGCATGAGACCAATGTGTCTAAGACAATCAAATAGTTAGCTTAGGGGCCTTCTTTTGAGGTCATAACTTGGAGTGGTTTCAATATAAATTGGTATTCCTTCTATAAAAAGGGCCAGGATAACAGAAGTACTATGCAAAATAGTGGGGTGATAGTAGTAGCCGAATCAATGCACTTTTCTAGTTCGAAAGACAAAAACCCCATTTTGGCGTCTATGGTCTATTATGGAGTTATTGACGATATATGGGAGTAAGCTACACTAAGTTGAGGGTTCATTTATTCAAATGCAAGTGGGTTAACAATAATGCATTTGAAATAGATCAATTTGGATTTACCTCAGTTGATCTTGAAAGAATCGGTTATAAAGATAAGCCATTCATTCTAGCAAGTCAGGCAAAACAAGTGTTTTATGTCATTGATCCAGCAAATGAAAAATTCTCTATTGTACTCCAAAGTAAGAAATAGAAGGATGGTGATATGAATTTGAATCTTCATGACATGTTGCCTTTCACTATAAATCCACCTATGCCATCTAAAGTGGAATTGGTAGATGATGATGAATATGCAGCTAGAGTTAATCATTATGAAGGAATTTAGGAAAACACTTAAAGTAAGATTTTAAATTTTTTAAAGTTTTCATGTAATTTCTATTTACTTATCATATGTCACATTTATTTCTTAGTAAAATTTTGAATTTTTTAAAGTGTGCATGCAATTTCACTTTACTTATCATGTCACATTTATTTCTTATCAAGATCATGGCAAGGTCAAATTCGGGTGACTCTGTTGGCTCACCAGTTAAGAAAAAGGTTAGAGGAAGCATGAAGCTGCGGTTATTGGTGGCACATCATGAGGAACAACAAGCGAGCAGGGTTCACGTGGAATTTAATTATGATTTGAAGCCACTCGGCCCAAACGGATACAAGTTCATTAGCTACGTTGGCTTTTTGGGTCGGAGCAAAGTTAGCGTTCTAATTCCTAACTGGAGGGAAGTTTTAAAGGACACGAAGCTATGATTTGGGAACAACTTTTGGTATGTAAAGTTGTATTGTTATCTGAATCCCTATTTTTATGTTTTTATATATAACTATTATATATTTTATTTTATAGCAAACCTACGATGTTCCCAATAAGAGGCAGATATACAAGCATTGGATAGGGGAAGTTCGTGAGTGGTGGAAAGATTTCAAGTCCACGCTCACAACCAAGTATGTTTGAGGGCCAAGGAGTCATGAGGATCCTTGCAAAGAGTATTTGTTTCTTTATTCAAATGACTAGAGGTTGTTTGTGGCATCGCGGCAGGATCCCAATTTCCTGGTACATTTTGTTCATCTTAGTGTTAAGCATTTTAGTTGAACTTACTTGACATCGCTAACTCAGTTATCATTATTCTTTGTTTATATAGAAATTGAGTCAAGAGAATAAAGAGAGGCGAGCGAAAAATAATTATCCTTATTACATGTCGTGTGGGGGTTATCGGAAGCTTGAGAAAAAGATGATGTAGGCTGAATTACAAAAATTGGCGAAAGCAGCCCTAGCAAATCCTAGTATTGTCGTGCAGGCGCCACCTCCTCCCCCACATCATAAACTTAAATATACTTGTTAGGCTGAATTACATGCAATACTAGGATTTGCTAACAAGATTGCATGTAATTACTTTCTATTTATCTATTGTATGCTGCAGGATAAACTTGAAGAGTAGAGCCGCCAGGGTTCCTTCACTCAAACTGGAAGGATAGACATCTTAGCAACAGCACTTGGGAATCTAGATCACCCTGGTCAAGTTAGAGGGGAGTCAAGGGGAGTTGGTCTCTCTAAATACTTTGGACGAGGTTCACAAGCTTATGGACAAGGTAAAATAAGTCAACAGTTTGTGGCCAAGGTTCGAGAGGAAATCCGAGCAAAGCTAGAAGTGCAAATGTGTCAATCACTTTGAGACGAGCTTAAAGAAGAGTTGTTGAGTAAGCTACGTGGTGAGATGAGTATGATGGTGTTGTCTCACATGCAAGGAAGGATGTGTAACGTGGTGCCTAGCTCTGAGGTTTGTAACTAATTTCATTTAATATTACAATGAGTTTTTCCTTACGTTATTTTAATTAATTCTTTCATTTCCCTTACTTAGGAATCCCCAGCCTTTCCCAGCACCAAAGGCAGTTACAATCCGCCTGAAGTTAGACATGGCAACCCTAGTCCTTCGCTAGAGCCTGGAGAACCCTGTACTCTGTATTTGGATGTCCCATACCAGGGTGCTGTTGCTGATGCTGTTGTATACAGCTATGCCACCACCCACCATAATAGCAAATCCAGGACGATGAACGTCAGGCCAATGTGACAAGTGTTCGACTGGGGGAGGAAGATGTAGATGTCCCGTTCCCCGATGGTGAGGTTTCCTTACTAGATCAGGCAATAGGATCTTTCATCTTGTGGCCTAGACATCTTGTTCAGACTATGCCAGTCCCTCTAATGGTAGGAAACACCTTACTGTTACTTGATCATTGACATTCTACTTATAATCTTTATTTTGTGTCTTACTAGGAAAAAGATGATGCGACAAAATTTCCCTTTTTAGCACAACTGCAAAATATTCATCAAGACATAAACAAGGTCAACTTGCAGATGCCTTGTGATATTATGGGTCACAGAATCTCGTATAATTTTGGACTTGATAACCAAGATATTAGAGAGTTCTTATGTTTGGAGGAGATAGATATAGGATGGGTCACATTTGCAATCATGTGAGTTTAGTTATAATTTTTAATTGTAATTAATGCACTGATATTTAGGAGTTATAAGTTTCTACATTTACTGAGTCATTTCTCATTTCATTTATGTGGTAGAGTGTTTCTGTCATTTCATGTAAATCACAATTCACCATTTTATTCCATTAAATGTATTAATTATAGACAAGGATTATTAGTGACTGAAAATGGGATGTTACAGCTCTCCCCTCAAATAAATTTTGCCGCTAAAATTTTGCTACATATATTTGCTCATAAATTCTAGGTAATGCTTCCTGTAAAGACCCTTAACTTATTTCCACATTTGTCAGAGTGTTTGCGTGCAGTTTGATAGGCACATAGAAATAGCATAAAATCTGATACAATAAGTACTTGATTTCAAGAAGCCAAAATTAAATAAAAGAGCATGAAATTAAGGTTCTTATGCCTTATAATCTACCTAGAACTTCTTCTAATATCTTCTTCTTCTTGAAAATCATGGTTAGCAAGCTAAATCAAGAGATAAGAGAGAAAGAGGGTACAAAAATGTAGAGAGAGAGAGAGTTGGAGAAATCAAGAGGTAATCTCCACAGGGAGTGTTTATATTAATTACAAACCTTAAAATAATAAAAAGGTCTTCAGATAACCAACTATCCAACATGTATTGATCCGGAACCTTTAGTTACCGATAATTATGCTTTTGCTCCTTGAGCTACTACCTGTTGATGAAAACACTATATATTATGGAAAGGGGTGAGATTCAAAAGAATCTCTGTAGTAACATGCAATCAGTTATATAAAATGTGATAGATAAATACACTATACACAATGTAATGCAACATAACACAAACCACATGGCATATGCACATGAGTTGAGGCTACTTCCCCACTATTCGTAAATCTCTATAAATGTGCCTACTTGTACAATGCACTACTTATTAATACAGTGTTCATATTACAGGAGATGTCATACACAAAGCATATAAATATTCACACTTTTCTAGAAAACTAGTAGATTTCAGTCAAATTTGAAAAATCATAATTAATTCTATGAAATTTCAAATTGATTTGTTCCAAAGCTTATGTGAAACTCTTTATGTGAAATTCCTCTTGATTTCTCCAACTCTCTCTCTACATTTCTGTACCCTCTCTCTCTCTTCTCTCTTGATTTAGCTTGCTAACCATGATTTTCAAGAAGAAGAAGAGGTTAGAAGAAGTTCTAGGTAGATTAGAAGGCAAAAGCAACCTTAATTTCAAGCTCTTACATTGGATTTTGGCTCTTGAACCCTTAGACCTGTTGGTGTTCTTTAGCTCTCTTCCAACTCTTCTCTCTCTCTCTCTCTAGTTATTGTTGGCCGAAATATGCTAAGAGAAAGAGATAACAACCCTTTTATAATATCTTCATCCACCTTCTTTCTTTATTATATTTTATTGCCTAATAATCACATGCTCATTTGTTTTAATTATCATCATTTTTTCTTTTCCATTTTACTTGGTCGAAAATGAATGTTGGGAGGGAGTAATAATATATCTTCAATTATCACATTTATCGTCTTCCACATAAATTTAATTAGAATTGCAAGTTTGACTTTCTCATCATCATTTTTTTGACCAGATACTAAAAATTGCTCCAAATGGGATATTTATTTTCAATTTATTGTTTTCCCTCTCCATATCTCTTTTTGACCGAGAATGGCCAAATGAATTAGGGAAAATAATTGCCTCATGTTTTTAATGGCAAGTTACCATTTTGCCCTTATATTTTGTGATTTTCGCACAAGCTGACAAAATTTTCATCAAAATTTAAAAATTCATATCTAATTGTACAAATGTCCAATTGGTATGGTTCCAAATGCAATGTGACCCTTGTTATGTCTATTTTTAATGAAAAGTATAGTATTTAGCCAACTGAAAGCTTATAATTCCCCAAATTTCCATTTTTGGATGTTGTAACAGAAACTTGTCAGTTTCACTAGGCTAAATTCAAAAATACATAACTCTTTGCGTATAGTTCTAAATGACTCATATGACTTGTCAAATTAAAGCTTGATAAGTCTACCTTTATTCTAAAAAATTCCATATCCATTAGACTTAAATTGCTTATACAAAACCATCACACAACTAGACTGCCACACAAGTAAACACACAGGCAGCAAATCCACATTTTACAATTTGTGTTCTAAGCATAATCATGTTGTGCGTGATCACTAATTGCTTTGTTTTGCCCTTTCCTCTACTTTTTTAATTCACCATTTAATTCCATAAAATGCCATAGAGTGTAAGGAATTTTGGTGGATAAAATTTGGGATGTTACATTTCTGCCCCCGTTCAATAAATTTTATCCTCAAAATTTGAATGTCTACAACTTGAGGATCATTCTAGACACTTAGTCTATCCCTCTCATGTGCAAGATCAATAAGCTTGTGACACAATTTATTTTTTTCTTATTCAAGCTCACTGAGCATGCAACACAATCATCATATTATTAGATCTTTGATAGTATTTAGTATTGTTCATTCAACATTCGCATCAACAATTAATGTGCAATATAAACAACTACCATATATGATCATACAGCCAAGGGTCTCTACATCTATTCCTTAGGTCATTTTACAATTCTAAATGCATCTGCTAGCCTAATTAAGGACACACTGGTCCACTAGGTCTTAGGGCCTCTGGACATATTAGCATACTATAACACAATTGGTATATAGGATCTTATATCCTAGGGATACTGCCCCATGCAATCTTGCACTTCGAGTCTTACTGCCCAAGGAATCACTCTTACACTTACAAATACTTTGGGACTTACTGCCTTGAGCCTCCACTCATAGCAATTCTCAAATACATAACATTCTACCTGCCTAATCATATACATGTCCATCAGGTCTTACAACCTTAAGACATACATTTCTCAGGACATATAGTCCATTGTCTTTGCTGAATACATATCAAGACTAACAACCTTAGGACACACAACCCATTAGGTATTTTGAATTCCTTCCAGGCTCTACCTCTTGCTACTCAAGCCATTTATACACTTATGTAATGTTCACAAAGCATGCAAAACAAACCATCTAACATCAATCAATTATTCAGTATTTAGCAATCATATGATGCACTATCTAATATCAACTATCTAGATAGCCTACAAGGTCTTATAGCCTAGGGAATCATCCCTATGCCATTGGCACATCAGGACTTATAGCCTTGGGCCTCTGTCCATCTACCACTATATATTCATTAGGTCTTATAGCCCAGGGTAACTCCCAATACAAGGTGCAGTTACAGGCTTTTCTACCTCGAGCCTACCTGGCTTAAGATGCCCTTGGGTAACTCCCAGTGTAGCTTGTACTTACAGGTTTTATTGCCTTGGGACTAACTATCCCGTTATTATCAAGCTTTACAACCCCTTTAGGACAATGCTCAGAATTTCATATTCTATTACATAACAGGTCTTACGACCCTGCCCTGAATGCATGTAGGTCTTCAGCCTAAGGATGTACTGACCTAATAGGTCTTACTGCCGACCGTATATTCATGAAATGAATACACCTGATGGTAATACATACATGCAGAACCATTACATAAGATAAGAGAGCAAGAGTTACTCATCTTTCGTTGAGCATATTTTGCCTAAGTCTAAGACTCACGTCTTCCTTCAAACAATAGCACTAGAGCATCCCATGGTGATCTATTGGGTCTCACAAACTCTTTTCTCTAGTAGTTCTATAATCGGCTTTCTTTAATTTTGCCATTTCATCTAGGGTTATTTTATATGGACTTTGGATAACAATCCAGCTCCAGGCATAGTTTTACTTCCCTTATTGGGGTAATCTACCCATGTTGTATAGGGAATTCATAAGCTGCTGACATTTCTTTTATTATCTGTCTCAATCATGAGACCATAATTTATGCCTTCTCTTTTCTCTATCAGAGAACTAACTCTAAATCAATATCTCTAAGGAATATTTTATAATCCAGATCTTTCCTTAAGCTATATTAGCAAGTACGAGCCTTATGAAAACCTCATACACATATGTTCCATGTTCTAATGCCTTAAATCATTCTTGCCATTTCTAATTCTTAAGGAATTAAAACTCAACATTTGATTCCTAGGTTACGGTTCACTTGGTAACCCTTCATTGGTTGTTGGATAGACATCTAACTTTTAAGTTTATCACTGACTCAGAACTTTAACACTACACAGATCGAAAATCATTTTCCTCAATTATACCTAATAGGCATACTAAAAACATGATCAATATCGCCTATTCTAACCTTCACGGTATTCAGACAATATTCTCAAAACATTACTAAGGGTTTAACACTATCCATAAGGTTCACAAGGTTCAAGCTTCCATCATGAAACAGAACCATAGTGCAACTAATTCACATTTTGATCTAAGCACTATTTCAACGTAGGTCTGACTCAAACCTATCTTAAAGTTTCAGTATCATCAGATCTAATCCTCTAGGATTGATATATGGCATTATCACCACTAATCATGTATCACCGCATATCATACCTATATACCTTTAACACCATGGTGTTACTAAGGATTATCACCTAGCATGGAGAACCTTTAAGACAGTCACTATGGCTCAAGTTTCCATAACTTCATTAAATGAACCTTTCTGGATAGTATTACCACAATAGAAATGTTTTGAATTAAAATCAATACTTACATCATCATCTCCATGATTATAAGCATTATTTAAATCATCTAACTAAGATGATTATTAGCCATGGAGAATCTCAAGGCAATCACTATTCTTCAAGTCTCCATAACCCTATCAACTTAACTTACAAGGGTCACCCATCGTGAGATTTCCCTGGGTTGAGCATGCTTAATTTTGTGTGCCCTGCGAAAAGGCAAATACCGGCTTTATCTGCTCCTGACCATTGGTACTCTAAGTCAAAATTTGTGCCAGCTGGCTATGACTGGCTAAATACTGTTTGTAGAATGTATATCAGTACCGGTATATGTACTAGAACACATACGCTGATATGTTCCATGTCATCTTTGTACCACCCTTACTCTGGTATGGTAATACTTGCTGCCTTTATGTATTCCGTTGTTTCCCAGGGGCTAGTTCATAGACGGGGTGATTCAATTCTCTAGTACCCCTTTCTGTGTATAGGTTTTATTACTATATATCAAGACAATATCAGTACATTATTCTCTTGCCAGAACCACTTTGCTATGATACCAAAATGTAATGACCCTTAACTTATTTCCATATTTCTTAGATTGTTTGAGCACAGTTTTGTGGACACACAAAAATAACATAAAATACTAATACAATAAGTACTTGATTTTAATACAAGAATCCTCAACATGGTGTGTTTATAGTAATTATAGACCTCAAAATAATAAAAACGTCTTAAGATAACCAATTGTCCTACCTGTATTGATTTGGAACCTCTAGTTACCAGTAATTACGCTTTTGCCCCTCTAGCCGCTACATACTACTGAAACCACTACATTTGTGAAAAAGGGTGAGATTCAAAAGAATTTGGGAAAATAATTGCCTCTTGCTTTTTATAGCAAATTATCATTTTGCCCTTACATTTTGTGATTTTTGTACAAGCTGACAGAATTTTCATCAAACTTTGAATATTCATATATTTATTTGTAGATGTCCAATTGGTGTGGTTTTAAAGGCTATTTGACCCTTGTTATGTCTATTTTTTAGGAAAAATATTACCTTTAGCCTTCTTGTCAGACAACATTCTAGAATTATTATTTATTGGACACTGCATGGAAATCTACTAGTTTCACTTTGGTAACTTCAAAAATGCATAGCTCTTAGTGTATAGGTCCAAATAAGCTATATGATTATCAAATTAAGGCTTGATAAGTATAATTTTATTCTAGAAAATTTCACATTCATTAGAAATTATTTGGTTATCCAAAATCATCACACAACCAGACTACCACGTAAGAAAAATAAACCATCAGCAAAGGATACATTACTGGGACTCTAGCTAAACTAAGGTTTAGCAGTACACTTGATTTAGGCTTATTCTGTGGCCTCAAATCTTGAAATTTAGGATATGACAACATGCAATTAGTCATATAAAATGCAACAGATAAATATGCTATAGACCATATAATGAAACATAACACAAACAACACGACATGTGTACATGAGTTGAGGCTACTTCTCCACTATCCTTAAATATCTATAAATGTGCCTACTCACACAATGCCATACTCAGCAACACAATGTTCATATTATAGAAGAGTGCATACACAAAGCATATAAATATTGATATAGTTTATGAAAGAAAGAGTTACTACCTGAAATCCCTTTTTCCAGTTATACTCTCCATCCATATTCTTTGAGCCCAGTCCATTGCTAAATCCTATAAATTAGAGTTAACAAGTAACTAGTTTTACTTGTTACTAATATCTTTTAATCACATTTTGTTAGTTATCTAACACAATTTCAACAATCTATGCAAAGTACAACTCTGTACAATGCACTTTCACAATTTTCGAGAAAATTGGTAGATTTTTAGTCAAATTTGAAAAATCATAATTAATTATATGAAATTCCAAATTGACTAGTTCCAAACCCTATGTGAAGCTCCTTAATTTTTATTTTAAGGAAAAGTACTTAAGTCTAACCATTGTCATCACACTTTTCCTAGAAATTCATCGAACTTTCTTGTTCCTATATTGCATCCAGAAGCAGGGCTCAAATTCAAAAATCCATATATTTTAATATACTAGTCCAAAAACTATGATCTACATATAAATTAAAGCTCTAGATGTTTACTTTAATCTAGTCAAATTTCAAAACTTTTGGACTAGGATTGACCAACGAATTTTGTTGCACAATAACACTACCTCCAATGAAACAAATTAAACAGCATTTCCTTTAAACTTCAAAAATTTCCATATTTGCAAACAAACATCCAAAAATCATGAACTCATGTATTCCTACACAATTTTACCCTATAAATCCAATGGAATAATCAAAATTACAAAATTCCAACTCCTTCCCCCTGTTCTGCCTCTAGCCAAAAATCAGAACCTTAGAAGAGGAGTTGGGTTTTTCTTGATCTCTCTTGATTAACCGCTTCCTTTCCACTTATAATCACAAGATTAATACTTAAATACTTAATAAACATGATTTGGGGAAATTTTGGCTGCATAACGCCTTAGGGTTTCATCTTCCTAAATTTACAAAATCAACATATCCAAGCCAAAATCAACAACAACAACAACACATAAGGCAAGATCATCAAAGTGTTGGAGATTAATTCTTGATTTCTCCAAATTTCTCTCTCTATACATCTCTTCCCTTTCTCTCTTCTATATTGATTTAACTTTCTAACCATGATTTTGAAGAAGAAGAAGAAGAGGTTAGAAAAGTTCTAGATAGATTAGAAGATATAAGCACCTTGATTTCAAGCTCTTACCTTGGATTTTGGCTTCTTGAACCCTAAGACCTCTTGGTGTTCTTCAGATTTCTTCCAAAATTATCACACTGATCCTCTTCCATGTAAATTTAATTAGAATTGCAATGTTTGACTTTCTCATACTTTTTTTCATGTTTACCATATACCAAAAATTGCTCCAAATGGGATATTTATTTTCAATTTGTTGTTTTACCACCTTCATATCCCTTTTTGACTTAAAATAACCAAACAAATTGTGGAAAATAAATGCCTTTTGCTTTTTACTGAAACTTACCATTTTGCCCTTACATTTTGTCTTTGTGGCACAAACTGACTGAATTTTCATCAAAACATTGAAAATTTATATCTTTATTTTTAGATGTCTAATTGGTGTGGTTTCTAAGGCTATTTAACCCTTATGTCTATTTTTGAGGAAAAGTATTTTCTTTAGCCTTTTGGGCAGACAACATTCCAAAATTATCATTTATTGGACATTGCTATGATAATCTGCCAGTTTCACTTTGCTAACATAAAAAATATATAACTCTTAGTGTACATGTCCAAATGACTTATATGGCTTATCAAATTAAAGCTTGATAAGTATACATTTGTTCTGAAAATTTTCACATTCATTGGACTTCATTTGGTTGTCTAAAACCATCATACAACCAGACTGCCGCCCAAAAAAATACACTGGCAGCAAAGTGTTCATTCTTTAGACTCTTGCTAAACCGGGGTTTAGCAATCCACTTAATTCAGGCTTATTCTAAAGCATCTAATCCTAAAATTTGGGATATTACAACATCCAATTAGTCATATAAAATATGACAAATAAATATGTTGCATACTGTGTAATGCAACATAACACAAACTATATGGCAGGTGCACATGAGTCAAGGCTACTTCCCCACTATCCGTAAATATCTATAAATGTGCCTACTCGGCAACACAATGTTTGTAATATTCCAAATTTTGGGGTTGGAGGCTTGGGAATAAGCCTAAATTAAGTGGACTGCTAAGTCCCAATTTTGTAGATGTCCTAAATGTGTTCCCTAATATTTCTTATATCATTGTGGTATTAAAGAGAGTAAAATGATGAATTATAAAGAATATGATTATGCTTCCAGTGAAATTTCCTGCAAGGCAATGAGATTGCCTTGGGATTTTGTTGGAAATTGTGCCCAAAGGGCCAATCATTATAGTTTGAACATTATTAATTTAATGAAATTTCTCTATTCTGTTATCATATTATTTGCATGTTAACTGTGATAATTGTATCCTTGGATAATTCATTAAGATTGTCCTAAAATGTCCCTGGTTGATCATCTATGCGGGAGCAGAGATGAAACAAGATCAGTATGACTTTGATAAGATATGAAGATACAAATCAAAGTCTTAGCCACTTGTCAGAGTACAAGGTGCTAGACTGACCCACTATGAGAAAGCTACATGGATCAAGTCATAAGCTTTTCTCATGTATAACCACGTCACAATGCCCTTTGACCTAAGGTCATCATGGATTCCTACATGAGAGTTGCTAAGCTTTGAACTAGTCAAAAGTTACCTTTGACTGGGTGATGATAAAGGCTACAATTGGGCTTGGTGGTTTTTCAAGTAGAGGAATATGAATGATGAAGATGGAATTTGTCCCACACATTAGTAGAGAGATATGTTAAAAATTGTGCCCTAAAGGCAATCATTGTACTTTGAACATTATTATTTCAATGAAATTTCTCCATTCTGTTATCATATTATTTACATGTTAATTGTGATAATTGTATCCTTGAATAATTCATAAAGATTGTCCTAAAATGTCCCTGGTCGGTCATCTATGCAGGAGCAGAGATGAAACAAGATCAGTATGACTTTGATAAGATATGGAGATATGAATCAAAGTCTTAGGCACTTGTAAGAGTAGAAGGAGCTAGACCGACCTACTATGAGAAAGCTACATGGATGAAGTCATAAGCTTTTCTAATGTATAACCACATCACAATGCCCTTAGACCTGAGGTCATCATGGATTTCTACATGAGAGTTGCTAAGCTTTGAACTAGTCAAAAGTCACTTTTGACCGGGTGATGATAAAGGCTATGATCGGGCTTGGAGGTTTTTTATGCAGAGGAATATGAATGATCAAGATGGAATTTGTCCCTCACATTAGTAGAGAGATATTACTGGGCCCCTCAATGAGTGAGTCTGAGAAATGTATTGCCATACTATGATGAAAGGAGTTTCTGTCTCTGTTATCAGGCTACTCAGGAATCGAGAAAGTAATGGTTAGGAACAAGAGGATGACATTATCCATGCCTTATCCTTAATCGATATATCGTGTGACAAAAGGGACGTGATATGGTTGTATGACAGGTTGCATCGTGATAACGATCCTCATATGAATTAGGTAGTCGTAATGTCTTGCCAGAGGTCGCTTGCGACTTTTGGGTTAGTATAGTTATTGGCCCACTGCCAACTTCATATGGGCCTACAGGGTCGCACACAAGATTGGCCCAACACGAGATAATGTTTAATTTAGGGTGGACGAATTATATATATATATATAATTCATTAATAATATTATATAGATATATTTTTTTTTGAAATATATATCTTATATATATTTGTGTATATATATATATTTTTTATGATATTATATTTAATAATATTATATAGATATATATTTTCGAAATATATATCTTATATATATATGTATATATATTATATGATATTATTATATTATTTTAGTTTTAAATTAATTTATTAAGATATATTAAATTTAATAACTAACATGATAGAGATATAATATCTTAGATTTAATTTATGAAGATAAATTAAATATAATGGCTCTTTATTTGGATTAAATAAATAGGTTAAATTAAAACCGTTGGACAGATTTAATTTAAATTGAATTTATTTAATTAGCACATCAAGATAATTAATTGTCAATTAATTTTGAAATTTGAAAATAGCCCTCATAGGTTATAAACTTGATAGAGCAGATATATTTATACACACATGAGAATTGAGAGCCGTAAGTGAAACCCTAGGAGACATTAGAGACGCTAGCATGCAGTCTCAGTTGGAAAGCATTTGTGTGGATACTGGTAGAGGGAGCGGACCTGATGTGTTAGCTCCTAGAGATCGTGAAAACTCTGAATCATCAAAAGGTATGAATCCTTCCAACTTGGTTTAAACGCCATTGATAGATCCTCGTTAGGATTGGTAATAATTTTTAAAATTCTTTCGCTGTGCCTTCCGATTCTAACAGTGGCATCAAAGCCAGATCAATTGTGCATTTACATTGAGTTTATGATTCTTATACATGTGATATATATGGGATGTGTATGTATGTTTATAAGAAACACTCGAATATGCATGTGATTTGGTTAATACGAAACGAAATTATTTAGAAAGATGTGATCTTGTAATTCCATTGATTTTCGTTTTGAACAAGAATGAAATTGGGTAGGGTACCTGAGATCGTAGTTGGAGGCAATCAAATCGGGTCTAGGTTCGGATATCTATTCGGGTAATAGTGACGTGACCACCTCTACTTAGTGCAATATAATATGATCACGACATTTATTGCTTTTCATATTGTATGAATTCTTGTTGTGGTTTATTATTTATCCTTGTTTAGGTATGGTGAACAACATGGCTTTAGAATTTTACAAAGGTTGTAATATTTAAATACGCCCTGTGTGCCTTGCCTTTCTTTGAATACTCTCGATTTACATTCTCTTCCCATCTCACTCCTCTCGAATGTTTAAATGAGGTTTCTCTTAATGTATTTCTTCTTTTTATTTAGAGAAGTCCTCTCATTGGCTTGGGAGGATTTTAGGTTAGGTAAGCCATGTTGTGTCACATTTAAATTATGCTTTTAATAAGATAATTGCATGATTACTTTTTCATTTATATGTATTTATCTATATGAGATACAACTACGATTGCATCCATATAAACAAAACTAATTAATTAAGCCCTCTGAATCAAATCTTAAGTCATAATGCCGCCAATTATGAATATTTGTCAAAACCTAGATCGCTCAATTGTAGAAACCACCAAAGTGGATGCACTTGAGTTATCTTGATGAGACAAGCTTGAGTAATGGTGCTGCTCATAATATTCATTATTCTTTTGACTTAATTGAGATTAACAAAACGGTTTTGAATCTCAAGGCATTAGATGGAGTTAAACATGCCGGATCATATGATGATTAAATCCCATAAAGTTCCAAGAGTTACATGTGATGTAATTGGTAAATAGGTTACCTACCTAAATAACTTGAATTTAAGTGTCTTGCCAAAGCGGACTTAAGTTTAAGCCAAATATGGATTTAGCCCACTAATTATTATATTGAGGGTTGTTAATTTAGTGGGAGATTACTAACTAACTTTGCATATTTTAATTGTAGAATCATGTCAACTAGTAATACTTCTACACTATCCTTGCGATCGGTCCTTGAGAAGGAAAAACTCAATGGGACAAACTTTCTTGACTGGTTCAGGAACTTGAGAATTGTTCTCAAGCAGGAAAGAAAGGCTTATGTCCTAGATCAACCCATTCTTAAGAAGCCTGCAGCCAATGCTCCAAGAGATCAGAGAGATGCTTACACAAAGCATAAGGATGACTCTGTGGATGTAGGTTGCCTGATGCTTGCCACTATGGTTCCAGAGCTCCAAAGAGATCTGGAACTCATGGAGGCTCATGAGATGATTGTACATCTCACAGAAATTTTCCAGCAACAGGCAAGGCAAGAAAGGTATGAGACCACAAAGGCCTTTCATTCCTACAAAATGGCTAAAGGTGCATTAGTTAGTACTCATGTGTTAAAGATAAAAGGCTATATTGATAACCTTGAGAGGCTTGGATTTCCTATGAGCCAGGAGTTAGCTACGGATTTGATCCTCAACTCACTCCCGAAGAGTAATGACCAGTTTGTTGTGAACTACAACATGAACAACATGGAGAAATCAATTTCTGAGTTGCATGGGATGCTCAAAACTGCTGACCAAAGCATTAAGAAAAAGCCTAGCACAGTTTTGATGGTTCAGAAAATAAAGGGTATGAAAAAGAAAGGGAAGGGCAAATGGAAGGATAATGGCTCAGGTGGTAAGACCAAAGAGTCAAACAAGCCCGAAACCAAGCCTGCACCCAAGAAGGCAAAGCCTCCAAAGGAAGGAGTCTGCTACTTCTGCAATGAACCCGGTCATTGGAAGAAGAATTGTAAACTCTACCTGGAAGATCTGAAATAGAACAAGAAGTATAGCAAGGCGATCGCTTCAGGTATTGATGTTATAGACATTCATTTTTCTACTTCCTCTACATGGGTATTAGATACGGCATGTGGTTCTCACATTTGTACAAATGTGTAGGGTCTAAAGGACAGTAGAAAGCTGAAGAAGGGCGAGGTGGACCTACAAGGTAGAAACAGAGCAAGAGTTGCTACTTTAGCCGTAGGCACTTATGAATTAGCTCTACCCAGTAGGCTTTTGTTAGTTTTGAACAATTGCCATTATGTTCCTGCTTTGAGTAGTAACATTGTTTCTCTTTCTTATTTAGATAAGGAAGGTTATACTTCCATTATTAGGAATGGTAAATGTTCTATTTATCGTAATGACATTTTCTATGCTGATGGTGATTTGCATATTAGTCATTATATATTAAATTTGGAACATCCTAATAATGGGAATATCTATAACGTAACTACTAAGAGGATAGAATCAAACGATTTCAATCCCACCTACCTATGGCATTGTCGTCTAGGCCACATAAATGAGAAACGCATTTCTAAACTCCATCAAGATAGATTTCTAAACTCATTTGATTTTGAATCATATGATACATGCAAATCTTGCTTATTAGGAAACATGACTAAGGCACCTTTTACCGGGCACAGTGAGAGGGCTACTGAATTATTAGGCCTCATACATACAGATGTATCTGAACCATTAAATATAGCTGCCAGAGGAGGTTATGTCTACTTCATTACATTTATAGATGACTTTAGCAGATATGGCTATATCTATATAATAAAACATAAATCTGAATCTTTTGAAATGTTCAAAATATTCCAAAATGAAGAACAAAACCAACTTGGTAAAATAATTAAAGCACTTCGATCTGATCGAGGTGGTGAATATTTGAGCCAAGAATTCATGGACCATCTTAGGAGTTGTGGGATAATCTCACAATTGACTCCTCTGGGAACACCACAATGGAATGGCATTTCTGAACGGAGGAATCGAACACTATTAGATATGGTTCGATCTATAATGAGTCAAACAGATCTTCCACTGTCCTTTTGGGGACATGCCCTAGAGACAGCTACATTCACACTAAATCATGTTCCATCTAAGGCAATTGAAAAGACACCATATGAGATATGGACTGGAAAGAAACCAAGTTTATCTTTTCTCAAAATCTGGGGATGTGAGGTATATGTTAAGCAACAAGCCTCTGATAAATTAGCACCCAGATCCATAAAGTGCCTTTTTGTGGGGTATCCTAAAGAAACGAAAGGATACTATGTCTATAATCCCACCGATAACAAAGTGTTTGTTATTCAAAATGGCAAGTTTCTAAAAAGAGAGTTTGTCTCTAAAACAACCAGTGGGAGCGACGTACCTCTCGAAGAAATTCGAGAGCCACAAGATGGTACAGAACCACATATGGAAATTAGAGAAGACTCACAATAAGTTGCTGAGCTTCCTCAAGTAATATAAGGTCTATGAAGATCTGATAGGACACGGCATCAACCTCAAAGATATGGATTTCTTATTACTGAAGGTCGTGATGTGTTACTCATTGAGCAAAATGAGCCCACCACCTATCGAGAAGCAATAATGGGACCAAACTCTGAGAAATGGCTAAATGCCATGAAGTCTGAAATGCAATCCATGTATGACAATTAGGTATGGACCTTAGTCGATCCACCTAAAGGTGTAAAAACCATTGGGTGCAAATGGGTTTTCAAGGAGAAAACTGACATGGATGGCAATGTCAATGTCTTCAAGGCACGACTGGTTGCAAAAGGATTTACTCAAACTCATGGTGTAGACTATGATGAAACCTTTTCCCCAGTTGTAATAGCCAAATCAATAAGAATCCTTCTTGCCATTGCAGCATATTATGACTATGAAATATGGCAGATGAATGTCAAAATAACCTTCCTTAATGGAAAGCTGCTTGAGGATGTGTAGATGACACAACCTGAAGGCTTTGTGCGTCCAGAGGACTCTGGTAAAATTTGCAAGCTTCAAAGATCCATTTATGGATTGAAGCAAGCATCTCAGAGCTAGAATCATCATTTTGATGAAGTAGTCAAAGAGTTTGGATTCATTCAAAACATCGATGAACCTTGTGTTTACAAGAAGGTTAGTGGGAGCATAGTTGTATTTCTAGTACTTTATGTAGATGACATCCTACTCATTGGGAATGATATTCCTACCTTGCAGAGTGTCAAGTCTTGGTTAGGAAAGTCCTTTTCAATGAAAGACTTAGGTGAAGCCACCTATATCCTAGGGATTAGGATCTATAAGGATAGATTGAAAAGACTAATAGGCCTAGGTCAGAGCACATACATAGACAAGATACTGCATAGGTTCAGTATGCATGATTCAAAAAGGGGTTACATGCCCATGTCTCATGGCATCCATCTTAGCAGGGATCTGTGTCCTAGTACACCTGATCAACGAGATCGCATGAGTAAGGTTCCATATGCCTTGACCATTGGATCCATCATGTATGCCATGTTATGTACTCAACCGGATGTCTCGTTTGCCTTAAGTATGACCAGCAAATACCAATAAGATCCTGGTGAGGGCCATTAGACTGCCGTCAAGAATATCCTAAAGTACTTAAGAAAGACTAAGGACTTATTTTTGGTCTATGGTGGATTGGATGATGAGCTCTGCGTAACCGGTTACACAGATGCAAGTTTCCAAACTGACCAAGACAACCTTAAATCACAATCTGGATATGTATTCCTCCTGAATGGTGGAGCAGTAAGCTGGAAGAGCTCCAAGCAGAGCACTATAGCTGATTCTGCAACAGAAGCTGAGTATATAGCAGCATCAGATGCAGCTAAAGAAGCCGTTTGGATCAGAAAGTTCATTACTGAACTAGGGGTGGTTCCTACCATCTCAAATCCAATAGATTTGTTCTATGACAATAGTGGTGCTATTCCACAGGCCAAGGAGCCTAGGTCACATCAAAGGACCAAGCATATACTCAGGTGATTTCATCTTATTAGAGAAATCAATGATAAAGGTGATATAAAGATATGCAAATTAACAGGAGAAGATAATGTTGTTGATCCTCTTACTAAGCCACTTGCACAGGCAAAGCATGAGCGTTATGTTAGGGCAATGGAAATTAGGCAAATTAATGATTGCACCTAGGGCAAGTGGGAGGATGTTGGAAATTATGCCCTAAGGGCCAATCATTGTACTTTGAACATTATTATTTCAATGAAATTTCTCCATTCTGTTATCATATTATTTTCATGTTAACTGTGATAATTGTATCCTTGGATAATTCATAAAGATTATCCTAAAATGTCCCTGGTCGGTCATCTATACGGGAGTAAAGATGAAACAAGATCAGTATGACTTTGATAAGATATGGAGATACGAATCAAAGTCTTAGGCACTTGTAAGAGTACAAGGAGATGGACCGACCCACTATGAGAAAGCTACATGGATCAAGTCATAAGCTTTTCTCATGTATAACCATGTCACAATGCCCTTAGACCTGAGGTCATCATGGATTTCTATATGAGAGTTGCTAAGCTTTGAACTAGTCAAAAGTCACTTTTGACTGGGTGATGATAAAGCTATAATCGGGCTTGGAGGTTTTTCATGCAGAGGAATATAAATGATCAAGATGGAATTGACGATTACATTAGTAGAGAGATATTACTGGGCCCATCGATGAGTGAGTCTGAGAAATGTATGGCCATACTATGATGAAAGGAGTTTCTGTCTCTGTTATCAGGCTACTCAGGAATCGAGAAAGTAATGGTCAGGAACAAGAGGATGACATTATCCATGCCTTATCCTTGATCGATATATCGTGTGACAAAAGGGACGTGACATGGTTGTATGACAGGTTGCATCGTGATAATGATCCTCATATGAATTGGGTAGTCATAATGTCTTGCCAGAGGCCGCTTGCGACTTTTGGGTTAGTATAGTTATTGGCCCACTGCCAACTTCATATGGGCCTATAGGGTCGCACACAAGAATGACCCAACTCGAGATAATGTTTAATTAGGGTGGACGAATTATATATATATATATGTATATATATATAATATAAAAATTCGTTAATAATATTATATAGATATTTATTTTTGAAATACATATTATATATATATATGTATTTATATTATATGATATTATTATATTGTGTTAGTTTTAAATTTAATTTATTAAGATAAATTAAATCTAATAACTAACATGATAGAGATATGGTATCTTAGATTTAATTTATGAAGATAACTTAAATCTAATGGCTCTTTATTTGGATTAAATAAATAGGTTAAATTAAAACTATTGGACAGATTTAATTTAAACTGAATTTATTTAATTAGCTCGTCAAGATAATTAATAGTTAATTAATTTTGAAATTAATTATGATTAATTTTGAAATTAATTATAATTAATTTTGAAATTTGAAAATAGCCCCCACAGGTTATAAACTTGATAGAGCAGATATAGTGACATACACATGAGAATTGAGAGCCGCAAGGGAAACCCTAGGAGACATTAGATGTGCTAGCACGCAGTCTTGGTTGGAGAGCATTCGTGTGGATACCGGTAGAGGGAGCGAACCTGAGGTGTTAGCTCCTAGAGATCATGACAACCCTGAATCATAAAACGTATGAATCCTTCCAACTTGGTCTAAACGTTGTTGATAGATCCTTGATTAGGATCGGTGAAAATTTTTAAAATTCTACCGCTGTGCTTGCCGATTCTAACAGATTTTGGATGATCAAATGATATCCAAAAATTATGATATTTTACAAGGTGAAAATAGACATCTAGGCCTTTAATTTAAGCTATTTTGACCAGTGGATTAAGAGTTATGAATTTTTGAAATTAGCCTAGTGAAACTGGAAAGTTTCTGGAACAACTTCTTTAGATTAAAAATCTATGAATTATGTGCTTCCAATTGCAATATTCTATATTTTTCATTGAAACTAGACTCAATAAGAGTTCTATAGGCTTTTGAATTGCTTTAAAATGATGTTTACAAATTTAATTATGATTTTTTCAAGTTCGGGTAGAAAATCTGCCAAGAAGTCCAACTATTTTGAAAACTGGAAAATAAAATGTTTTAGCAATCGTGTAAATTGTGGAATAAGAAAATAGAAAGGGAAAATAATTATTTGGCTCATGAACATGACAAGTGTCATCATTCAGAGCCAAGGGAATTAAATGATAATTGATAAGTATGAGCACATGTTCAATTAAGCACAAATAATGTTATCTTGTAGATATGGTTGGATTAAATATATGTAGCCTAAATTGGATAGGAAGCACACCCTTATGACATTTTCGGGCCAAGGAGGAGGAGGAAAGATTAGTTCACATGTAATGGGATTTTATGACACCATTTGGGAAGAGATAATGCCAAGTACAAAAGTGGTGTCATAAAACCAATATTGTAACATTTATTAATTAAGGAAATGGTGTAAGATATTGTCAAGCTTCCTTCATCTCTTTCCTTGCCATATTTTTGTCCAAACAATAAAGATAAAGAGGGAGAGAGAGCTTGGGAAATAGAGAGAAGAGGAGAGCTCAAGGAGGAAGAAATCTAAGTTAAGTATTGTTGTTCTTGTGTTCAAGCTTCCTCTCTTACATAATAGCTTCTCTATTCATTTTTTCTCCACGAATCAGCAAGCTAATCTCCAGAAAAGTGCAGTTGGACCGGGTATAGCGGGGCTGAGGTCTCAGAGCCATTTTGGTCATTTTTCAATATACACTAGTATAACCCCCTGAAATACTATAGAAGTGTCTAAATGGTACATTTGGACTTGTAGGACCCAGTGGAGAGCGAATCTGTGACATATTTTGCACACATAATTTGAGACGGAAAAGGCTTAAGGTAGGGAACTTACCTATGTTGCGTGTATTTGGTATTTTTGCTGATGTATTGATACATGTTATTGCTTTGCTTGATTATGTGAAACATATATGAATAGTTGAAGCTCTATTTATGTTCATACTGTGGCCATAGTTTTGTTGCATGAAACATTAAACAAGTAGATATGTCATTGTGTGAGCATGATGTTGGTAATGCAAGCAAGTCTTGCATTAAGCAATTATCTTGCATGCATATTAGTACTGTTTTCCTACTGAGATTCACCAAATCTCACCCTCCCATACCAACAATTTAGATAGGAGAGTTCCGAAGATATGCTGAGAACAAAGAAGAGAACCGTACGAGGGGATTGTAGTGGTAGAACAAAGACAAAAAGATGTCTCTGTTTCACTGTGTTGAGTCTAGATACCCTAGTAGCCCTGTGTCGCTACATTTATAATTATCATGCATGAACCTGTATGGGGAATTTTTGTAATCATGCACTTATTATTAGCATATTTATGTTATTCCTATGTTGCCCACTGAACAGCGTATCCTTTTCTACAAAGCTGAAAATAAGATAAGGGTGTGATAGTGTTCACATTATAGAAGATGGTATCCACAAAGCATATAAACATTCACAGAGTTTATGAAAGATAGAGTTACTACCTAAAATCCCTTTTTCTAGCTTATATTATTCGTCTACATTCTTTGATCTAGCTTGGGCAATTGCCAATTCCTATAAATTAGAGTTAACAAGTAACCAGTTATTATTTGTTACTACTGCCCTTTCATCACATTTTTCTGGTTATCTAACATGGTTTCAACAATTTCTGCATAGTACAACTATGCACAGTACAGTTTCACAATTTTCTAGAAAACTAATAAATTTTTAGTCAAATTTGAAAAATCATAATTAATTCAATAAAATTCCAAATTGATTGGTTCCAAAGTCTATGTGAAGCTATTTAACTGTTATTTTAAGGAAAATTACTTAGTCTGACCATTGTCAACACACTTTTCCCAAAACGTCGCCAAACTCCCCTGTTCACATATTGTATTCCAGAAACAAAGCTCAACTTCAAAAATCCATATCTTTTAATGCACTAGTCCAAACATTATGATCTACATATCAAATTAAAGATCTATATGTCTACTTTAATCATGTCAAATTTCATAATTTTTGGACAAGGTATGACTAACGAATTTTGTTGTACAATAACAATGCCTCCAGTAATACAGATCAAACATCATTTCTATTCAATTTCAAAATTTTCCATATTTGCATCCAAACATCGAAAAATCATGTACTCATATACTCCTACACAATTTTCCTTTTTAAATCCAATGGAATCTTCCAAACTAAAAAATCCCAACTCCTTGCCTTTGTTCTGACTCTGGCCAAAAATCCAAACCTTAAAAGAAAAATTGTGTTTTCCTTATCTCTCTTGATTAACCACTTCCTCTTCACTTATATTCACAAGAGTAACTACTTAAATACTTAATAAAAAAGATATAGGGAAATTTTGGCAGCATAAACCCTTAGGGTTTCATCTTTCTAAATTAAAAAAAAATCAACATGTCTAAGCCAAAATCAATAACAACAACACATAAGGCGAGATGATCAAAGTTTTGGAGATTACCTCTTGATTTCTCCAAATTTCTCTCTCTACACGCCTCTGCCGTCTCTTTTGTCCCTCTTGATTTAACTTCATAACCATGATTTTCAAGAAGAAGAAGAGGTTAGAAGAAATTCTAGGTAGATTAGAAGACATAAGAACCTTGATTTCAAGCTCTTACCTTGGATTTTGGCTTCTTGAACCCTAAGACCAGTTGGTGTTCTTGAGCTCACTTAAAAATCTTCCCTATCTCTCTCTTTGTTTGTTGTTGGCTGAAGTATGCTAAGAGAAAGAGATAAAAACCCTCTGATAATATCTTCATCCACCTCCCTTCTTTATTGTATTTTATTGCCTAATAATCACATGCTTATTTGTTTTAATTATCATCATCTTTTCCTTGGTCATTTTACTTGCCTAAAAATGAATGTTGGGAGTGAGTAATAATATATCTTCAATTATCACATTCATCCTATTCCACATAAATTTAATTAAAATTGCAATGTTTGACTTATTTTGACATTCATCACATTCATCAATTATCACATTCATTCTTATTTTGACCATATACCCACTAGTGGAAAAATCCCTTTTTAGACTGCCACATTTAGACCGGTTTTGGCGGATAAGGTCTTAAAAAATTTGTTAGACCGGCTATAAATAAAACCGGTCTAAAAATATGAAAATATTTAAAAAATTAAAAATTTTAACATTTTAAGACATGTTTCTATAAAAACCAATCTTAAATGTAAAACATTTAAGACCGGTTCATAGGAAAACCAATCTTAAATGTTTAAAATTTAAGACCAGTTATTATAAAAATCAGTCTTAAATTTCAAAACATTTTAATTGTTAAAAACTTTAACATTTTTTTAATTTCACACTTTTAAGACCGATTTTTGTAGAAAACCGGTCTAAAAGTTAATTTTTTTGCCCTTCTTTTTACTCCTGCGCCCAAATCATGCGCTCTATAAACCCTTTCTTCTCTTTAGGCCATTTCTCTATGAGCTTTGACTGTGCTTGTTCTGAACTCATACATGGTGTTCCATCCCTCATTTTCTCAACTCTCCTCCGCCGTTACCATTGTCGTTACTGTGTTCATCATCGCTGTTCTTTGATTATTGTCAGTCTTCTCCACTACCACCTCTATTCTCCGTAGTGACCATTCTCCTCTGCCTTGACTTCCCTTTGTCAGTGCTGTGAATTTGAGGACTTCATTTTAACCTCAGTTGGTGCCACCGTGACTTTGGGTTGAAGCTCACTCCTTGGTCTTCAATCAAGTTAGTACGTGTTTGATTAGTTATTTAGTTGTACGTGGTTCAATAATTAATAATGTTCTATGAAAAAATGGTTTTTGTTATTGTTTTGAGCACTTAATTCCCAGAAGTTGTTATTATAGTTTGTTGGAAATCCAACTGCTTTGTGATAACGTAATATGGAAAAAAATTTGCACATTCTTGTTAGATATATGCTCTAACTTTTAATTACATCTCTGTGATTTTTGGCTTGGAGTAATACCACTCTATGTTCTATTTTAATTTAGTGTGATTGTTTGATTATTGTTAATGTTATTGGTTTGTTAAAACAATACTAGTTTCAAATGGTGCATGTTAATTTCGTTGAAATCTCTAAAACTCTATAGTTGTTTTTTTGTCTATCCTTTTGTTGTTGGATATAGGGTGCTACAAGTGTTGAGATATATATGGATCATAGTTGGATAAATGCTAAATGAATGAGTGTTGAATATGATAATGGGGTGAGGGGTTTTTTAGACTTCGCTAGAAGATTATGGTAGTGGGAAATTTTATTGCCATTATATAGTATGTTTGAATGATAAGTGACTAAGTACAATAGATATATATACACATTTAATTTGGGAAGGATTTTGTAAGAGTTATACAGTGTGGGTATGGCATGGTGAAGAATTAGAAATGCCAAGTTCATCTTAATAGGGGGAGTGAACTTTAATGATAATGACACAGATATAGATGATCGGATGAGGATATTATTCGTGATGTAGGAGAAGAGGCTTTTGAGAAATCACATGCATATGGTAATATGTGCAGTGATGATAATATGCCACTATAGCCGGGGTGTAAAAAATACCAATTGTTGAAAGTAGTATTGAAATTGGTAAGCTTGAAAGCACGGCATGGATAGAGCGACAAGAGTTTTTTAGAAACGATTGAGGCTTTTAAGGATATACTTCTAGATGATAATGTATTGCCTTCTCGATACTATGATGCTAAGATAATATTGTGTCCACTAGGGATTAAGTATAAAAAGATCCATGCATGCGCTAATATTGTATATTGTAGAGAAAAGAGCATGAAGAGGAACAACAGTGTCTGATATGTGAAACCCCGAGGTACAAATCAAATAATGCTCCTACAAAAGTGTTATGGTACCTTCCAATCATACAAAGGTTCAAGCGCTTGTTTGATAATGAAAATGATTCAAGAAATTTGAGATGGCATATGTGTTGGAAATTGTGCCCTAAGGGCCAATCATTGTACTTTGAACATTATTATTTTAATGAAATTTCTCCATTCTGTTATCATATTATTTGCATGTTAACTGTGATAATTGTATCATTGGATAATTCATGAAGATTGTCCTAAAATGTCCATGTATGCAGGAGCAGAGATGAAACAAGACCAGTATGACTTTGATAAGATATGGAGATATGAATCAAAGTCTTAGGCACTTGTAAAAGTTCAAGGTGCTGGACCGACCCACTATGAGAAAGCTACATGGATCAAGTCATAAGTTTTTCTCATGTATAACCACGTCACAATGCCCTTAGACCTAAGGTCATCATGGATTCCTACATCAGTTGCTAAGCTTTGAACTAGTCAAAAGTCACTTTTGACCAAGTGATGATAATGGCTATGATCGGGCTTGGTGGTTTTTTAAGCAGAGGAATATGAATGATCATGATGGAATTTGTCCCTCATATTAGTAGAGAGATATTAATTGGCCCCTTGATGAGTAAGTTTGAGAAATATATAGCCATACTACAGTAGAAAGGAGTTTCCATTTCTTTTGTCGGGCTACTCAGGAATTGAGAAAGTAATGGTCAGGAACAAGAGGATGACATTATCCATGCCTTATCCTTGATTGATATATCGTGTGACAAAAGGGACGTAACATGGTTGTGTGACAGGTTGCATCGTGATAACGATCCTCATATGATTTGGTGGTCATAATGTCTTGCTAGAGGCCGCTTGCAACTTTTGGGTTAGTATAGTTATTGGCCCACTGCCAACTTCATATGGGCCTACAGGGTCGCACACAAGAAAAGCCCAACACGAGATAATGTTTAATTTAGGGTGGACGAATTTTATATTTATATATATATAATATAAAATTCGTTAATAATATTATATAGATATATATTTTCGAAATACATATCTTATATTATATATATATATATATATATATATGTTTATGCATATATATTATATGATATTATTATATTGTGTTGTTTTAAATTTAATTTATTAAGATATATTAAATTTAAGAACTAACATGATAGAGATATAGTATCTCAAATTTAATTTATGAAGATAAATTAAATCTAATGGCTATTTATTTGGATTAAATAAATAGGTTAAATTAAAACTGTTGGACATATTTAATTTAAACTGAATTTATTTAATTAGCTCCTCAAGATAATTAATTGTTGATTAATTTTGAAATTAATGATGATTAATTTTGAAATTTGAATATAGCCATCATAGGTTATAAACTTGATAGGGCAGATATACTTATATGCGCATGTGAATTCAGAGCCGTAAGGGAAACCCTAAAAATATTTGAGGTGCTAGTAAGCAGTCTCAGTTGGAGAGCATTCGTGTGGATACTGGTAGAGGAGGGGACCTAACGTGTTGGCTCCTAGAGATTGTGAAAACCCTAAGTTGAAAAAGGTACAAGTTTTTTATAACCTGATTTAAATGTCGTTCATAGATCCTTGATTAGGATCGATAAAATTTTTAAAATTCTTCTACTGTGCCTGCCGATCCTAACAATGTGGATGAGAGGATATCCGATGGAAAGCTTCAACATTCGGCTGATTCTTTTTAATGGAAGAAAATCGATCAATTATTTCCTGCCTTCGGTGAAGAGCCTAGGAACCTTAGGCTTGGGCTTAGCACGGATGGCATGAATCCTTTTGCTAGCCTGAGTAGTATACATTGTTTATGGCATGTTCTGTTAGTAATTTACAACTTATCTCCTCTACTATGCATGAAACGAAAGTATATCATGTTGTCTATGTTGATTTCGGGACCAAAATAACCCAGAATTGACATAGATGTTTACCTGGAACCCTTGATCGAAGACTTGAAAGAGTTATGGAATGAAGGTGTTGATGTTTTTGACACAAACAAGAAGGAAGTTTTTAAAATACGAGCCATAATTTTTTGTACTATAAATGACTTCCATGCATATTGAAACTTGTCAGGATATAGTGTTAAAGGCCATAAAGCATGTCTGATATGTGAAGAAGGAACATGCTACCATCAACTTCAACATGGAAGAAAGACAATTTATCTTGGCCATAGGAGATTTCTTTGACGGGGCCACCCGTATCATAGATTAAAGAAAGCTTTTTTTGGTGGACAAGAGTTTGAAGATGCTCCGAAGGCATTGACTGGGGAGCAAGTTTATGAAAAGGTGAAAAATATGAATGTTATCTTTGGTAAGACTACAAAGAATAGTAATGAGAAAAGTAAATGAAAAAAGAGGTTTGTCTTCTTTAATCTTCCATATTGGCCGAATCTTGATGTGAGACACTGCATTGATTTGATGCATGTGGAGAAAAACGTTTGTGATAGTATTGTTGGGACACTGCTTAACATACAAGGTAGTTCTAAGGATGGCGTGAAGGCAAGATTAGATATGAAAGAAATGGGGATACGAGAAGACTTGCATCGAAAGCAATATGGTAAGAGAACTTTTTGTCCTCCAGCTGCTCATACTCTGTCTAAGGTTGAGAAAAGAAGCTTTTGTGAGTGTTTACATGGCATGCAAGTTTCTTCAGGGTATTCTTCAAATTCAAGGAAGCTTGTGTCGATGAAAGATTTGAAGTTAGTAGGGCTAAAGTCTCATAATTGTCATGTCTTAATACAACAACTACTCCCAGTAGCTATTCATGGCATTGCCGAATATGATCTTCAACATATTTTGACTAGACTTTGTTTCTTCTTCAATGTTATTCGTAGTAAAGTCATTAAGACAGAAAAATTGGATAAGGTTGATACTTCTTCATATTCAATGACATATTTGGGATCAGGTTGATATTTCTTCAATTGTGACATGTGGAAAACATCATGTAATTTGCTCAAATTTGGGGGTAAAGCAATTCAGTATGCGGCTGGCCTGATATTTGATAAAATCTCAAATAAACTAATGTACTTAGGGTTTAGCTTCTTCACTTTTAATGCCCTGCCTATGCCTGTGACAGGCGAAACCTTTATAAACACATGGTCACTGACCTCAAACTCTAAGGTTTCCTCCTCTGTTAGCATAACTTTTCAGTCTACCCTGAGTAGCTAGCAATCTCTACTTGATCAACTTAATCTGCTCTATTGTCTGATCAACTATGTCTAGCCCAAGTAAGCACCTTTCAAACAATTCCATCTAGCACAAGATCGACTGATACTTCCTTCCATACAATGCCTCATAGGAAGCCATTTGAATGCTTGAATGATAACTGTTATTGTAGGCAATCTCTACAAGTAGAACGAATTGGTCCCAACTCCCTTTGAAATCTAGGACACATGCCTCAGCATATCCTCTAGTGTCTGAATTGTTCTCTCGGTCTGCCTATATGTTTAAGGATAATATACTGTGTGAACCTGAGCTTGGCACCCAAAGCCTCATGCAACGCTTTCCAGAAATTGGAGCAAATCTCTATCTAATCTGATGCTCTTTGGTGTATTGTGCAATTTCATGATCTCCTTGATATAAATCTCTATTAACCTATTAGGAAAATATTGAATGCTGATGGGTAGGAAATGGGCTGTCTTCTTGAATCAGTCAACTATTACCCATATTGCATCAAGATTTCTGATATTGTGTAATCGGGTCACGAAATCCATAGTGATTCTTTCCTACTTCAATTTAGAAATCTCAGGGTTTTGTAGAAGTATAGATGGTCGTTGATGCTCAATTTTCACCTTCTAAAAAGTAATACAACAAGCAACAAACCTTGTCACATCTCTCTTTATTCCTTGCCACCAATACATGGACTTCACGTCATGATACATTTTGATTGCTCCTGGATGCACATTGTATTTACTCTTGTGAGCTTCCTCTAAGATTTGCCACTTAAGCTCTGGTTGAGGTGGAACATGTATCCGCTTCATGTATCTGACTAGTCTACTTGTGACAAGTCATATTCCTAAGCTTTTCCTTGTTCAATCAGATCATTGATAGACTGTGCTCATTTATCCTGCATATGAGCTTCTTCAATTACTGCTCTCAGGTTATTCTTAGCCTAACTGACATTGTTGCCAAAAATCATGATCTGATTAGACAAGTTGAGATCTCTGAAATCCTTGATTAGTTTCTGCTCATGAATCATTAAAGCCGCCCTCTGCATTGTTTTACAACCCAATGTGTTTGCAACTATATTGGCCTTCCTTGGATGGTATTTAATCTTTAGATTGTAATCTTTCAGCAACTCCATCGACTACGTTGTCTCATATTCAGCTCTTTTTTACATACAATATTTCAAGCTCTTGTGGTCGCAGTACAGCTCTACAATAGCACCATAGAGATAATGCCTCTAGATTTTCAATACAAATACTATAGCTGCCAACTTAAGATTTTGAGTAGGATAATTCAATTCATGAGGCTTCAGCTGAAGAAATGGTTACGCCACTACCCAGCCATGCTGTATCAACACACACCCAATCCATGCCCACTAGCATTAGTATAAACAATAATGGTAAACTACAAATCTGGGATTGTCAACATTGGTGCTATTGTTAATTTGTGTTTAAGCTCCATGAAAGTCCTCTCACAATTATCGTCCCATACAAAATGTTGAGTTTTCTATGTTAACTTTATAAAAGGCAAAGCTATTATAGAGAAATTCTGTATAAAATGTCGATAGTAACTAGCAAGAACCCAAAAAACTACATATGTCTAATACAGTCTCTGGCCTCTTCCAATCTAGTACTAATTCCTCAGCATTTTCACTACTATTCTCAGATGTTGCTCATGTTCAATTCTGCTCTGTGAATACACCAGAATATCATCAATAAAGGCTACCATGAATCGGTCTTGGTACGGACGAAAAATTCAATTCATATAGTCTATGAACACAGCAGGTGCATTTGTCAGCCTAAATGGCATTACAAGAAATTTGTAATGGCCATATTTGGTCCTAAAAGAAGTTTTAAGTATATCTTCTTCTTTACCCTGAGTTGGTGATAACTCAATCTCATGTCAATCTTTGATAATATGCAGGAACTCGATAACTGATCAAGCAAATAATCAATTATAAGGAGTGGGTATTTATTATTGATGGTTACCTTGTTTAGCTCACTGTAATCAATACAGAATTGTAGGCTTCTACCTTTCTTCTTGACAACGAGAACTAAAGCTCCCATCGGCAAAACATTTGGTCAAATAGACCCTTTTTCTTAGCAATTCTTCAATCCGCCTTTTCAATTCTGCCATTTTATTTAGAGCCATTCTGTATGGGCTTTAGATATTGGTTGTGCTCCAGGTCTAAGATCAACTACAAATTCTACTTCCCTATCAGAAGATATTAGGGCTTTAGATATTGGGTGATGCTAGAAAGTTCGTCACATATAACAAAATTAACTAGAAATTTAAAGCAGAAAAGAGCTAGGAGAAATAGCACTGAAGTGTATACCAGGAGTTATATTGATTCTTCCATAACCACTTTGACCTACATCTAGTCCTCAGAGCTTCTCTGAGAGTTTCACTATATCTTCCAACATTCAGTGGGTTCTTGGCGCCTCAGTACACAACAAGTTCCTTCACTGAACACTCACTCCCCCTTACACGTAGTAATCAAATCCCCAACTCAAGGTTCCACAACCTTAAGTTGTCTCAATAACAAATATTGAGTTTGTAATGAAAATATCTCTAACAAAGTAAATAAATAATCACTAAAGTACAAAGAGTGAGTATAAGAGAGCACTAAGAATATATTGATTGATGTGAGTTTGCGTGTTCTCAATTGTTGTGTGTCTTATTCTTGGTTAAATGTTCTCATATATATAGATGAATTGTAATGTCCATTCGAAGCATTTCAAACATGTCCATTAGAGTTACGCAGCTTCCTTTTACTGTTCTTCGAATTTGAAAACTAGTCATTTGCAGTAGGTAACCATTTTGGACGTTGCAGACGATATGTTTGACTTTTCTCGTAATGTATGATGTCTTCATTATTTTCTACAAATATACTTAGGAGACTAATGCAACAAAATATTAATCATATAAATAACAAATCAATAAAAAACATATTAAAATCACACTCTCTATACTACATTACTCGAGTGGCTACTAGAGTGAGCCCTTAAAAATCTTGGCAAAGAGTTAAGTTAAAGACTCTGATCTGATCATTGGAGTAGCTACTGGAGTGATTATTATCCATTACTCAGTAGCTACTCAAGTAATCCATTACAAAACTTGGCAGAGACTAAAGTTCAACACTTCTGACTTGATCACTAGAGTGGTTACTCGAGGTGATCATTATCTATTACAAGAGTGATTACTAGAGTGATTCAAAAGCATTACTTGAGTTACCTTATCAAAATATTGGTAGACTCTTTATTGCCTAAAAACTTACTTTGTCACTTGAGCCCTCAAGTGACCATTTGTCATTACTTAAGTGTCTACTCGAGTGACTTTATCAAAAACTTGGCAGAGAGCTCAGTAACTATATCACTCAAGTGGTCCCTCGAGTAAGTCCATGCAAATCTTGGTAGAGAGCTCTGGAACATCATTACTCAATTAATGGGGAGTTATTACTCGAGTGATCCCTCAAGTAACATTCTTTGAAATTTGCCAGTGCTTTTTTCTCTGGTTCTATGAATTCCTGTTCTTCTTCATTACTCGAGTAATGGTTTTTCCTGCCATAAAAACTTAGTTCCTTTGTTTAAATCTCTTTTGTTTATTATCAGCACTTTTTGTAGGATTAATCCAATCTTTGTTATCATCAAAACTTGTGGATCTAACACTAAATGGTCAAAAATTCTATTCAAATTTTTATTCAAAATTTAGTTCTTATAGAAATTCAGTTCATTCTATTCACAAATGCAGTAGGTGCATTGGCCAAGTTCAAGTTCAATTTTCAAAACTATTGTAGAAAGTTATTAATTCTAAATTCATTCCAGGCTCTAACTCTTGCTACTAAAGCCATTCATACTCATATGTAATATTCCCAAAGCATGCAAAACAAACCATCTATCCTCAATCATTCTCATTCATAGGACATATAGTCCATTCTATTATAGCTTTTTGGTTGTTCTTTTCTAGCTCTATAGCCGTTCTAGGACACTACCTGGTAATTCTTAGTCTTATGACCGTAGGTTTCCACCCTTCTAATTCTGAATGCGTTTTGCCTAGCTATGGACACTCTAGTCTAATAGGACTTAAGACTTCTCATGGAATGCTTGTCAGGTCTTACAACCTAAGGACACACTGGTTCAACAAGTCTTACTGCCCACCGTATATTCATGAAGCGAATATACCCAATGGTAAACACATACATGCAGAATTATTGCATAAATCATTCCATTTTTCCAATACATTTTATAACTTATTGTAATAAATCATCTCTTGCTCTTTTTCCCCTAATTTGGCTGAATTTTTAACATGCTAATTGGGCAAATATTTGTTTACTTTCATGCTTCAATTTAGGTTACAATGATAGACCTTTAAGTGGACATTAGTTGCTCCTTTCTATTCTAGATTAGCCAAGTTGTGTATAACCACTGATTGGAGTATTTTTGTCATTTCATGTACATCACAATTCAACAATTTATTCCATTAAATGTATTAATTACATACAAGGTGTCAAACCCGTTAACCTTTCGGTATTCATAGAGTATTAAGCATGTGGTTTTGTAAGGCATACATAGATTGCAGAAACATACTAACATTAAGTGCTTGTTTACAATACAAGAAATTCCCCATAGGGTTTTAAAAGTATACACAAATGAGCAATCTTCCAAAAGATATAAAGTACAAGCATTGATATCTACAGCAAGTTCTGTATTCACCGGGACCCTATTCACCAGTAGCCATTGTCTTGCCCTTCAAGCCACTAACCTCAGAAGAAAGCTTTTCCAATTTGAAAAAGGGTGAGATTCAAGCAAATCTTAGTAGTAACATGTGTTTCAAATTGATAAAATGTGAAAAGAAATATGCCATACACCATGTTATGTAAAATGATAGAATGTTGTCTGGACACTGTCCAAGGCCAAATGACTGTGTAACTCTAGCTAAACCCTGCGCGCGCCAACCCTGGCTAAACCCAGCACAAACCCTGGCATAACCCTGTGCCTTCGTTGGGGTCCCAAACCACAACTAAGCCAATATTCGTGTCTGAGACACTATCCTCATGTTACAGAAGATGGCATACACAAACATACAATAATCACATAGTATATGCAAAAAACGTTTATTACCTAACTAGTTTTTTGGTTCCTCAATTATCCTAAACTTTGGTTCCTACTAGGGAAATTTCCAGTTCCTATAAAAATTATAGTTACAAGTAATTGATTATTACTTTAACTATTACTCCCTTTTAATCATATTATATATGTTGGTTATCTACTATAGTTTCAACAATTTCTGCACAAGGAAACAACTTTGTACTGTGAAGTTTCATAGTTTTCTAGAAATATGGTAGATTTGCAGTTGACCTTGTAAAATCATAATTAATTCTAGGAAATTCCCAATTGACTAATTACAAAGCCTATGTGAAGCTCTTTAAGTGATTTTCATGGAAAATACTCAAAGCTAGTCACTATTATCAAATTTTTTCTAAAAATTTGCAAATCTTCCCTTAATCCAGATTACATTTCAAAAACAGGCTACAATTTGAAAAATCCATATTTCTTAGTATACTAGTCCAAAAATCACAAACTACCTATAAAATTAAATCTCTAGATGTCGACTTTAATCCTACCAAGTTTCATAATTTTTGGACTAGGTTTGACAAAGGAATTATATTGTATAATACCACAACCTCCAGTGAGACAATTAAACAGCATGCACTCACAACTTTATAAATTTCCAGATTTACATACCAACTAAAATCATGAACTCATGTATACCTACACAATTTTACCTTCTAAATCCAATGGAATCATCAAAATTACAAAATTCAAACTCTTCCCCACTATTCCGCACTTGGCCAAAACTAGGGTTCATTGGAGGGAAATTGGGTTTTCTTGATTTCTCTTGCTTAACCACTTTCCTTCCACTTCTAATAACATGATTAACTACTTCAACACTAAATGAACATGATTAGATGAAAATTTGGCAGTATAACATTTTAGGATTCATCATCCCAGAGTCACAAAACAAGGCAAAAACAAGCCAAATTCAACAACAACATCTTAAGCACAAGAGGATCAAGTTTATGAGGTTACCTCTAGATTTCACCACTCTCTATCTAAGTTACCTCTATCCACTCTCTATTCTCTCTTGATTTAGCTTACTAAGCATGAATTTCAAGAAGAATACGAGGTTAAAGGAAGTTATAAGTAGTTTTGAAGGCATAAATACTTGATTTACTTGTTCCTACCTTTGATGTTTGCTCTTAGAACCCTAGCTTCTTGTTCTTGAGCTCTAAACCTTGTCCAACTCTCTCTCTCTCTCTCTCTCTCTCTATTTTAGTTTCAGCTGAACAAAAATGAGCTTGAGAAAAGATGATTATCCTAAAAAAAATATCCAACTCCCCTCTATTATGATGACCATATCAGTATACTATTATGATAATGCCATAACTACTTTTAGCTTTGATACCAAAAATGTCAAAACCCTTGACATTTCGATATTCATAAAGTATTAAGCACATAGTTCTATAAGGCTTATAGAGATAGCAGAAACATACTGACATTAAGTGCTTGTTTACAATACAAGAAATTCCCTGTAGGGTTTGAAAAATATACACAAATGTGCAAGCGTCCAAAAGATATAAAAGTACAAGTATAGATATCTACAACAACTTCAATATGCACTAGGACCCTATTCACCGGTAGCCATTGTCTTGCCCTTCGAGCTACTAGCCTGAGCTTTAAGATTTTTCAGTTTGAAAAAGGGTGAGACTCGAGAGAATCTTAGTAGCAACATGCATTTCAAACATATAAAATGTGAAAAGAAATATGTTATACACCATGTTATGTAAAATGATAGAATGTTGTGTTCACATTGTCTAAGGCCAAACGACTCTTTAACCCTGGCTTAACCCTGCACCTCTATTGGGATCCCAGACTACAACTAAGATAATATGTGTGTCCAAGGCACTATGATCATGTTACAGAAGATGGCATACACAAACATAAAATAATCACATCATATATACAAGAAAAATTTACTACCTGACTCATTTTTTGGTTCCTTGGTCTGCCCTAAACTTTGGTTCCGCTCGGGGACGAAATTTATTGTACGTGGGGAGAATTGTAATATCCTAAAATGTATTCAAGAGCTAAATGTATAGAATAGATGGTGGGATTAATGACAAAATTACTTCTGGAATTTTTGTTATGACTTTAGTTCTAATTAACTTGAGATAACTATTTAGTCTTTTCACCTAATGTCAAAAAAAATGAATGACTAAAGGAATAATTTAAACATGAGAAGAGGGGGAAAATGGCTTATGGAAGAGAAATATGAGGAGAGTATTTATTTTTCTATAATATGAGACACACGGAAGCATTTTTGGCCAAACACAAAAAGGGGAAGTCAACAAGTCTAATTAGCATATGCTAATTCAACATTAAACTATATTATTCAGGGAGATATTATAAAGATCATTTTTCCTCTTCAAAGAACCATAATCTCATGTAAGGCATGAGACAAAGCAAGAGGGAATGATGCTTGACTCAAAATGAAAGCAAGAGGAGACAATTTGACCAAGTTATAAAAGGATGATGACTTGGTCAACAATTGCAACAAAAGGCAATTAAATATGATAAATTGAAGAGATGCCAAGAGATATTTTATAAGGCTTTAACCTCTTTCAAGCATCTATTTCTGTTAGATTTTAAAGAGAGGAAAGAAAGAGAATTTACTTCATACACTTCTTCACTTTTGTCCTTGAAAAGTCAAAAATTGCAACTAGAAAATTTGTGTAACCAATGGCTATGCAAGTTCATGCAACTGGTCAATCCTTCTTCCTCCTTTTGAAGAAAATGTTGGTCAATAATACTTCTCCATTTGGGCAGCCCATATCACGTCCAAAAGAAAGAAGAGAAGAGGTAAGAGAAAACTTAATCAAATGAACAAAGTCAACATGGCATAAGCTTGTGTAAAGAGAATTATTTTCCACCACAACTTTTCTTTCTCTTTGGGCCACATTTTTTTTCAAATATTAAGAGGATAAGGGAAGAGAAAAACTGATCATAATTCACTCTCTCACCTCTTCTCAAGGTCGGCCAAGTTCAGCAAGATAAGAGAAAGTGAAGAACAAAGTTGAGGTAAGATCTTCTACATGGATTTTCACCTCCTTACCTTATCTATGGCTCAAGTGACCTTCATGAAACTTTTTTCTCTCTCCCTTAGCTTCATTTTTATGGTTTTTGGTTTTGAAGAAGAGGATTTTTCAGCCACCTTGCAAGAACAAAAGTTGAGGAATCAAGAAAATAACACAAGAAGAAGCAAGAGGTGAGTAAGAGCATTATGTTGATGTATATGATTCTTTAATTGGCTGAGTTGTGGTCGGATATTGTGATAGCTCTAATTTCAGTTTTTAGAGGGATCATGGAGCTTTCATCCTATGTATGTGCTTATACATTGGTTTGGAGGCAAATGAGATAAGCTTAGTGATTAGAGAGTGAAGCGGTTGTTGTTGTGAAATACCCTAAAATTCTGCCAAAACAGGACATGGAGAATGAGTGGGAATTTGTTCATTTTGATGTTACCATTGTGTTCTACACGAAAAATTATGTGGGAATAGGTTTGGTTGTTCATTTTGAAGCCATTGGACACATTGGTTGAAAATTGGAAAAACTGTCAAGTGTAACTCTATGCAGGGCAGTTAGTTTGTAGGGACATTTTGAATGGGCAATTGGTGTCTAAAAATTCTTAAACTTTCTGGTCTTAAATTCCACATTCCAAGCTTCAAAATGGATATATATTTTGTGTCATTTAGTTTTTTGACCTGGGAGTTCTGGTTGCCCAACTTTTGATGTCGAAACTGGACCTAATTCTGGAGCAGTGTGGAATTTTGTGTCAGTCTGGAATTGTGTGGTGATTTCTAGTAATGATTCATATTTTTCCTATGAAGAGGACTTCAAGAAATTTCAATAGGCTTTAGGATCACCTTATTTTGATTTTTCTAGAATTATTTATGATTTTTCAAAAATGCTGAAAAATTCTATCAGATTGGTCACCTATGCAAAAATTGAAGATTTTATGGCATAATGTAATATTGTGAAACTTTGAGGTTAGAAATTGGCCTTTTAGGTTAATTGACCATTTTGGCTCCTTAGTTGACTTGATTAAATGACCATAGTGATAATTAACCCAAGTATTATGAGTTATTAAAGAATTAGAATAGGTAATAATTCGACGTCCTTAATTTTGGTTTATAGGATTCGATATTTGCCCTGCTCGTGATCCACCTATGCCAAAGCACAATTGGAAAGAGCAAGGTAGTGACTTTTTCTTTTATACCATATGTGATGCATTGTATGTGTGTTATATCATTGATTTGTGATGAATTCGTATGCTGCAACATTTGTGGATATGTGTAATCACCGCCATACATATAGTCCTTGAGTCGCTAATAACAGTTCGAGTCAGGACTGCGAGCCTTCACGGCGGTAAAAGGGGATGGCTATATGAGCTAAAAGGCTATGATATATGTGATTATGTGAAAAGCTGAAAGGCTATTTGTGAAGGCCGATGGGCCAATTGTGAAAGCTGGATGGCTATATGAGCTAAACGGCTATGTGTATGCACTACCACGCCAACAGTCCCTGAGCCGCTAACAACGGTTCGGGTTAGGACGATATGCCTTCCCGGTGGTAAAAGGAGATGAGGGCGGAGTGTGATTTGTGTTGCTGCTGCTGTATGATGATTTGCTTACATGCTATGTGTTTAGGTGTGGTATGAATAATTTGTTACTACTGAGATTCTTTTGAATCTCACTCTTTCCTATGACTAACCTTTCAGACAGGGCAAGTTGCTCCAGAGAAAAGAGGATAACCAAGAGCGGATAGGACTTCTTAGAGATATTTGACTTGGAACTGTTGGTTATCTATTTTGAGAACATGATTACTGTATATATTTGAGGTTGTAAATACTGCTTTGGTTATGTAATCCCCATTTTTGGAAAAAATGATACACCCAATATATATATGTAACCCAGGGACTTGTCGGGATTTTAGTTGTGCGCTTTGATATTTATAAATGCGATTAACCTGTGCAGGTAATTATATTCGAAACTGAATGTGAGACCAAATTACTATTATTTTGAACTGTTTTTGTAAATACCTATCTAGATGATAGGAAACTGAAAATGTTATTTTGTAATTACTGGTCTCTATTTCACTTTAATTTCATAATCCGGATGTTATTATGGTGAGGGGGTTATACTTCGCATTTTTTACACTTGGCCGAAACTAGGTTCTTATAAAGGCAATTGGGTTTTCATGATTTCTCTTGCTTAACCACTTCCCTTCCACTTCTAATCACATGATTAACTACTTAAACACTAAATGAACAGGATTAGAGGAAATTTTGCTAGCATAACATTATAGGGTTCATCATCCTAAATCACAAAACAAAGCAAAACCAAGCTAATTTCAACAACAAGAACAACAACACAAGAACATCTTATAGGACAAGAGGATCAAGTTTATGAGATTAGCTCTTGATTTCACCACTTTCTCTCTCTAAGTTACCTTTGCCATTTCTTTCTTCTCTCTTGATTCAGCTTGCTGACCATGAATTTTAAGAAGAATAAGAGGTTATAAGAAGTTCTAAGGAGTTTGGAAAGCATAAATACTTGATGTACATGCTCTTACCTTTGATTTTTGTTCTTAGAACCCTAGCTTCTTGTTCTTAAGCTCTCAACATTTTCCAACTCTCTCTCTCTCTATTTTAGTTTTAGCTGAATGAAAATGAGTTTGAGGAAAGATAATTATCCTAAAAAAACATCCAACTCCCCTCTTTCCTCAATATTATTTTATTGCACTTTTTACCACATGCAATTTTACTTGGCCTTGGTTAGTTCTTGCTCTTTTAATATGGCCCAAGTAAATTCATTTCCCTTCACTTTCCATTGTTGACCGTAAAGCATCTTAAAAGGGCAAGGGGAAATGGTCTTGTAATATCTCCATGCATTACATTGTAATAACATGTAAGACTTTGCTTTATGACACTTACCTTTTGACTTTTCAACTATCAATTTTACTTGGCTATAAATCACTCCTTCTTGAACCAATTTAAGCGAAGCAAATTATTTCTCCATTGCTCTCCCCTTTTGACCAAAAATATCAAGGGAATAAGGAAAATATTTATTGATTCTTGCATTCTTGGTAAATTACCATTTTGCCCTTACATTTTATGATTTTTGCACAAGCTGATAGAATTTTCGCCAAACTTTGAAAATTCATATCTTTATATATAGAGGTCCAATTGATGTAGTTCAAAAGGCTATTTGACCCTCATTAAGTCTAGTTGTAAGGAAAAATATGTTCCTTAACCAACTAGTTGCACATCATTCCCAAACTTATCATATATTGGACACAGTCCCAGAATCTTGACAGTTTCAATGGGCTAAATTAAAAAATTCATAACTATTAGTGTATAGGTCCAACTAACTCATATGACCTATCAAATTAAAGTTTTGAATGTCTGTTTTCATTCTAGAAAATTTCACATTTATTGGACATCATTTGATTATCCAAAACCAAATGATAATGTTACTACCTTGTAGGAAATTTCACTGGCAACATTTTCCAATTCACCAACATTCACCATTTTATTTCATTGAATGCCATAAATATTTACAAGGCATTTAGTGACTAAAAAATGGGCTGTTACACATGGAATATTGGTGATTGAAAATGAGATGTTACACTCTTTATAAATAAGGGTATATGATGGAGACTTTTTATTGTTAGCCTTGGGGTCCACAATAAAAAATTACCAAGGATTGTAAAATAGACAAATCTAGGATCATTCTCTCTTTCTTGAGGAGATTTTTACTGTTTCCTAAGGATCTAAATGCCATGGAAATTGTAACATCCCAAATTTTAGTCACCAAAATTCCTTTACACCTTCGTGGTATTAAAGGGAAGAAAATGGTGAATATTAGCATACTTGAAATGGCCAAACAGTATAATTGGTGGCAACATGAATTTTTTGCCACAATTTTTGTGTCTTCGTAAAATCCCATTATTGGAGATCAAATTGGGTAATGGAAGAACACAATTGTTGGGCCCAACATATAGTGATTTTTTGGCCCAACACAAAGAAAAGGGAAGAAGGCCCAATTTAATTACAAAAATGTAAGGGTAAAACAATAATTTGCCATTAAAGCAAGAAAACTTTTATTTTCTCTTTTTATTAGGACAAGTTTTGTCCAAAAAGAAAATATTTGGATAGAAATGGATGTAATTAAATTAGCATGTGAAAATTGGCCTTAAAATTATATATTTTTAAGGTGGTGCAGATATGATATTTTAGAGATCATTATCTACTTCTCAAAGAGCATTTTTGGTCAAGTTCAATAGAGCAAGAGGGAAATAAGATACTTGGTCCAAATTAAATAAGAAGAAGCAATATTGGCCGAGTAAAATAAGTTGAAAAGTCAAAAAGTTAACATGTGGTAAATTAGCATTACAATACTAATATTGTAAGGAGGTCGAAGATGATATTTTGAGATCAATTAGCTCTTCCAAAGGGCCTTACATGTGGTCCAACACAAACCAAGGAGAGAAAGAGAGAGCTAGGAGAAAACAAGAACAAAGAGAGAGCTCAAGTACTCAAGAAGTAGGATCAGGGTAAGTTACATGTAAAATAAACTTGTTCTTACCTTCTAATTCATGCAAGCCTTTTTCTAATCTCTATGCCATTTACAAATACAATGGTAGCAAGACAAATCAAGAGGAAGAGTGACAAACCCCTTAACATTTCGATATTCATAGAGTAATAAGCGTGCAGTTCCGTAAGGCATATAGAGATAGCGGAAACATACTGACATAAAGTACTTGTTTACAATACAAGAAAATTTCCCATAGGGTTTGAAAAATATATACATATGTACAGAGTGTTCAAAAGAAATCAAAGTACAACTATAGATAACCAGACACAACTTTAGAATGTTTTAGGACTATACTCATCGGTAGTCACCACCTTGTTTTTCAAGCCACTAGCCTCTGCTGTAATGCATTACAGTTTGAAAAAGGATGAGATTCGAGCGAATCTCAGTAGCAAGATGCTTTTCAGACATATAAAATGTGAAACTAAATGTGCAATACGCCATGTCATGTAAGATGATAGACAGTTGTGCATGATAGAATGTTGTGTGTGCACTGTCCAAGGCCAAACGACTATTTGCAACCCTGGCTAAACTCTACGCCTCTGTTGGATCCCAAAACCTAACCAGCTAATATACATGTCTGGGAAACTATGCTCATATTATAGAAGATGGAATACACAAACATACAATAATCACATTGTATATGCGAGAAAAAGTTACTACCTAACTCCATTCTGAATTTCTCTGTTAGTCCTAACCTTGGTTCCAACTCTGGGAATTTTCAGCTCGTATCAATATTAAAGTTACAAGTAACTGATTAATACTTCTATTAATATTTCCTTTCAATCAAATACTACTGGTTATCTAATGCAGTTATAAATGTTTATGTACAGTACAATTCCGCACAGTTCGTTTTCACTGTTTCCAAAAACTGGCAGATTTTCAGTCAACTTTGGAAATTCTTAATTAATTCTAGGAGAATCAAATTGAACTTATTCCAAACCCTAAATGAAGTTATTTAAATTTATCTTCATTGAAAAATACCCAGTTCTAACCATTATAACCATATTGTTCGTAGAAATTCGCCAAACCTGCACTATTCCAGATTTCCTTCCAAAAACAAGGCACAATTTTGAAAATTCATATCTTTTAATGTGCTTGTCCAAAAATTACAAACTACCTATCAAATTAAACCTTTAGATGTCTAAATTAATCCTACCAAGTTTCATAGTTTTAAGACTAGGTTTGAGAAAGGAATTTCATTGCACAATGCCACTGCCTCCAGTGAGACAATTAAAGAGCATGCACTTACAACTTCATAAATTTCCAGATTTGTTTACCAACATCCAAAAATCATGAACTCTTATATACCTACACAATTTTCCCTTCTAAATGCAATGGGAAAAACAAAATTACAAAATTTCAGATCCTCCCCATTGTTATGCACTTGGCTAAACCAAGGGTTCTTAGAAGAAAACATATGTTTTCTTCATTTCTCTTGCTCAACCACTTCCTTTCTACTTCTATTCACATGATTATTTAATTAAACACTAAATGAACTTGATTTAGAGAAAATTTTGTTAGCAAAACATTTTAAAGTTCTTCATGCCAGATTCACAAAACAAGGAAATACCAAGCCAAGGAACCAACCAATTCAACCAACAGCATCATATAGTCTTGAATTCACAAGAGAACATGGTTATTTGTGGTTACCTTTTGAGTTTTCCTTACCTTTCTCTCTAGCCATCCCCTCTCACTCTCCCTTCCTCTTGATTGTGCTTTACTACAAGTGATATTGAAGAAGGAGAAGGGATTAGAAGAGGTATTGCAAGAATTGAAAGGCAAGAGCTCTTGAATTTCCATCTCCTACTATGGATTGGCCTCTTGCAACCCTAGCTTTGTTGTCTTTTATGTTCTTCATTCAGCTCCATCTCTCACTATATTTCCTCTTGCTTGACCAAAATATGAAGGTTCAAAGGAAAGAGAAAGCCTTTTAGAAATATCATCTTCATCTATTTGCTTTTATTAGATTTAATTACATTTCTATTTAATCATCATCTTTTCTCCTCCTTAATCACTTGGCTGAAATTGCATATTCAAATGGCCAAAAATTAAGCTCTTGAATTACCATTATTTTCCTCCTCCACTTATTTCATAAGAGTTGCAAACTTTGACCCATTGTCATCATACTCTTTTTTTTCTTTGACCATATGCCAAAGATGGTTCCAATCGGATATAAATTCTCAATTAATTATTTTCTCCCTTCCTTTATCTATTTCCATGCCATTACGGGTCTTGGATAGGCAACCAAGAGCTCTTGAAATATCTAATTCCCCTCTCTTAACAATATATTACTTATGCTAAATTTTACTTTTGAGTTTTCAACCTTGACTTAGCTCTTGTTTTTTCCTCTTCTTAAATTAATATTAACTAAGTAAATATATATATATATATTCCCTTTTATTTTCCCTATTTAATCAAAATTATAGAGAGAAAATGAAAAAATAATTTGCTTCCTACTTTGTTGTCAAATTACCATTTTACCACTAGATTTTTATAAAAATTCATGTACGTCACCATTCACCATTTTATTCCATTAAATGTATCCATTACATACAAGGAATATTGGTGACTAAAAATGGGGTGTTACAGCTTTCCCCCTTAAAAGAATTTTATCCCCAAATTTGCTACATACACCTAGCTATAAACTTAGGGGTAACGCTTCCGCATATCTTCCACTACTTCCTTTGCTGCTTCTTTAGAAGATAATCTCTTCTAGACAAGTTTGATGAATAGGATACTCTTATGCCTCCATTGTTTCTCCTACCGATCGATGATTCAGTCAGGTGTGACCTCACACATCATATCATCCCGCACGTCTAGCTCTATGTATTCAATCACCTATTCTAAGTTGGGTTGATACTTCTTCAGCTGTGAGATATGGAAGACATCATGTAGTCTGCTCAAGCTTAGGAGTAAAGCTATTTGGTAAGCTACTGGCCCAATCTTAAACAAGATTTCAAAAGGACCAATGTACCTAAGGCTCAGCTTCTTTACCTTTAATGGCCATATAATGCTTGTAATTGGTGAAACCTTCATGAACACATGATCTACAACTTCAAATTCTAGTGGTTTTCACCTCTTGTCAGCGTAGCACTTCTGCTTACTTTGAACAATCTTTGTTTCACTAGCTTGATCGGCTTTGTTGTTTAGTCAATAATATATCTGGCCTATACATCTGCTTCTCAGACAGCTTTGTCCAGCATTTATATGGAGCCATTTAAATGCTCGAATGTAATTGTTATTGTATGCAAATTCCACCAAGGGAAGGAATTGATTCCAACTACCTTTAAAATCTATTATGTATGCCCTGAGCATATTTTTTTATGTATGGATTGTTCTTTCATTTTGCCTATCTGTCTGTGGATGGCAAGCCATATTGAATAGGAGCTTGGTACCTAAAGCTTATAGTACACCACCCTCTAAAACTTAGAAGTAGATCATGGATCTTTGCATATATAATGTTCTTTGGCATACCATATAGACGTACAATCTCCTTAATATAGATTTCCATGACTTTATCATAAAAGTAGTTAATATTGATCAGGAGAAAATATGTTGTCTTCGTGAATTAATTCACTATTACCCATATTGCATCATAATTTCAGACCTTAAGTAATCATATCATGAAGTCTATGGTGACAATCTCCCATTTCCACTTAGGAATTGTAGGATTTTACAGACGCCCTGATAGTCATTAATGCTCAACTTTCACTTTCTGGAAAGTAAGATAACGAGCAACAACCCTTGTCGCATATCTCTTCATGCTTGGCCACTAATATGTGGACTTCAGATTCTGGTACATCTTGGTTGCTCCTAGGTGTAGAGTATTTTTACTCTTGTGTGCCCCTTCCAAGATTTGTCGCTTGAACTTTGTTTGTGGTGGAACATATATCTACTTCTTGTATCTAATTAGCCTACTCAGTGACAAGTCATATTCTTGAGTTTCTCCCCTTCTGATTATATCTTTGATAGAATGTGTACATTTATCCTATATTTGAGCTTCTTCTATATCTACTCTTAGATCATTCCCTGCCTTATTGATGTTACTACTATTGATCATAATATGATTTGACAAGTTAAGATCTCTGAAGTTCTCAATCAGTCTTTGCTTGTGAATTATAAGGGTTGCTACTTGTACTACTTTACGGATTAATACATTTGCCACTATATTAGCTTTGCTTGTATCATACTTGATCTCTAGATTGTAATCTTTAAGCAACTCCATCCGTTGCATGTTGAGCTCTTTCTTATTGTACAGATATTTCAAACTCTTATGGTTGCAATATAGCTCTATGGTCGCCCATGGAGATAGTGTCTCTAGATTTTCAGTGTGAACGCAATCACTACTAACTCAAGTTGTGTGTGAGATATATCTATTTGTGAGGCTTCAGTTGATAGGATTTATACACCACTACTCGGGCTCACTTCATCAAAACACATCCCAATTCATGCCCACAGCATCTGTGTGAACTACATAGGTTAACTGTGGATCTAGGATTGTCAACACTAGTGTTATGGTTAATTTCTGTTTCAGCTCTGTGAAGCTTCTCTTACAACTACTGACCCACATAAAATGTTAAATCTTTCATGCTAACTTGGTAAATGGCAAAGCTATTTTGGAGAAACTCTGTATAAACCGCCTGTAATACCCAGCAAGACCTAGAAAACTATAAATCTCAAAAATAGTTTTTAGCCACTTCCAATTAAGTATTGTTTCCACCTTGTTTGGATCCACCGAAACCCCTTGTTATGAGACTATATGGCCAAAAAATTGACTTTTGAAAGCCAAAACTCATATTTGCTCAGCTTGGCATGAAGTTGCCTGTCCATTAATGTGTTCAGTATAGCCCTTAGATGGTGTTCATGCTCTACTTTATTATGAGAGTACACTAGAATATCATCGATAAAAAATACTACGAATTGACCAAGTATGGAAGGAAAATTTGATTCAAGTAGTCTATGAACACTACAGATGTCTTGGTCAGCTAAAATGGCATTACTAAAAACTCATAATGGCCATATCTTGTTCTGAAAGCAGTCTTTGACACATCATGTAGTTTTACCCTAAGCTAGTGATACCCATATCTCAAATCAATCTTCGAGAGTAGATCCCAAAGACATTCTAATGTACTCGTAAAGTAAAGCTGAACACGAGCAGCATCTAAGAATAGTGTTGAATATAATAAGGGACAAACAACTCTACACAAAACTAAGAAAATATGAATTTTGGCTTTCAGAGGTTAAGTTTCTGGGCCTTATGTCTCATAGCAAGGGGTCTCTAAGTAAGGTAGAAGCAGTACTGAACTTAAAAGGGCAAGAGACTGTATTTAAAGTGCACAGTTTTTTGGGTCTAGCTGGGTATTACATAAGGTTTATCCAAAATTTCACCAGAATGCTTTGCTTTTAACAAAGTTGATGTGGAAAACTTAAATTTTTGTGTGGGACAGGAATTGTGAGAAGAGCTTCATGGATTTGAAGCATAGGTTAGCGACAACACCAATGTTGATAATCCTAGATCCGTAGTTTACATATGTTGTGTATATATATGCTAGTGGGCATGGATTGGGATGTATGTTGATGCAACAGTGCTGAGTGGTGGCATACGAATCTCTTTAGTTGAAACCTTATGAATTTAACTATCCCACCCATGACCTGGAGTTGGCGACTATAGTATTTGCTCTAAAAATCTAGAGACCTTATCTCTATGGTGCGACCATAAAGCTGTACTGCGACCACAAAAGCTTGAAATACTTGTACGTTCAGAAAAAGAAGAGATGAATATAAGACAACATAGGTAGATGCAGTTGCTGAAAGATTATAATCTAGAGATTAAATATCATCCCAGAAAGGCTAATGTCATTATTGACACATGTAGCCATAAATCAGTACAGATGGCAACCATGATGTTTCATGAGCAGAACTAATTGAGGATTTAAGAGATCTCTATTAGATTCCAAGTTTTGATGATAATAAAAGATTATTGTGTGATATGGTAAGAATATTATGTTCTGTAAGTTTAGACAATGGTTGAAACTATTACTAAAATATTACCAAATGCATATCACTAAGTTCAGAGGTCATTGCTGCTATTTTAACTGATGCACTCGAGTGATGGGGATAACACTTGAGCATTAAGGACTTTTGCACTCAAGCATAAGAGAGTGTTGAACAGAAAAGGTTTGACAGAAGCAAACTCTAGCTGAAAATACCAGGACAACTCAGGTGATAAAGATAGCACTCAAGTGATGATGTGATTGGTACTCGAGCATAAAGGGACACTTTATTGGAAATTGTGCCCAAAGGGCCCATCATTATACTTTGAACATTATTAATTTAATGAAATTTATCCATTCTGTTATCATATTATTTGCATGTTAACTATGATAATTGTATCCTTGGATAAATAATAAAGATTATGCTAAAATGTCCCTGGTCGGTCATCTATGTGGGAGAAAAGATTAAACAAGACCAATATGACTTTGATAAGATATGGAGATACGAATCAAAGTCTTAGGCACTTGTAAGAGTACAAGGTACTAGAACAACCCACTATGAGAAAGCTACATAGATCAAGTTATAAACTTTTCTCATGTATAACCATGTCACAATGCCTTTAGACTTGAGGTCATCATGGATTCCTACATGAGAGTTGCTAAGCTTTAAACTAGTCAAAAGTCACTTTTTACTGGGTGATGATAAAGGCTACGATCGGCTTGGTGGTTTTTAATGCAGACAAATATGAATGATCAAGATGGAATTTGTCCATCACATTAGTAGAGAGATATTACTGGGCCCCTCGATGAGTGAGTCTAAGAAATGTATGGCCATACTATGATGGAAAGGAGTTTCTATTTCTATTGTCAGGGTACTCAGGAATCGAGAAAGTAATGGTCAGGAACAAGAGGATGACATTATCCATGCCTTATCCTTGACCGATATATTGTGTTACAAAAGGGACGTGACATGGTTGAATGACAGGTAGCATCATGTTAACGATCTTCATATGAATTGGGTAGTCATAATGTCTTACTAGAGGCCGCTTGTGACTTTTGGGTTAGTACAATTATTGGCCAACTGCCAACTTCATATGGGCCTATAGGGTCGCCCCCTAACACGAGATAATGTTCAATTTAGGGTGGACGAATTTTATATTTATATATATAAATAAAATTCATTAATAATATTATATAGATATATATTTTCGAAATACATATCTTATATGTGTATGTGGGTGTATTATATGATATTATTGTATTATGTTAGTTTTAAATTTAATCTATTAAGATATATTAAATTTAATAACTAACATGATAGAGACATATAGTATCTTAGCTTTAATTTATGAAGATGAAGATAACTTAAATCTAGTGCCTCTTTATTTGGATTAAATAAATAGGTTGAATTAAAACTCTTGGACAAATTAATTTAAACTGAATTTATTTAATTAGCTCATCAAGATAATTAATTGTTAATTAATTTTCAAATTAATGAAGATTAATTTTGAAATTTGAATATAGCCCTCATAGGTTATAAACTTCATAAAGCATATATACTCATACACGCATGAGAATTCAGAGCCATAAGGGAAACCCTAGGAGACATTTGGAGGTGCTAACACACAGTCTCTGTTGGAGAGAATTCATATAGATATTGGTAGAGGGAGCGGACTTGAGGTGTTGGCTCCTAGAGATCGTGAAAACCCTAAGTTGAAAAAGGTACGAATCTTTCTAACTCGATTTAAACATCGTTGATAGATCCTCAATTACGATCGGTAAAAATTTTAAAATTCTTCCGCTTTGCCTACCGATCCTAACACACTCATGGAAGTATTTGTTAGAGAGCAATCATAGAGACAAGATATCATCACCTCACTCAGCATAGACCCTATACTCGAGTGATAGCCTCAAGTGCACCCGAGCCTTGCAAGTGTGGCAGAGGAAGTGTTTACCCGAAAGCAAGGTAAACATAAAGTGTAACTGTACTCGAGTCCAAGCAAGTAATGTTTTCCTGAGAGTCATACAGTGCATGGAAGAGAAAGTATGCCCGAGTGGAGAGTACATGCACCTGAGTGATACCTTAGCACCTGCGAACGTGAAATCTAACTCTCTCTATTCTGATGCAAGTGCTGAAGCAAAAGAGTATCTTATAGAAGAATATTTATGCATTCGTGTGATAGTAAGTATGCACGAGTGAAGGCCCACATCACCTGCAAGTGAAAAATCATACTCTTGATAAAATGGGATGCGAGTGTTATCCAGAGACATTGGTTCATAGTACAATTTTCAAGTGCACTCGAGTTATAGGATATGTACTCGAGTGAGGACCCACATCGCTCGCAAGTATGAAAATCCACTCTCTAAAAATCATGTGGAAGTGCACCACTAAAGCAGAAGCAGAAGAAGAAATATGGTATTGTACTAAAGTGAGCTCTCTTTGCACTCAAGTGATCCTCTGTTAGAAGCCAAACCGCAACTAACTTACAGCGATCGATCTGAATACGTGTTAATATTATTTATTCATTATATTTTCAGTTTTTATTATTATTTAACATCATTTAACATATATTACAAGTGTGAAAGAGGAGTTTAATCTTTTGAATTAGAAAGGCATAAAGGAAGTCAAACAATGGCAGACAGAATCATTATGACCAATCGAGCACGTACCTACCACGATATCTCGTTCAAAGATTTCAAACGTAAGCATGTTGTTCCACAGTAAAATGCTTCGCTCCACAATTATTATTATTCAACAGGGAAAACCAATTGACTATAAATGCAAAGCTTTAGAAACCATCAAGGAATAACCAAGAACAAGAATTCACATAAGCAAATTCACAAGTCTTTGTTATTCACATTTTCTCTGTCTTTATATTATACTTCAGTATTTATCATATTTGCTCTGAGAGAGAGTTTGTATACACTTCAAATTCTATTTTGATTTGATATCAAGGTACAGGGACTGAATATTCTGGTATTATTGTCTTGTCCAATCATGTACACTAGGCCTTATCGCCAACCGGCTTATCTGCAGACATGACTGTCTATATCTCTGTTCACTATCTATAACTGTGTCTGCTTGTTTGGTGTTTAAGATCAAATAACAATTTGACCCTTACTAGCCATACCATATATCGGATCCTAATATGTGTTTTGCTCAGGATCAAATGACTATCTACACCTTTACTAGTCATATTGTATGCACCGGCCACTTTTTGTACTCGTCACTGTGTGCACCATCCACCGTATGCACTGTATCGCAAGTGGGTCTCTCATTCTATGAAGCTGTAGTATAGAGAGTATTCGCCACCATTACACCTTACTATACTAGGGCTTATCCCAATTCCAATTCACATGCATCACCATAAACCACAAAGGTTGTGTGACTATTGACCATACAGGTCATCACACTGTACATTACTCTAGATGTAATACTGTACACCACACTAGATGTAATTTGTTGGCCACATCGTCTCATCAGGATGCAACGCAATCACCATATTCTTATCACAAATCTCATATAATATTTAGCATTCATCATCCATTCCCTACGAAGTATGTAATGTGCAATCAAAATAGGACCCACCGGCCATTTCCCATAGCATATGGTTCGTTAGGCCTCACAGCCTCTTCGAGACTCCACCCAGATTCACACAATCACCTTTTCATATAATGACACTTCCTCCATCGGTGGTCTGTACCGACCATTACTACCTTTATTGACAATCTGTACCGGCCATTACTATTTCCATGATGGTCTTTAATGATAGGCATCCATGGTCTTTTTATGTAACAACACTACCTCCATCAACGGTCTATGCTGACCATTACTACCTCTATTGGTGGTCTGTACTGATAGGATATTCGTAGCCTTTTTATGTAACGATACTACCTCTATCGACGGTCTGTGCTGACCATTACTGCCTCCATCAGCTGTAATGATTGTTAGATATGATTAGTTTTGATGATGTCAAATATAGATATGAAATGATAAGAGCAAAAACTTTATATAATGTATTTCTTTCTTTGACTAACTACTATATTTAATGTTACATATCTTGTAGATTAGTCAAGCAAAGAATGAAGAAGATTGAATTAATGAGAATGAAAAGAGGGAGAAGAAGAAAGAAATTGAAGATTGTCAAGGAGATGCTTACTTGGGGTATGGAGAATGATTATCAAGAGGAAAATCAAGAAGAAAGATATGGAAGAAAGAAGAACTTATAAGATCTAATGAGAATATCAAGATTCAAGTTATTAGAAGTAATTCTAGATATTTCAGAAAATTAAGGCACTGTTTGGCACTGTAGCAGTGGTACTGTAGCAATCACTCGAGTGAGACACCGTAGCGCTCAAGTGAGGCACTATAGCATGTAAATCATTGTAGTGCTCAAGGTGCAAAGAGGAAGTGCAAAATCACTGTAGCAAGTGTGGCACTGTAGCACTCGAGTGTTGGGCTACTCTGTTCAGCTTTGTTTTACGTTTAGTCTGACAAAGGTACGGTATTTTGGCCATATCTCTCAAACCACACATCGGATTGACCCAAAACTGGTGGCATATGAAAGACAACTCACAACACGAAAAATTTACACCAAGATCACATTGAAATAAGCTCAAATGAAAGAGATATGATCCGTGGAAGATGACACTGAAATCAACATTACATTTCAATACAGGTTCGGTATTTTTAACATAACTCAAACAACACATCGGATTGAGATGAGACCAGTGCCATATGAAACTAGACTCAAAATGATTTTCATGGATAGGTGATTTGCCTAATTTGAAGTTATATTCTTGGAGATATGCCTTCTGGAAGTTGATGCTTGTGCAGTCTAGTGCGATAGACACTCTTTCGATCATAACTTGCAGAATACAAGGAGTTTAGAGCTGATTCTTTTTGCATTGGAATGCATATGGCAAGAGCTTTCTTATGGTACATCATTAGAATAAAATAAATAAATTTTGTCTAACATGGCCCCACATCACTCACGAGTGCAAAAACGCACTCTTGAAAAATGTCATGCGAATGTTGTCCAGAAGCGGCTGAAGTGTGGAGAAATTTAGCAACACTCGAGCACTAGGATCCACAATCGAGCATCAAGCTGCTTTGCACTCGAGCACATGTAAGGGTTGACATGAAAGTGTTAACCCGAGAAGAAGCATGTACATGAAAACAAGAGGTGCACTCAAGCAGGATTGGTTGCACTCGAGTGATGTCCAGAATTGCACTCGAGTCCGTGCGAGTGAAGAGCAGCAAGTGTTTGCCCGAGAGCAAGCTAGAACGTGAAATTGTACATGCACTCAAGTGAGGCTTCTTTGCACTCAAGTGAAGTCTTGATAGAACCAAAACGAGAAGTTCAGACTCTTATGGCCATCAATCTAAACATGGTTAAATGTTATACATTCATTATGTTTTCACTTGTTATTATTCCTAAACGTTAACTAACTTATATTTCAAGTGAGAAACAGGAGATTAAACATTTGGATTGCATCTTCAAGTATGGATGGCAAAAGTCTTTACTCAACGTGATGAGTCCCAGAAGCCAGAAATTCAGCTTTTGACCAATGATCCAACATACCCATGACTAACTCTTCATCATATTAATGATTAAGTATTTTGCAGTGTGAAACAAGAAATTTAACGGTGAGATTGCAGATTCAAATAAAAAAGTCAATTACGGTGAACTTCATCATTACACACTGAATGGCGGCTACCTACACGACAAGAAACTAATACACCATGAAAGACTGTCAAATTTTCAAACTTCTTCATGCCTCTCCAAAATGTGACGTACAAATCATAATGAAACATTCCACTCTTCAATTGGATGCTCTGCTCTACAACGGACAGTAGCTAGTTTTTCAAATATGCTCAACGGTCAAAATGACTCCAACGGACGAATGCTTACAACGGTCATGATCTTCATCAACTATAAATAAGAGAGCACTCAAAGTCAATGGGAGATGGAAAAAATAGAGCAATGACACCAACATGCGAATAACATGAATCCTCTGCTTCTACCCAAACACTCTCTCTTTTGCAGCTTCTATATTACTTATCATTGAGAGAGTGATTATTTGTATTGTACTTCAGTGAGCATTATATTCACTCTGTGAGAGAGTTTGTAAACACTTTAAACTATATTTCTGAATTGATCTCAAGGTAAAGGGACCTTGAGAGGGTTGATTTCCTTACGGGGGAAGCTGTAGAGAGAATTTCCAGTAAGACATTCTGCTCGTAAGACTTAGGAGGAGCAAGTAGTAGAGAACGTTGCTGCTCATAAGACTTACAAGGGTGTAACCAGGAGAGAACGTTGCTGCTCGTAAGACTTGCACGAGTAAGTAGGAGAGGAAGATCTTTGGGATTGCTCTGCTCGTAAGACATGCCGTAAGGGGGAGTATTTCAATAAGAGATTTGTAAAAGGTTTCACAAGTACCCGGCTAAACTTGTGGGATTGTAAAGGCTTTTCTTTTGCTTGGATTAAACAAGAAGATAGTGGATTTGAAAATCTCAGGAAGAGCCTGGGGACTAGATGTAGGCCATCACAGATTGAACCGAACTAGGATAAATCACAGTTTGCATATTCTCTTCCCTAAGCTCTTATATTTCCAGCTTATATTATTTAATCTAACTGTTGATTTATGATTCATTCATTACCTTTATACTTATTGCTTTTACTAAGATTGGAAAAGATTTTCAAAGTTCTTAAGTTTTTATCTTACACCCAATTCACCCCCCTCTTGGGTGTCAGCCGGTTCTAACAATGATAAGATATCCACAGCCGTTTTTCATAACGACATTGCCTTCATCGATGGTCTATGCTTACCATTACTGCCTCCATCAATGATCTATAATGATAGGGTATATGTACCCCCTAGTACTTTTCTTTCGTCTCCTAAGAGCTTGAAGCCACGACCTTAGGGAAAGATCATGCTTATGTGACACTCTAGTACTATTGGACACCAAAGTGCTTGGTCACATTGGTCTTACTGCCGAAGGAATCACTCCCATACCATCGACATTTTAGGACTTACTTCCTCAGCTATAACTGGGTATAGTCTCAATGTTCTATCAATTTTAAGACATACCCTGGACATATTGGTCGAACGGTATCACAGTAGGCATCAACTACATTACCAAGCATATAGGTCTTCTAGCCTTGGGACACCATCCTATGCAAATGTGCATATTGTCCTTACTGCCTTGAGCCTTCGCTAGGTATAATTTTCAAATACATCACATTCTGCCAGCCTAAAGACATACTAGTCGATCAGGTCTTATGGCCTAAGCACACATAGTTCATCATCTTTACTGAATACATATTGAGATTAACTACCTATAACAAATCATTAGTGCCCACATACATCAACTATGCTTCCATTGTCCATTCTGAGGTCCATCTTCTTATATGAGCTTTAATAATGTCAGGATGATGAAATAGGAGTCTTACAGGAACCTTCCATGACACCTAACGGCACCCACACTCTATGTTCCTCCATGGGGCTCTTGACCCATTTCAACTTAAATCATTATGGGCCATTTCATATGGACTTCCATTATCTGTCTAGATCAAGGCATATTCACAAATTCTACTTCTCTTATCAGGGTACTCTATCCATGTTATACAGGGAATTTGAAAGCCACTCATACATTCGATTCTTTGTCTTAACTATGAAACCATATCTCATGGCTAATCTTTGTTCTATCAAGAACGATTCTCATTCATCAAGGGAATACTTTATTATCAAGATATTTCCTTATGCTAGATTAGCAACTAGAAACCTCATACACAATTCAATACATTCTAGCACTATGTTATAGTACCTCAGACCATCCATGTTAAGTCAAATTCCTAAAGAACCAGTTCAACTATTGAGTATGAGTCTTGGATCACAATTTAACTCTTAGAACCTCAACATTAGCCAAGTTAAGAAACCTCTTTCCTTAATACCACAGATCACTACTAGGTCAACACCATTCTGAATAATTTCACTAGCCTAATAACATACTGTCTACTAGGTCTTAGGGCCTATGGACACACGGTTCCAGTACAACATATATGGCGTGTAATATCATACTGCTTAAAGTCTCTAACCCAACCTTTAGGTTCATCAATAAATCTAGAACTTCAATATCACACAAATCAGAAACCATTTTCCTCAAATATACCTAATAGCTTCGCTAAGAATCAGGATCAATAGTGCCTATTCTAACCTTCATCATCTTCAGGTATTATCCTCAAAACATTATTGAAGTTTTAACACTATCCACAAGGTTCACCAGGTTCAAACTTCCTTTATGGGACAGAACCATAGTACAACTTGTTTCGCATTTTGACTTGAGCACTATTTTAGCTTATATCTAATTCAAGCCTATCATCATCCTTCAGTATGATCAGATTGGATCCTCTATTATCACTATAAGGTATGATCACCACTTATCATATAGCACTGTATATCAATCCACATTCCATTGAGACCATAGTGTTACTAAGGATCATCACTTACATTGGAGAAACCTCAAAACAATTACTATACCTCAAGTTTCCATAATCTCATCAAGTAAACTTTTTTGAGCAGCCATTACTGCAATAGAAATGGTTTGAATTAAAATTAATACTTACATCGTCAACATCTCTATGCTTTTAAACATCAATCAAATTATATAACTGAAATGATTATTAGTCATGGAGAAACATTAAGACAATTCTATTCCTTAACTCTCCATGACCCTATCAACTCAACTTCCCAAGGGGTCATCCATCCTACGATTTACTTGGGTTAAGACGCTTAACTTTCGCATACCTGTGCCAAAATGAAGATACCGGCAATATCTGATTCCAACCATCGGTACCCCATGACAGCCCTTCAGATATTCACTGATCTATTGGGGCTAGCTTACAGATTGGGAGGATATACTCCTTTGGTACCCCCATCCATGCATATTTCCTATAACAATGCAATCAATATCATATCAATATACTATCTTATTGCTAGCACTGCCACTCTGTCAAAACCACTTGGGCTTTTCCAGAACCGCTTTGGGCTCTGATATCAAAATGTAAGACCCAATCTTACATACCACATATTTTTTATATTAATCAGAGTGTTAGAGTGCAGTTCGGTGAGTAACACAAGAATAGCATAAATATACTAATATTATTAAAATAACAGGCTTGATTACATTACCAGATCCCCCCTCATGGTTTTGTAACATATATACATTTTGTACAAAATATTCAAAATATTAAACTACATATAACCACTAGCTTCGATCTTGAGATTCACACATCAATTTTCCCATGCCTACTACCTTGCCTTTGGATCTGCTGGTTCCCACTGGTAAATTATCATTTTTTAAAAAGAATGAGATTATGAGGAATCCTAGTAGTAACATATAACAAAACATATAAAATGTGAAAGTTAAATATGCAATGTACCATATAAAGTAAAATGAAAATTCATAACAATATGTGTGCGTACACAAAGTTCATGGCTAAATCGCTATTTGGATCCTCTACGAGTACCACAACTAGGCCCCTAGCCATAGCTAGGTAATGTACCCAAGCGTATCTCAGCTTGGTACCTAACCACAACTAGGTAACATCCCTCAAGCATCGTGTTCATATCACAGAATATAATAAAATACAGCATATCAACAATCACATAGTGTATGAGAGATTATGGTTACTACCTTAACCATTTTCACCTCGAACTCGTGCCTCATAAAGCGTGCCAACGACTGGGCTCTCCAATCGGTCCTATAATGTCAAATGTATAGGAATTAGGTTTAAACCCATTCATCTACTATTCTAGGCACTTCCATAGTGTTTTTAGTTGTTATATAAGTCTATTATGAAAATTTACCAAAATGCCCCTAGGGACCTGGCCGACCCCGACTTACCCAATTCGACTGTAGTTTTGCCGAAATTTTGTTTTGGGCTATTCCAACATATTTTATCCCATGTAATCAATTTCTAGCCTTGAAATTACCAAATTAAGGGGCATTTTGGTAATTATGCTTTTTTGAGCTTTTCTAAAAAGGTGATTAACTGTACACTCGCCTGATTATCCCTTCGGAACTTAATGGAATCATTAGATCATCAAAAACACTACCCTAACCCCTTAAACCAGCACTAGCCAAAATTCCCAATTCTCCAAGAAAAATTGGGGTTTTTCAATTGACTCCGCTGACTTGCTCCTTAATACTCCTAACACTTTATTAACTATCTAATTACATTATAACCACCATTTAAACTCAATTTTGGTAGCATAACATTTAGGACACAATTTTTCCCAAATTTACAATTAGATCAAATCCATAAAAAGTTCGCCAATTAAATTACTCACAGCAGCCATAACAACCAATGTTTGAAGTTTAGAAAGTTACCTTAGCTTCCTCCTACTTTTTCCTTGTGTGGCCAAAATCCCTAACTCTCAAAATACTGCAATTCTTGCTTCAAATACCTTAAATTACATAGAGAACAAGCTTAGGAGAAGGATTATACATATTAGGAGCTAATTCACTGAAGAAATCAAGCTTACTTAGCGAATTTTCTCCTCCTTCTCTCTCTAAGTTGTTCTCAAGTTCTCTCTCTCTTTTTGCTACATAAGGGCATCAGTTTTGAGCTTGGAAGCAAGACGATGGAGTTTTTTATTATGCTTATGTCATATTTAGCTAATTTCCCAAAAATACCAAAACTTTAATTTTATGTACATAAGCCTTATGTACTTGTAATGTTGTCACAAGCCCATTTAGCATGTAGCTAACATTTTCCTCTTCTTGTTACATGTAATAGCATCCCAAGCATCCTACTTCCATCTCCAAATTGGTTTCAAAACTTGTTCAAGTTACGTGTACACTTTATGTCACAATTTTGGTCAAATTTGCATGTATGCTCTATTTTTCCATAAATTAATATTTCTTTGATCAAAATATTCCAAATATATTTTTCTTCTTTATTTTCCTTAATTAATTGAACTTAACTTCAATTAATTGAAAAAAAATAATTTTGTGCCAAATTCACAAAATTACGATTTTGCCATTAGTTTTTTAATTTAATTTCTTTTCTCCTTTTTATTTGGCCAATTTCCATTTATTTTTAGACCAAATATTACCCTCTATTATTTCTCCATTTTTGCTCATGAAAATGAAAATTTGCAAAATTTATAAATTCCATATTCATGAATATTTACCATTTTATTCCCTTGAATATAAGGAATTTTGGTGACCGTAATTTAGGATATTTCAATTGCTATCAGTTTCTTAAAGAATAATTTTTATTTAAAAATTATGAGTTGAAAATTTTAAATCTTATTCATGAAACTATATTTGGGCGATGCAAAGCTCAAGAATCTCTTTGGGTGCTTATCCATCCACTTACAATTTCAATAATCTAGATTTAAAATGTTCAACCGATGATTTTTATATAATAAAATCATTCTTTATAAAGCTTATATTTAAAAGATTATTTTTATTTTATATTTTATATACATTAAAATAATTTTTTCAGAAAAATGTATATCTATATTGTCCAGAATGGGCGCCCAAATTGATATCACATATCTCACTTCAATGATAAGCACCATGGTAGTCATCTTTGCCATGAGGACTGTGACACCCTAATTTCTATAGTTATCAGATGATTTATGTACATGATGAATTTGAACCACTAAGCCAGTTCTTAATCCTACGGCATAAACACTTTTGAAAATAATTTTACAACCCAACCCAAACATAGGGTTCGAATATGTAATGAATGGGCTTTTCTAAAAAAATTAAAACTTTCAAAAACAGTTGTATAGTGGTTCACTACTTCATTATAACTCATCAATCCTTAATTCTATATATTATTATAAGAATGTTCTCTACTCTTACCTAAATCTTTCGTTAGTTAAGTAATGGGATCGCATCATGCAAATGCCCATCATCATTTTTTGATCACCGAGCATAACATCAATAGTGATATTACTATTGTATGAATTAATACCACTACTATGTGTACTGATACCACTGATACCACCATTTTGTGTATTAATACCACTACTATGTGCACTGATACCACTACTATGTATACTCTTCCACGACTATATCACTGATACTGTAACATCCCAAATTTCAATTACCAAGATTCCTTTATACCTTTATGGTATTAAAGGGAATAAAATGGTGAATATTGGGACACTTGAAATGGGCAAACAGTTCAATTAGTGGCCATATGAAATTTGGGCCACAAGAAGACATAAAATATGATTTGTGTCTTCATAAAAGCCCATTATTAGAGCCCGAATTGGTTAATGAAAGAATACAATTGTTGGGCCTAATTAATATTGAATTTCAACCCAACACAAAGAAAAAGAATAAAGCCCAATTTAATTATAGAAATATAAGGACAAAATGATCATTTGACTAAAAAGCAAAAATCTTTTATTTCTTCTATTTCATTGTGATTTTTCATCCAAATAAGGAAATAGACATTGGGAGATAAATATCCAAATTTGGGGCAATTGTGGCCAAGTCATTCAAATTTAAAAAAAAAATCAAAAAGTAGATATGTACATAATTTTTTTTTGAAGAAGGGAATTATGGAAAATACAATAAAGCATTAATTACTTCCCATTCTCTTATGAATTTCGGCCAAGAGGAAAATAGAAGAGGGAAATTATTTACTTGATGGATGATGATGCCTATGGAATTATCTTAGGCAAGGTAAAAGAGATGAAGTCATAAAAGCAAAGTGCACATGGAAAATTTGCATTAAAATATATTAAATCAAAGGAGGTGTATGGAGATATTTTTAAGAGCTTATCATCCCTTTCCTAAGCTTCATTTTTGTCCAACTTAAGAAAAATGGAGAGAGGAAGAGAGCTTTGGAGAACAAGAGCCAAGGGAGAGAGAGCAAGAGCAATCAAGTAAGTGGCTTGTGAAATTCAAGTGCTTAGCTCTCTAGTTCATGTATAACTCCCTTTAATCTCTATGCTATCATGAATATCATGTGTAGCAAGCAAAAATATAATCCAAGGGAAAGATAAGGAGGGAGATGACATTTTAGAGAGAGAAAGAGGAGAAATCAAAGGTAAACTCCAAAACGTTATTGTTTTGTTGAATTAAAGGTTGTTGTGGTTGGTTTTGTAAATTTGGGAAACTCAAACCCTAAGGGATATGTTGCCCAAATTTCCGCAAATCTTGTTTAAGAAGTTAAATATGTGATTAGGAGTAAAAAGGAAAGAGTTTAAAGGGTTAGGTCAAGAAAACCTTGAATTTTGAAAATTGATGAATAGTGCTACTAGATTCATTTTCCAGAAACAAATTTATTGTGGCTTGTTTTTAAATAATCAAACCTAGCCCAAACCTTATGATATTTTATAGAATGAGAGTAGACATCTTGGGCTTTAATTTTGTATGTAATATAAGCCATTTGGAATAGTGGATTGAAAGATATGATTTTTCAAAGTTTAACAACGAATTTGGACAGAATCCTGGACTAGTGTGGTTTTAGTCTTGATTCTTGAATTATGAGGCTATAATTAGCTATGAATAATTTTTTTTCTTAAAATATACCCAAAGAGCTTTAGACAAGAGGTAGTGAACTTACCTTATTTGCATGTATTTGATATTTTGCTTGTGTAGTGATGTGTGTGTTTGCTTAACTTGATTGTGTAGAGCATATTTAAATAATGAATCTCTATTTTTGTTTATATTGTGGCCATAGATATGTTGCATCAAATATTGAGCATGCAGTAATGTCATTATGGGGCATACATATAGTTAAGGCTAACATGTCATGCACATAGCATATATCTTGAATGCATTGTGGTAATTGTTTACTACCGAGTTTCCCGTGAATATCACCCTCCCTAACCAACCATTTAGATAGGTGAAAGTAGCGAAAAGAACTGAATGAGAGAAATGCAGTGGTGAAATGAAGACAGGAAGATGTCTAAGTTTCATTAAACGGATTTAGACACCGTAGTAGCCCTGTGCGGCTATATTATTTGTAATTGTTATGTACAATCCTTATAGGGAATTTTTGTAATCAATAATTTATTATAAGTATATTTATGCTATTTATGTGTGCCCATCTAACTGCACGCAAGTACTCTGAAAAATGTCAAAAAAAGGTAAGGACCTGATAGATACCACCATATTACTAGGTGTACTGATACCATTATTATGTGTATCAATACTATTGCGTACTGATACTACCATGTACTATTATCACTACTATGCCTATGTACATTCATATACATATACAACCTATGTAGCCACACGAGGCGACCAAATACCTAAGTCTAATCAAGTCTAGTTTAGTTTAATTTGTCTCTGCATTTTTATCTACAAGATTTTTGCTAAGAGAGTATTCAAATAGTATGTTTACTATTCGAATAGTCATACTCAGTTTTTATCAGCTATTATTCTGATAACTCTCAGACTATCTGAATAGACAGACAATTATCATGATAATGCATAAGTTATTCGAATAGAGATACACTGATGCATAGTTATATTATTCAAATAGTCTTTGACTATTCGATTAGTGTAAACATAATAGTTGGAAGTTTTTTTCTCCAAACTAAAACTATTCGAATAGCCTGTACATTATCCGAATAGTACTTATCTTTTTAAGATGAATTTCAAATGCATTATCTAGATAATAGTATGAGTATTTGAATAAGTATGGTCACTATTCAAATAGTATAACCAGTATCGGAATAATCTTTGTATGCTCAAAAGGGATTTCAAAATGTATTATCCAAATAATAAGAAGACTATTCGAATAGTAAAGTCACTATTTGAATAATGTAACTAATATCCAAATAGCTTTTCAAAACCAGCATCAAGACTATTAGATTGCTATGAGAAATTATTCAAATAGCAAGTAGACTATTCAAATAATATTGAAAGCTGGAAGGAAAGCACTTTCTAGTCAAACTCAAAGCAAGTATTCGAATAGCAACCAATGTATCAGGATGATCATATTGAGTTTAAAGAGCTCACTATTCGAATAGGTATCTTAATTATTTCAATAGTCTGAGTATAAAATTGCAAATATTATCCGAATAGTGAAGAAGGTATTCGATTAGTATGTAACATAAAAATATTCAAATTATCTTGATAACTATAAGAGTATTCGAATAATAGCTCTTCAAGGAAAACAGAGCATCAAATCAAAATCTATGGTTTCACAGGATCATTAAGTATTTTCATTAATCTTGTTTACTATTATTTTTTTCTTTATGATTAACATACTCAAGCAAGTTACAAGAGATTTACACTTCAGAAATTTGAATTCCAAGAAAAGTAGATACTCTGTCAGAGACATTAAATGCAAAACTGAGCTTCTACCAACACATTCTCTTCTCCACAACGGCTATATCCAAATAACATAAAGAACATTATGAGAAGTGCTTAGTGAGTAACGGAAAAACAGAATGTCTCCAATGGTTATTAAAATCACTCGAACTATAAATAACAGAGGCATTCAAAGTAGGAGTTAAGTTACTGAACTACCAAACTAACGAATATTCATTTTTGAGCTCTTACTTCTTTTCTGTATCAATACGCTTCAGTGATTATATTACCTACTCTGTGAGAGAGAATTAAGAGATAACTTAAGGTTGTGGGACCTTAAGGTGGGTATGTATTTATGTTGTATAAGGGGAAGTGAGTATACAAAGTGAGGAATAGATCGCTGTGTTTTGAGGTACCAAGAACCCACTCTATCTTGGAAGGTATAGTGAAAGCTCAGATTCTATCTGAGAACTGGACGTAGGTCATTGTGATTTAGACCGAACCAGTATAACTCTCAGTGTACACCTCAGTGAAATCTTCCTAACTCTTCCTAACTCTTTAACCTTCTCTTTATCACCCTATTCACCCCTTCTCTTAGGTGAAACGCCTACACTAACATTTGGTATCAGAGCCTAGTCTTCTTTGTCAAGTTTAACAGCCTAAGAAGGATCCTATGGCTAGTATGGGTGAAGGAATACTTCCATACGGAGTCTTAATTACCAGACCTCCAGGCTTTAATGGAGAACACTTCACATTCTAGAAGGCTAAATTCAAAGTGTTCGTCATGGCAACAGAATATGGACTCTGGGAGGTCATTGAGGATGGGAACTACATTCCCAAAAAGACAGTAGAAGGGCGAGCTATTTCAAAAGTACCAGCTGAATATGATGACAATGATAAAAAGCTTGTGACCCTTAATAGCAAGGAAATCCTCATGATTCAAAGTCCTCTAAGTCAGAAGAAGTACTTTAGAATTTACACTCTTCCAACTGCCAAGGAGATGTGGCAAGCATTGGAAATAGCACATGAGGGAACTTCAGGCATCAAGGAAAATCATATCAATACTCTTGTCACTGAGTATGATCTACTTCGCATGAAGTCTGGAGAATCAATAGCTGAGTTTGAACTCAGAAGCACTCACCTTGTGAACCAACTTGGAGTACTTGGAAAGTACTATGATCAAAACACCCAAGTGAGAAAAATACTAAACATCCTTTCTAAAGAATGGGAGGCTAAATTCACAGCAATAGAAGAAGCCAAAGGGGAATCTATGCAATCAGTAGCTTCTCTATTTGGCAGCTTATCAGAATACGAGAGCAAGCTAAAGTTCAAACATGGCCTAGATAAAATTGATGACAAGAAGAAGAAAGGAGTAGCATTAAATGTCATCAAGGAGGAAACACAACTAAAATCAGAAGAAGAGATTTAAGATGATGAGATGGAAATGATGGTAAAAAGATTTGAAAAATTTTATAAAAAGGGACAAGGATTTAAGAACTTCAACAAAGGAGGAAGTAGCAACAAGACTAAGGAACAAATCATTTGTTATGAATATGGGGAAGCCTGGACACATCAAATCTGAATGCCCTGATATCTAAAGAACAAAGAGAGGTAGAAGAACAAGTTTGCAAGGAAGAAAGCCTTTATCTCAGCCATCTGGGGAGACAGTTCTTCTGATGAAGAAAGTGATGATGAAGAAATTGCCAACCTCTATCTTGTAGCTTAAGAACAATCACAAGAAGAAGACAAGGTAACTGAAAATCCTTCTTATGATGAATTGCATGATGAGTATAATGCTTTACATATAAAATTTATTAAAATTGTCAAAGAACTTGTAAGTCAACGGGTGAAAATACTTGAGCAGCAGCTCAAGGAATCAAAACCAGTTTCTTATAAGACTTGCCAAAGCTTAGAAAAGAGAAATGATGATCTTACCAAAACTCTTAAGAAGTTCACTAAAGGAAGTGAAATGCTCAAGACAATTTTAAAAGGCCAAAAATTTACCAATGACAAATCTGGAATTGGATATGATCTAAAGACAGATAAGTCAAAAGGAAAGAAAAAGATTGGGAACTAATCTTATTTGAATCATTTTCAAAAATCTGTGCAAGTTTCTAATCCTTTTGCTCATTGCAATTTTGCAACAAAAAGGGACACTACACCTCATCATGTTATCATAAAAGGGGAAGAACAGTGGGAGCCTACAAATAGATACCCAAAGGCACATATTTGACCACGAAAGTTCAAACTAACCTCAAAGGACCCAAGAAACTATGGGTACCTAAACCTAATTTTATATCTTTGTAGGCATGTTTCAAGGTATGCAAAGGAAGCAAGTAGTTCATAGATAGCGGATGCTCATGTCATATGACTGGTACCAGAGAAAAATTTACTTTCATAGTCCCAAAGGAAGGAGGCACGATCAAGTTTGGTGGAAATCAATCAAGAAAGATTGCTGGTATAGGAGAAGTTGGAATTAAGAACAAAATTTAAATCAAAGATGTCTTCTTTGTAGAAGGGCTAATACACAATCTTCTGAGTGTAAGTCAAAGTGCTAACAAGAACAATTAGATCATATTCAACTTTAAGGAATATCTTATAGTCACAAAGAAAGACTTACCTATCAATTGCTATACTATTGATATTGATAATCACACTTCTGAAAACTGCTTTCTTAGTAATGATGATGGATGTTGGCTATGGCATAAAAGATTGGCACATGTAAATATGCGACAGTTAGATAAACTCACCAAAAAGGATTTAGTGATAGGTTTACCTAAATTGAAATTTAAAAATGATTCATTTTGCAATTCCTATCAAAAGAGAAAACAAACTAGATCTTCTTTCAAAACCATAAAAGAAAATCAACAAAGAGACCTTTACAACTACTCCACATGGATCTAGTTAGACCAGCAAGGGTAAAAAGCCTTTGGGAAAATTTTATATACCTTGGTCATTATTGATGATTTCTCAAGATTTACATGGACTTTCTTTTTATTCTCAAAAGATAAAACTTTTAGTGAATTTATTATTTTTGCTAAGATGGTTCAAAATGAGAAAGGTATGTCAATTGTAGTAATTAGAATATACCATAGAGGTGAATTTGAAAACCAAGCATTCAGAGATTGATAGAGCTCAATATTTATATATTTTAAGTAATTAATCTTAGGCTTTTGTGGGACTTAATTAAATATTTTTGGCATAATCAAGTGTTAAAATGAGATTTTAGTGAAAGAATAATTTGGGAACTAAAGTGGTTTAATTGTTATATTTCTAATTAATATTTGTTATTTCCATTATTCTTTAATTATGAGCAAAAGATATTACCTTTTTGAATCTAATTTTGTAGGTGAAGATGTGTCACAACTTGAGTGGTTAATGTCAAAGATGTTATTTTGGAGCTTAATGAAGGACAAAAGTGGAACTTCACAAGCGTAGAATTTATTTTCACATTTTTTCTAAGAGGAGGTTAAATGAACAATTGAAGAATAAAGCAAGTAGCGGATGGCTGAAATTAAAGAAAAGAAACAAGTGGCTATGTGAAAAGGGGGAAGAAAAACACAAGATAGAGAAGGAAAGGAAGGTTTGGCAGCTGTGTAAAGAAAAAGAAGCAATTGAATATGTGAGAGCTAAACTAGAATTGATTGAAAGCAGCTAAACTGAAATTGTTCAATGAAAAGTAGCAATTTGACATAGTTGAGTTGAAGAAGAATAGAGGAATTAATTAGAAGGAGTGGACCGAATAGCAAAAGAGAAAGAGAAGAGTGGACCGAATGAGGAGGTGGACCAAGTGTGAAAAGGGAAGGACTGAAGACAAAATAAAGAGAAAGGAAGAGAGGACGCTGCTGAAAAAAAAGCTAATTGAAGAGAATGAACAGGTGTGCTAGATCAAATTGGAGAAGGAGAGAAGAGAAGAGCCGTTTTTGTTAACCGAATGGATAAAAGAAAAGAAAATGGGTTAGCTGGACCGAAGAGGAGTCACAGATGAATCGACAATTGAGAGATAAAAAGTGAAGGGCAGCAGCGAATGAAGAGGGAGGAAGCATCAAATGAAAAAAGTTTGGCAGCTATGAAGGAGGAAAGGGAACCGAATGTGAAAGGGAGGGCTGCACTTGAAGTAATAGCATGTGTGGTGGCTGCAACAATTAGAAGGGAAAAGGAGACGCATGGTTCCCTATGGCTTATATCTTCAACACTCTTCAAGCTTCATTTTCTTCCTCTTCTTCCATGAGTAGCTAAAGTGTTGGTTATTTCCTTGAGTTAGGTAATGGTTTGAGCTTCTAAACTTCAATGGAATTCGTTTAAGGTCTCTTTCTATTTCATAATTGTATGGCTTGGTAAAGTGTATGGTTGTGATCTAGATTGTTTTATGCCAAGTGATTAAACTTGGTAGTTGAGCTAGGAGTTGATTAATTAAGCTTTGTATGATTCAAAATAGGAGTAGGTTGAGTTGTTTATTCCAACTTGGTTAAGTGGATTGTAAATGACTAAACTGAATGCTTTGAACTTTTGTAATGGGAATTACAAGCTAGAATTGGAAGTTGATTATTCATCTCCCTGAGTCTGAATTATTTAGTGATATTCATTTAATTGCTTCGGTAGAATGAATTAAATGATTATTGCAAGTATGGAGTTAGTGGTATCTTAGTTCCATCCTCTTGACTCATTATGGAACTCATATTATTATCAAGCAAGGAAGACTAAAACCTCAACTCAAGGGAATTTCATTTCATCATTATATTAGTTAATTGAATTTATCTTGTTATTAGTGTTAATTTCAATTCCTTTTGTTCTTTGTTTTAAAAACTGAAAAATACAAAAATATTGCTTTAGCTTAGATTACTTCATTAGTTTAAAAATCAAATTCTCAAAATGATTTCTCAGAACTTTATGGTTTTGTCACTTTACTACTTAGAAACTTAGAAATTAATCTCCTCACAAGAACGACCTAGGTTAAGCTACTATGCTACATTTAGTATTATTTTGAGAACTCACACAACATAGGTTTATCAAATTGGTGTTGTTGCCGGGGAGGATGATTGCCAAGGTTCTAAGTAGTTAAGTGTTCTTTTTAGTTGTTATTGTGTGTCTTAGCTTGGTTGTTAGTGTGTTTTTTGAGTTTGTCTAAGTTAGTTGTTAATTATTGGAGTCTTTGATTGTGGTTTAGGTCATTTTTCATTTTCATAGTTTTTTTGCATTCCGTTTGCATTTAAGAACACAAAAAGAAATTTGCATTTTTTTTCTTTACTATCATGTTCTTAGTTGTCATTATGTGGTTCATTATTATTTTGTGGTGAGCAACTTTGCATTCTTCATCCTTAGAGATTTGTTGGTTGCAACTTGAGATTTCATGTAGCTATCACATTCTGTAAGTTGTGTTTCCAGTGACTCTATTTACATACCTACAGTTTGAGGTACTACTTCACTGATATACCAGCTTGTTCTCCTAAAAGGTGAATTCTTATTTGCAACTCCTAGTTGCCTCTTATCACATTGTGTTGCACTTGTCTTATTATTGCTGGAACTAGTCTTACTCTTTAGACACTTGAATTTTGTTGGTTTTGGTTAACTCTTTTGGTTGTCAAAGATTAGTTAACTTGGTCTCCTATAAGTTACTAATTTTTGCTGTATACAACCCTTCTTCAATTGACCATTTGACTAATTACTTTGCTATAATTTGTGTGTCCATATGAGTATCCTTATTGTGCATGAATAGATCTAAGAAAACTAAACTTATGCCTTTAGATAAAGATATTAACAAGACAATTAGGTTTCTTAAGAAAGGTAAGAAAGCTGAATCATCTAGTGTAGGGCTTGAAAAAGTCATTGACACTAAAGTTGTTGCACATACTTGTGATAATTCTTCTCATATTGGCTCTTCATTCATTGTAGATCGCCATCTTGCTATGCATCCAGTTCCTCCTCCAGAAGGTGTACCTCTACTCATTGGGGAGCATAGAACTATCAAAGATATTACCTCTTCTATTGATATTATTGATCCTTTCCTCTCTTGTCCTGAATTTAATATTAATTTTGAGTTGAAAGGTCCTTTGTTGAGTCACTTACCAAAATTTCATGGTTTACCTGCAGAAAACCCTAACAGGCACCTGAGGAATATGTACATTGTGTGCAACTCCATGAAACCAATTGGGGTTAATCTAGATGAGATGTGCCGAAAAGTCTTTCATTTTACAGTGGAAAACGAAGCTAAGGAATGGTTCTTGATGCTACCTCACCACAATCCCAATGCCTTAGCCTCTTGGGACACCTTGAAGAGTGCCTTTTTGGAAAAATACTTCCCTTCTTCAAGGATAATATCTCTCACTAAGGAAACCTTCGGTACTAAACAATGCCTCCATGAATCTTTTTATGAGTATTGGTGTCGATTTCAAGAACTCCTAGCCAAGTACCCACATCATCAAATTCCAAAAGCTCGATTGGTGTAATACTTTCATAGTGGGTTGCTTCCTCAAGATAGGAAGAGTTTGGATTCATCTTCTGGAGGCACTATTCAATTGCTTACTGTAACCCCCAGCCTTAATTAGCATAATTATAATTGGATATTACTTAATTACATTGGTTTAGAGGCCGTCGAATAGTTCAAAACTCATTTAAAACTCCCTTTTATAATAGGGACTTTACAAAATTTTTAAAACTTCTTTCCTATTCTGGTCTCAAATTCAATTATCGAATATAATCACCTGTGCAGTTAATTTACATTTAAACATATCAGAGTAGGTAACAAAAATCCTGGCAACCCCCGGGTTCCATTCATTCACTATAGGGTTATAATTCCCATATAGGGGATTACACAACTGTATTCCACTAATATTTACAATCCAAAAATAATTTATAGAACCCTGTCCAAAATGAATAATCAACGTATCCAACACAAACGTCCCTACAGGGTTCTATCCGCTCCTGGTAATCCGCTTCTCCTTGGAGCCACTTGCCCTGTCTGAAATGTTAGTCGAAGGAAAGAATGAGATTCAAGAGAATCCCAGTAGTAACAAAACATTTATACCACACATAAATACATAGAATGTAAGAAAATCATCATACAGCAGCAGTGGCACAAATCACACTCCACCCTTATCCCCTTTCTCCGCCGGGAAGGCACACTGTCCTAACCCGAACCGTTGTTAGCTACTCAGGGACTATTGGCGTGGCAGTGCATACACATAGCCTTATAGCTCATATAGCTATCTGGCTTTCACAAATGGCCCGTCGGCCCTCACAAATAGCCTTTCGGCTTACATATTCACATATATCACACCTCATCCTCATCCCCTTTCTCCGCCGGGAAGGCATACAACCCTTGCCCGATCTGTTGTTAGCTACTCAGGGACCATTGGTATGACGGTGTTTATACATATTCACAATGTCGCAGCATACGAGTTTATCACAAATCAATGATAATACACACATACAATGCATCACATATGGTACGAAAGAAAAGTTACTACCTCGTTCCTTCCTGACGTTCTTCGGCGTAGTTGGCTCACGAGGGCGGCAAATATCAAAGCCTATAAACAAAATCAAGAAAGGTGGATTAATTCCCTACCCCCAATTCCTACTTTCAAACACTTAGAATAGGTTCCATATGAGTCCCCTAAATGGTTTTAACAAACTCAAAGAGAACCTAAAAGGATTGGAGAATTCTAGGTTGGAAATTGCTTTGCAAACTCACAAAGTGCTGAAAATTGGGTTCTAGCTGCAGCCAGGAATTCTCTGGCTGCGGCCAAAAACAGCATAGAAGTATTTTGGCTGCAGCCAGGACTCCTCTGGCTATGGCCAAAACGTGCGCAGAAAGTTTTGCGCTGCAGCCAGAAATTTCTGGCTGCGGCCAAAACGTGCACAGAAAGTTTTGTGCTGGAGCCAGAATTTTCTGCTGCAGCCAAGGAACTTCAAAAATTCATAACTCGCTCTAGAAAACTTGAAACAAGGTGATTCCAAAGCCCATTGAAATATATTCAAGTCCCCTTTATGGGAAAAATATGTAAAATTATCAAGAATCACCATAAAAGTCCAGATTTACCAAAAACCTAACATTGTGCCAAAACAGGGTCCAGTTTGGATGCCAAACTTTGGACAGTTCAAAATCCCAGCTCAAAAATCGAAATGACACAAAATTTATGTCCATTTTGAAGCTTGAGATGTGAAATTTAAGACTGGAAAGTTTCATAATTTTTCAACATCATTTGCCCAGTCAAAACGTCCACACCATCTGACTGTCCAGAACAGACTTACACTGGACAGATTTTCCAGATTTTCACATTTGATTCCAAATGATTCCCATTCCAACCCAAACACCATTCTCACACAATGTTGCTCAAGAAAACCATTGAAATCATCAAAATGACCAAATTCAACTCCCATTGACATATTACACAACAACCACAACATGTCTCACAATGTCACAACACAATTCACACATTGCCACACTTTCCAATCCAAGTTCCCAAATCAATTCCAATGGCCAAAATATTCAACAAAAGACCAAATTCTACACAACACATAAGCCAATTCATACCATTCGAAAATTGCACAAAATCAGGGCAAATTCATAAATTCCCATTACTCAACCAATGATTACAACAACTATACCAAAATGCTTCTAATTCTTACCTCTTCTTCTTCCTAAAGCCAATTCTTCAATTCTCCAACTTCCAAATTTCCACAAGTTCTCAAACTTCACCAACCAAAATTCTGAAACCATAGGAATATAGCCCTCAACCTCATGAACAACATTAATGAAAGTAAATTGAGCATTCATGGACAAATTCTCACCTTTCTTTAAGCCTTCTTCTTTCTCTTTTGCTTCTCTAGTTGAACGAAAATGAAGGAGAGGAGAGAGATGAGATGAGATAAAGAAGATGAAATGAAATTCAGCCCTAATTGCTTGCCCAACGTCCTAAATGAGAGAGGGAAGAGAAAAAGTAAATTTTGACACTTTGACCTTGATCTATGGTTCACATGAAGCCAAGTGTCAAGCTCTTGTTCCTCCTCCCCACTCCTTCCATGTTCATACAAGCATTGGATCACTCTCTCGTAATCTCTTGATATGTAATCCCAACCATTGACCTACAATTTACCAATGAGTTGCCTCTTCGGTAACTGACCAATCAATCGGTAAATTTACCGTTTTACCCCTGATTATCACAATGCACAATATATACTTCAAAAGTGCTCAATTAAGATTAATTACATCACTTTGAAGTTATAAATACTTGGTTACATTTCAGGATATCACACTTACACCTGAAGAAGCATGGGCTTTAATTGAGAATATAGCTAGTAATGATCAATAATTTGTAGGGTTGGATGCTAGACAAGTCCTTGAGGTCTTACATGTTTCAAGATCTTTAAGGGAGTATGATAATTTGTCATCCCAAATGATAGATATAAGAACTGACCTCAATAAGCTCATAACCCATTTAAACAATGTGAACATTCATGGGTCACATTCTCAATCTCTAGTGGCTCCTAGCTGTGACATATGTAGCTCTCACATGCATATTGTTCTTAATTGCCCACACCAACTTGGAGAGGTAGGGAGACAAGGACAGAATCAAAGACCTTAGAATCCCTACTCCAATACATACAATAAGGGTTTTAAGTCCCATCCCAACTTTGGTTGGAGGAACCAGAATCAATTTCAATGGAGTTCTTCAAATCAAGCTCTAACTTAAGGACCTTCAAACCAATCTAATCCTCAACAAATAGTGGTTGCTACACCTGAATCCCATACTACTAAAGATGACATCTCTCAACAGCTCAAGTGTATAAACAATGTGTCATCTTTTATGGGTAAACTTGGCCTCAAGATTTTATGAAGAGAGAGCTCAAACCAATTTTAAATTTTCTGACATTGGGACTAAGTTTGACACAGTCTTTAACAAGTTAGAGTTGTTGGATTCTAAGAATGATAACCTTACTTTATTTGTAACTCAAATGCCTGATAGCCTCATGAGCAACAAGCTAAAATTGGACAAGGGTTGTCTTCCAACACTGTGATCAATCCTAAGGATGTACGTGTTATCTCCTTGAGAAGTGGTAAAGAAGTGGATAAACTAGTCTGATTTGAAGAAAATGTTGAGAGTTTCAAATCTGGAATGCATTCTAGTGATAGGCTCAATGAAGAGGTTGAGGTTCTATTGCAACCACAAGTGGAAGATATTGATGGTAGTGATGATTCTGATCAAAGCACTCACCTTGCTATTGGAAAATCTAAGTATGGTTGAACAGAAGCTTCTACAAAGGCATTCTTCTCCAAATTCAAATATGGATAGCAAGCAAGGAGTGTCAACTTCAACAAATACTAAGGTACTTGACCCTTCAACTTCTTCTTCTTCAAGCAAAGGGGAAGGTAAAAAGGTGAATCTCTATGAAATTCCATCTCCTAATTCATATGTGCTTAGCAAGAAGGTTTCAAATGAAAAGAAGTTTCTTGATATGATGGATATTTTTAGTAAGATTGAAGTTAATTTGCCTTTGCTTGATGTGTTGAAAGGATTTCCTGCCTGTGCTAAATTCTTGAAAGATTTGTGTACCCAAAAGCGTAGGTGTAAACCCAATGAGTGTGTTCCGTTGAGTCCTAGTGTGTCTGTTATGTTTAAACCCCATCTTCCAATTAAGTGTAAAGACCCTGGCTCATTTACTATTCCATGCACTATAGGTACCATGCCATTTAGTAATGCTCTCCTTGATCTAGGAGCCGCTATAAATGTCATGCCCTACTCTATTTACACCTCTCTTGGCCTCACAAACATTAAATCCACTAGTGTCATCTTACAACTAGCTGATCGCACCACTAGGAAATCTCATGGCTTATTGGAAGACATCTTAGTCAAGTTAAAAACTTAGTGTTTCCTGCTGATTTTTTTGTACTAGACATGTCTATTGAGGTCTCTATTGAGGAACCATTGATTTTGGGTAGGTCGTTCATGCGAACAGCTAATACTATCATTAGCATGAAGGATAGGTACATAACCATGGAAGTAGGTGATCGTGTCATTCGGTTTAATGTTTATGAGGCTATGAATCACCCATTTGAGGACTACTTCCTTCTTGGCTTGAATTTGATTGATTTGGCCTTGGAAAAGGTAATTGATGAGTTTGCTTTCTCATTGTTTATGATAAGTCACTAGAGTTGTCCATATTCCTGTTAACACAAAAAGCATCATTAGATAGGTAAATAAATTGCAATAAAAATAAAATAAACTAAGCAGGAGTAAAACAAAAAGCAAATAGTTCTATTTTTTAAGTTAAGGTCTTACTCCATATTGTTTCCTATGTTCCTTCACCATGATCATTTCTTATAGCATATTATTCATCATCTACCCATTCTACTTCATTTGTTCTAGGTAGATTTATTGTGAAAGGTGGTGTGTCATCAAGGTTAAAGGTCAGATCACCATACTTCTATTTTTTACTTTGAAGAACAATAGACATTTTTTAATTCACAGGATCTGTGACATCAAAACACCCTTATTTCGCCTGGCTTGCTAGAATAAAGGTCTCATCTCTATATCAAGCTCTTCTAAGATTAATCAAGACAACTCCAAATAGTTGATCTATTACCACAACATTATTGCTAACACACTTACATTTGAATAAAGTAACTTTAAACTTGTTATATGTAATATCCCATATTGCTTCTATAACTCCATAATAGACCATGGATGCTAATAAGGGGTTTTGTCTTTTGAACTAGAAACGTTCATGGCTTCAGCTTCTACCATCACCTAACTATTTTGCATGGTACTTCCGTCATCTTTATCTTTTGTATAGAAAGAATAGCCCTTTATATCATAACCATTCCAAGTAATGACATGAAACAAAAGCCTCCAAGCTAGCCACTTGATTGTCTCAGACACACCAGTCTCGTGTGAAACCTTTTCCTCAAACCACTCTACAAATGTCTTGATTTTCTCAATAGCAATCCACATGTCATTCTTCCTTGGATTCTTGTTCTTCAAAGTCTTTCTGTGTTCATATATGTAAGGTTGAACTTCTTTCATATTATTCAAGATATACAAGTGTGCTTGCAACACCTCTTGATGAGGAACATTCTTCACTTTCAGTCCTCGTGTTCCCTTACTTCTCCCCTCTTTATGCCGAGATTATTCCTTCTTCCCTGACAGATAATCTTTACAAGACTCTATAGCCTCTTCAACTACATATCTTTCAAGTATTGAGGCTTCTGGTCGATAAGGACTTTTATAATACCCCTCTTCATGTATCGCTCGAAAGGGTACACTACCTCAGGTAAATTAGACAACAGAGCCTTACCTCCCTTACCAAATGAACTATCAAATACACCATTATATCAAAATATGAAGGAGGAAAATTTATCTCTAGTTGGGACAAAATAATATAACACTTATTTTCTAGTTTATCCAATTTTTTAGTGTCAATGACTTTGTTATAGATAGCATTAAAGAAAATGCATGATCTTGTTAGGGATTTCTTTGCCCTGACATACGGCACACCAAAAAGCTACCAAATGCAAGATTAAATCTTAACCATCCATCTTTCCTTAGGAATTTTGTCAAGAGCCTAGAATTGGAGGAAAAATTGGAGAAAATCTAAATAAAAAGGAGGAGAAGAGGAGAGAAAAATTGTTGTGTTCTTGAGCTCATCTTCCGATTTCACTACGGAATCACCATTTTTAGCAAGTGAAGCCTTTACTAACCTTCTTCTACTCAATGTAAGCTTTATTTCTACTACCTCAGATTTCCAATTGGCAGAGTATGGGACATCTAGTTGGCCAGAGTGCCTCCAAAATTAAGAACTAGTTGTAGTATCATGTAGAGGTAACCCTAAACTTTAATTTAATTGGTATATCTTTAGTATTTGCTAAGTTTCATGAAGCTTTGTGGCTGGCCTAGATTTTGGTCCTTGAGGAAAATTTCAGTCCAATGCTGTTATAACCATATATGTGATGAAATATGGTGTTTAATGATAGTATAAGACTAGTTTAGTGGGAAAATTGCAAACTTGTTGATTGTTGTTTTAGGAGCGAGTTTCGGCCAGGAGTAGGAGAAGAGAGAGGTGTGTGATTTTGATATTTTTGGGGTCTTTAATGGATTCTGCACAAATAGCTAAACTATGTGTGTATAATTAGAAGTGGGAGGCATTTTCCCTTAAAATAGACTTAAAAAGGGTTAATAAAACTTTGAACCACACCAATTGGAGGTTCCTGGACAAAGTTATGAATTTTCTAAGTTAGGTGAAAATTCTGACAGTATAGGCTATTAGCCGTAAATAAACTATTTAGTCCAATTGGTAATAAAGTTAGCTTCCAAGGGTAGAATTAAGCTTAAAGCTAGTAAGGTCACATTGACTCACTGTATGACATAAAGACTTAAAGATAGCCAACATAAGTATTATGAGTTATCAAGAATTGGGACAAGAAATAATTTACCGTCCATGAATTTTAACTTATAGGGTTTGACATTTGCCCAAAGCGCTCATGAGATTAGGAACAAGAACAGAGTTTAGAAAGGCTTCAAGGTAGTACCTTATTGCTTTTATCATATGTATTGCTTTGAATGAATTCTCTATCATTTGCTTATGTACGAGTTAGTTAGTCCTTAGGCAGTAAGACCCAGAAGTACAAGTTGCACAGGGAGTTACCTTGGGCTGTAGCATCTAGGTTACCCTAGATTGAATATCTTGTATGGTCGAAGGCCCTATACTACTAGTTTATGATCACTAGGCATTGTGGCTCTGTGATAAAGGACCTATTAAGCCCCTTGTTTGCTGCATACTGTAAGTGTTCTTTTAATAATTTACTTTACATGTATAGCAATCTGCATATCATATGAGTGATTTGTGTCACTACTGAGTTCTTTTGAATCTCACCCTTTCCAACCAATAATCTACAGCAAAGGTTAGCAGCTCAAAGGGCAAGAAGGTAAGCACGAATAGGTGAAGTGCATTCTGAATAGTTAAAGTCCCTTTGGTTATCTTTCATTTTTGATAATTGTATAATTTGTAAATATAACTAAGTAATAATAGTTATAGTTGTAGCAGTAGCAGTTGTTAGAACAAGCGTTTCACCCAAGAGGGGGTGAATTGGGTGATATTAAAAATTTCGTTGCAAATATAAAATTTGACGTTGAAATTAAAACAGAAAAGAGTAAGGAACAATATCACCGAAGTGTACACCGGGAGTTATACTGGTTCGGCCACAACCACTTTGACATACGTCCAGTCCTCAGAGCTTCTCTGAGAGTTTCACTATATCTTCCAAGATTCAGTGGGTTCTTGGCACCTCAGTACAAGCAAGTTCCTACACCTGGACACTCGCTCCCCCTTACAAGTTGTAATCCAATCCCAACTCAAGGTTCCACAACCTTAAGTTACCTCAATAACAAATATTGAGTTTGAATGAAATATCCCTCTCAAGAGTGAATAAGAATCACTGAAGCATAGAAATATAATTTCAACGTGAAAACAGAGCAATGAACTTGATAATACGTTTGTGTGTGTTCTTGTTGTTCCTTCTCTATTTGGATGTTCCCATATATATAGATATGTTGGTGATGACCGTTGGAACATTTTCTTCTTGTCCGTTGGACAGTGCGCAGCCACTATTGACTTTTCCAGTTTTTTGAAAAATATCCGTTGGCGGTGGTTGGCATTTGAATGTTTCATTTGACTTCCATTACTTGATATGATTTCTTCATTGTTCATCTGTAAATAGGCTAAGAATACTAACACAATGAAAGATTAATCATATAGAAAACAAAACAATCAACGTTTGAATGATTTCTGGATTTCTGGGTTTGCTTACTCGAGTAGCTACTCGAGTATCACATGAAGTTTACTCGAGTACTTACTCGAGTATCATCGGGAAATCTTTGATCAACTGCAAGTCAATGAATAAATACAAGATTACTCGGATAGTGCATGGAATAACCAATTCTTAAACCTTTGAAAATATATGTTTACTCGGGTACTTACTCGAGTAATGCACTCACAACTTTAAGAGTTACTAGGGTACCAACTCGAGTAAATCCTTACAAATACTTTTGGTTACTCGATGCTTTACTCCAGTAATGTTGCAGGATTTCAAGGCCGAGAGCACTTACCTTGTTACTCGGATACGGACTCGAGTAATGTATTTATTTTTGCATAGATTACTCGGGTACCACCTCGAGTAAATGTACTTTTTGTGCTTATCTTACCCGGGTAATGACTTGAGGTTTATCTTCAAAATAACTCTTCATACTCGAGTACCAACTTCAAGTTTTCCTTGACTTCAGTGCGTTACTCGAGTACTTACTCGAGTAACATTGGCAGTGGTACAAAATGCCGAGAGCATCATTTTTCAGAAACAGAGTTACTCGAGTACCTACTCGAGTATCATTGCCAACCTGAAAGGCAACTGGAAGTTTTTCATATGGTTACTCGAGTAGCTCCTCGAGTAACATTGGCAGGCCGAGAGCAACTCCAAGTTTTTTACCTGGTTACTCGAGTAGCTCCTCGAGTAACATTGGCAGGCCGGGAGCAACTTAAAAATACTTACACTATTACTCGAGTACCTACTCGAGTAACGTTGGCAGGTTACTGGAAGGTGCTTCTGGTTACTTCAAGTTTTGGTTCATTACTCGAGTACCGCCTCGAGTAATGCCTTAGAAAACCTGCTTCTGATCAAGTTTCTCAGCTTTTTTTCTTGGCCTTTCTTCATTACTCCAATGCTTATCTCAAGTAATACTTATCCCTGTTGTTCCTTAGTTCAAACTTGTTTATTAATCATTTCTTTTTGAAACCATTCTTTTGTTATCATCAAAACATGAGATCTAACAGCAGTAGCACTAACTGTATAAGGTGTAAACCATATGTCAGTATATCAATGAGCTCATTATTATTGTAGTGCTCTAAGTGAATTGGGGCAACCAGACACTAAGGGCTCATAGGTTAACCACTATTACACGGGCTTTTGATAGAGAATGCTCTGTTGTAAATAAAAGGATTTGAAAATTATGAGTGATAATGAACTTGCAAACTAGTTTGAGACCATACTTGAAGTGTTTTTAAAAAGTTTTCAAAAAATCCACTCAAGTACAGGTTCGAACCCTATATTGAAGTCGGGACTTTAACAATTTATGATATAACACTGTCCCGGTTTGTAATCATTACATGGTTATAACTCTTCTAAATGCTTAAGAAAATATGGTGTTACAATTGATTTTAGGGTTTTGATGATATTCATCACATGAAGATGATGTTAATTGAGGTTTAAGCATGATAGGAGGCAAGATAAGTAAGCTTTATGGTTAAATTGTCAAAATCATGGTTAGGTGTCTTAGGATTTAGTTTTGGAAAGAAGTAGGGCAACATGAAGGATTGTGATTTTGCCAACTTTGAGGTCTCCATAGGGTTTAGAATAAAAATTTGTGTAGGATAATGGTGAGAAAGTGATCTTGAAAGTACTAGGATGGAAAATGAAATTTTTGCCCAAAGAACCCCAGTCCAGTCATGATGTGTCATAAGGAAAGATTTGATTTTTCATAAATTCAAAGTTAGAAGTGGATTCTACATGAAAAATTATATAGGATTAGCCTATGGGAATGATTTTATTAAGATTAGATTGAATTGTGAAAAAATTAGAGTTAAAGGTATTGGTAATGTGCTGCTTGATTTGACTTCCAGGAAGTTATGTTGGTTTGGGTTCGAATTTGATTGATCAAACCTTGTTCAATGGCTGTTAAATTTTATAGGGTGTTAGTAAATATCATAAGTGTTAAAATTATTCATAGAATGCCTTATTTGGATGTCTATAAAGAGAGTTATGTTTTGTCAAAGTTAGGTGATAAATGAACTCTGGAATAGATAGGATGGGTTGAGGATCCTGGAATGTAACCCTATAATTGACAGTGGTTAGTATTTTCCCTTATAGAGGACTGAAAGTGCTATGTGTAGGAATTTAAAGCACCTCAAATGGATTTTTCTATAGTAAGTTATGCATTTTCAAAGTTGCTTGAGGAATGCTAGCAGATTTGAGAGTTATTCTGGAATATGTAGATTATAGGAAAATGTCGTTAAGAGATGATTGAGGGCTGCAAACATGATTAAAACATTGTTGTGGTCACATTGGGTGTCTCAAAGTCATGTCTTAAGTTAATTAAGTGCTAAACACAGAGCAAAAAAGTGTTAAAGATAACCAACAAGAGATAAAGTTCAGGACAAAGATAGGGATGGGTCAAGAGTAACACAATTGTTTCTGGATACCAAGATAGATGCTTACATAGAACACTTTCAGCACATCAATTGGAACTTTCTTCTCTTTTTTGTGTATATATATATATTTTTGTTTCTTTTTTTCAGTCAATTATTTTGATGCTCTTTTTTTTCATTTTTCTTTCCAATTGAAATTTAAAGAGAATGCATAATCTACAAACAAAACAACACAAGCAATCTGAACCCATAAATTCCAAAAAAGTGACCCTTTTGAAAAGGCTATAACTCATAATGAAAATTTTGGATTGAAATGAAATTAAAACGAACAGAAAGATAAGATTCTAAACAATGAAAATGATCTACTGAACAATGTAAAACACAATGGAAAAGTGGTCAAACAATGACATAATATTTCAGGACGTTTTGAAAAAATGAAGATGAACAAACCCAGAATTTTCAAGAAAGTACAACTAGATTAAAATAGATAGAACTCACAAATGACAAATTGGATTGAAATGATTCCAAAATGAGATGATAGAAGATATTTTGAACTATGAAAATCACTTACTAAATGCTGGAAAACATAAAGGAAACCTTGATGAATAGAAGCAAAAAATCTAGACACGAATAGATGTAATATCCCAAAAAGTGATTAAGGGCTAATGACTTTAAAAGTGGATATAATTATTGTTGAATAAACACTTTTGGAGAATGTGTGATGGGAATTTGGATATTTTAATGATTCCAATGGCTTCCTTGTGAAAATTTATGTGGGAATGATGTTTGGTATGAAAATGGAACCATTGGAAGTTGAGATGCAAAATCTGAAATTCTGTCCAGTGAAACTCTATTCTGGGCAGTCTTCTCGTGTGGATGTTTTGACTAGGAAAATGAAGTCATAAAATTATGAAACTTTCCAGTCTTAAAGTTCACATCCCAAGCTTAAAAATGGACATATAATTTGTGCCATTTCGTTTTGGGAAATGGGAGATATGACTGTCCAAAGTTTGAGGTCGAAAATGGACTCTGTTTTGGGGCAATGATGAAATTTGTGTAATTCTGGAATTTTGTGGTGATTTCTGGTAATGGCTCATATTTTTCCTATAAAGAGGACTTAAATACCTTTCATTTGGCTTTGGGATCACCTCATTTTTATTTTTCTAGAATTAGTTATGATTTTTCAAAGTTTGGGCAGAAAATCTGCCAGAAAATCCGAAAATGGGAATTATGACATCATCTCACTAAAAGATGACATCAGCATGGAATTAGATATATTCTCATCTTCTTCAGCTCATTTCTGTCGTGATGAACCAGCTGCACTAGTGAGAGAAAGTTGAGAGCTCTTAGAGAGAGAAAGAGGAGAAATCTCGCAAGGTAAGCCGATTTCTCCGACGATTTAGCTCCTAACGCGTATAACTCCGATTCTAAACTACTCCTCTTTGTTCTTTAAGGTTTGGAAAGCTCAAATTGGGTGTTTTAAAAGTTAGGGTTTGCTGCCATTTTTGGGAAAAGCTTGTTGGAGCTTGAGGTAACTTCCAAACCTTCGTATATTAACTATTCTGGCTGTTGTGGGCAATTTAATCGGTGAAATTTCGCCGGATTGCCATTGGTTTTAAATTTTGGAAAAGTGTATATCTAAGGGTTATGCTGCCCAATTTTAGTTCAAATGGTTGTTATAACTCAATTAGATTGTTAATAAAGTGGTTAGGAGTAGAAAGGAACGTGTTTACGGAGCCGAAATCGTAAAACCCCGATTTTTCCTGGAAAACACAATTATTTCGGCCAGGGATGTTTGAGGGCCTTAGAGTTGGATTTTCAATGATTTGATGATTCCATTGGATTCAGTGGGCAAAAATAGGTGGGGTTACAGTTGGGCACTTTTTCAGAAAAGGCTGAGAAAGCATAATTACGGAAACGCCCCTAAAACCCTAAAAGTAGGGCTGCCAAGGGCAATTTCGTAATTTGACATTGAATTTGATAATTCCGAGTCCGGAAATGGATTCCTTGGGCGGAAATATGTTAGGATAGCCCAGATTAGAATTTCGGGAAAAGTGCAACCGGACCGGGTACGGCGGGCCCGGGCCGGGTCCCCGGGGGTAGTTTTGTAAATTTTCATTATAGACTCATATAACCCCAAGTAACACTATGGAAGTGTCTAAATGGTGCATTTGGAATTGTAGGATTCGATATTTGCCGCCCTCGGGAGCCCGCAGTGCCAAGAAACGTCGGGAAAGGATCAGGTAGTGACTCTCTCTCTTATACTATGTATAATGCTCTGTATGTGTGTGTTATCATTGTTATGTGATGATTCTTTGATGCTGCTGCGATTACAGCTGGTGATAGCTGTCGTTTACAGCGCAAGCTGTCGTTTACAGCGCAAGCTGTCGTTTACAGCGTAAGTTGTCGTTATTGTGATTACAGCGTAAGCTGTCGTGATTATTATTATAGCGAGAGCTGTCGTATTATGCATACAGCCGTGAGTGCTGTCGTTTGTGGTGAAAACCATGTATCTTTGAGATTGCTGCTGCTGTTGCTGGTTGTGATTTATATACATGCTTTGTGTTATGCATTGTGTGAGTGGTTTGTTACTACTGGGATTCGCTCGAATCTCATTCTTTCCTATGACTAACATTTCAGACAGGGCATGTGGCTCAAAGGAGAAGCGGCCAACCCAAAGCACTTAGGATCTTTAGTGATACTAAGGATTTTTGAGATGTTGGTTATCTACTTTAAACTCGGGATTACTGTATATTCTGAATCAGGAACACTACATTCGATTTTGGTTGTGTAATCCCCTAGTAGATACTTGTAACCTCTAGATTATATAAGTATAGGACCCGGGAGTTGCCGGGGATTTGGTTATACACTCTGTTATACATGAATGTAGATAAACTGCACAGGTAATTATATTCGAATTTTGAAATGGAGACCAGGAACAGGAAGAGATTTTGAATGTTTTGTGAAAACCCTACTACAAAGTAGGAGATTAAAATGAGTTTAAGTTATCCGATGGTCTCTAATCCGAATTAAATGTGCATTATCGAATTATAATTACGTGATTGAAGGCAGGGTGTTACATTTTGGTATCAGAGCTGTAGTTCCTGGCAAGGGTAGAGGTTGCTAGGATAGATCCCTTAGATAGTAGTAGGGATAGAAGATTATCTGTGAATGATTGTTGTGTATGCACATGTATGTTTAATTGACATGGATATATATATGATTTTTGTGACTATATGTGCATACTATCTCTGCTAAATTAATGGGGCAAGTTGTTTGTAGAATGAAGAAAACTAGAGGACGCCCCAATATTCCGCGTGTAGACCCAGAGGTGGAGGTCGTCAATGATAATCCACCAGATCCTATGCAAGAGCTGATGGGTCTAATCCGGGATCAAAGAGATATGATAACTGAGTTGAGAGAAGAGCTCAGAGCAGAGAAGGCGAAGAACAAGGAAGGTCCAGTTCAGTCCACTCCGGAGGAAACTCAAGGAGAAACCCGTCATGAGGACACTGCTGAAGGGTCAGCACGACCCCTGGAGTCCCCACCTCACATTGTCCCAAATCAAGAATCACATGGGATGACGCAAAGAGAGGCAACTTGGGAAGCGGAGGGAGATATGCGAAGACGATATCCGGAGTTTATGGCTCAAGTTGTGTAGCAATTTCGAGGACGAAATTTAATTTTCGAGGGGAGAAATGTAATATCCCAAAAAGTGATTAAGGGCTAATGACTTTAAAAGTGGATATAATTATTGTTGAATAAACACTTTTGGAGAATGTGTGATGGGAATTTGGATATTTTAATGATTCCAATGGCTTCCTTGTGAAAATTTATGTGGGAATGATGTTTGGTATGAAAATGGAACCATTGGAAGTTGAGATGCAAAATCTGAAATTCTGTCCAGTGAAACTCTATTCTGGGAAGTCTTCTCGTGTGGATGTTTTGACTAGGCAAATGAAGTCAGAAAATTATGAAACTTTCCAGTCTTAAATTTCACATCCCAAGCTTAAAAATGGACATATAATTTGTTCCATTTCGTTTTGGGAAATGGGAGATATGACTGTCCAAAGTTTGAGGTCGAAAATGGACTCTGTTTTGGGGCAATGATGAAATTTGTGTAATTCTGGAATTTTGTGGTGATTTCTGGTAATGGCTCATATTTTTCCTATAAAGAGGACTTAAATACCTTTCATTTGGCTTTGGGATCACCTCATTTTTATTTTTCTAGAATTAGTTATGATTTTTCAAAGTTTGGGCAGAAAATCTGCCAGAAAATCCGAAAATGGGAATTATGACATCATCTCACTAAAAGATGACATCAGCATGGAATTAGATATATTCTCATCTTCTTCAGCTCATTTCTGTCGTGATGAACCAGCTGCACTAGTGAGAGAAAGTTGAGAGCTCTTAGAGAGAGAAAGAGGAGAAATCTCGCAAGGTAAGCCGATTTCTCCGACGATTTAGCTCCTAACGCGTATAACTCCGATTCTAAACTACTCCTCTTTGTTCTTTAAGGTTTGGAAAGCTCAAATTGGGTGTTTTAAAAGTTAGGGTTTGCTGCCATTTTTGGGAAAAGCTTGTTGGAGCTTGAGGTAACTTCCAAACCTTCGTATATTAACTATTCTGGCTGTTGTGGGCAATTTAATCGGTGAAATTTCGCCGGATTGCCATTGGTTTTAAATTTTGGAAAAGTGTATATCTAAGGGTTATGCTGCCCAATTTTAGTTCAAATGGTTGTTATAACTCAATTAGATTGTTAATAAAGTGGTTAGGAGTAGAAAGGAACGTGTTTACGGAGCCGAAATCGTAAAACCCCGATTTTTCCTGGAAAACACAATTATTTCGGCCAGGGATGTTTGAGGGCCTTAGAGTTGGATTTTCAATGATTTGATGATTCCATTGGATTCAGTGGGCAAAAATAGGTGGGGTTACAGTTGGGCACTTTTTCAGAAAAGGCTGAGAAAGCATAATTACGGAAACGCCCCTAAAACCCTAAAAGTAGGGCTGCCAAGGGCAATTTCGTAATTTGACATTGAATTTGATAATTCCGAGTCCGGAAATGGATTCCTTGGGCGGAAATATGTTAGGATAGCCCAGATTAGAATTTCGGGAAAAGTGCAACCGGACCGGGTACGGCGGGCCCGGGCCGGGTCCCCGGGGGTAGTTTTGTAAATTTTCATTATAGACTCATATAACCCCAAGTAACACTATGGAAGTGTCTAAATGGTGCATTTGGAATTGTAGGATTCGATATTTGCCGCCCTCGGGAGCCCGCAGTGCCAAGAAACGTCGGGAAAGGATCAGGTAGTGACTCTCTCTCTTATACTATGTATAATGCTCTGTATGTGTGTGTTATCATTGTTATGTGATGATTCTTTGATGCTGCTGCGATTACAGCTGGTGATAGCTGTCGTTTACAGCGCAAGCTGTCGTTTACAGCGCAAGCTGTCGTTTACAGCGTAAGTTGTCGTTATTGTGATTACAGCGTAAGCTGTCGTGATTATTATTACAGCGAGAGCTGTCGTATTATGCATACAGCCGTGAGTGCTGTCGTTTGTGGTGAAAACCATGTATCTTTGAGATTGCTGCTGCTGTTGCTGGTTGTGATTTATATACATGCTTTGTGTTATGCATTGTGTGAGTGGTTTGTTACTACTGGGATTCGCTCGAATCTCATTCTTTCCTATGACTAACATTTCAGACAGGGCATGTGGCTCAAAGGAGAAGCGGCCAACCCAAAGCACTTAGGATCTTTAGTGATACTAAGGATTTTTGAGATGTTGGTTATCTACTTTAAACTCGGGATTACTGTATATTCTGAATCAGGAACACTACATTCGATTTTGGTTGTGTAATCCCCTAGTAGATACTTGTAACCTCTAGATTATATAAGTATAGGACCCGGGAGTTGCCGGGGATTTGGTTATACACTCTGTTATACATGAATGTAGATAAACTGCACAGGTAATTATATTCGAATTTTGAAATGGAGACCAGGAACAGGAAGAGATTTTGAATGTTTTGTGAAAACCCTACTACAAAGTAGGAGATTAAAATGAGTTTAAGTTATCCGATGGTCTCTAATCCGAATTAAATGTGCATTATCGAATTATAATTACGTGATTGAAGGCAGGGTGTTACAATAGACACAAGAACAAAGCACAAAACTTCAATCAAAAATGGAAACAAATAATAGATAGATATGACCTGAATTTAGATCCGAAGCTTTGATACCAAGATGGTACTAACCCACAAGGAAAGATCCCATGAACCTACAACCAATTCTAAAATATATACACCCCAAAAAAGCTAAACACAGATCGACGATCTACTTGAACCCTTGAACATGAAAGAACAAGGACCTGAAGTATTGGAAGACAAAATAAGGTCAATCTAGCCTAGATAAGTCTGTTAGTTCAAAAAGAAAACCTAGAGAGAATCTACTCTTAAGAAATAAAGTGCAGAAGTGCAACTTTCATTTATCATTCAAATCTGAATTGTCTTACAAATAAAGAAGCACCAAGTATTTATAGGAAAATATGACCTAATTGCAATAATTGCAACTTTGAACATAACAAATACAAAGTCTAATACCATGTGCTAGGAAACCTAAAAGTCTAATACAATGACCCCAAAGTCTAATACAATCTTCTAGAAAATGCAAAAGTCTAATGCAACATGTCAAAAAACCCAAAATTCAAATCTGCCAACTACTTAAAGTATTTCGCACAAATAAATTCAAGAAAATGTAGTCAGTAATTAAGGCTTAAAATATGCTTATTTAGGCCCAAATGTGTCCTCCCATGAGTAGTACTATGTCCAAGCTCTTCAGTTTCAAGTTTGCAAGCCTAAAACTTGATCAATATCTTCATTTGCAGCCCATATGAAGTTAGTGACGTTTTCAGCATTTTTGTCCAGCTTTGACCCAATTGCCATTTGATTTTTAACAACCTCTTGAACCAGCCTAATTAATACTTCCTTGAATATTTTAGCTTGTGTTCTCATGATTCGTCTAACTGGAATTTGAAAATGAACATTTGAAGTTGAAGAATTGTCATTTGAACTTAAAAAGACAACTTGTTGATTCTGGATCGCATCAGAGGGCTGTCGCTAAATCCCTCTTTTGCAGTAGTGTCCCGTTTTCCTTGGCCAAGATTCACGCCACCTATATACCTTAAGAAGTTTATGGTGCCTTCTTTTCTGTACTTAAACATCATGATAAATCATAATTTCTTTTTTTCCCAATCTCCAAATTGGTGTTGGTTTATCATATAATTCCATAAATGATTCCTTAATACTTTTTAAGGATTTTCTTCCTTAATTGACTTCATAAGGCCTTAAAATAGTTTCACAGAAATTCATGAGCCAAATTATGACCGTTAATTATTGCTCCTTGAATTTTTGGGAAAATAGGCCTTTAATTCCAAAAATTAATCTCTAACACCATTCAAATTTTCTTTTTGGAAAATTTAACCTTTTACTAAATTTCATGATGTTACATGCACTAAAATTGGTTTTGTATTCATAAAGTGTAAGATCTCAATTTCACTGTGTAACACCTCATTCTAAGGTTACTCATTGAGTTGTTTAGTCATTCAATAACAACATGTGACTCAAAAGTACCCTAAAAAAGACCTATAGCTTCAAACATTTCTCAAAGATTGGGTACCAAGTGATAATGAATTTTCTAAAAACTTAGAAAATCCAAAACTAATTGATTTTAACTCCAAAATTAGTGGTTCGAAGCTTTTCTCTTAACTCTTGAAAAGCTCTTTGATATAAAAATAAGACCGGATCACATATGAACCATTTGTCCAAAAACATCTACTTGTCAAACCTGGACAGACAAAATTCATAAAAATATTTCCACATTTTTTGTACAACTTTGAAATATCATATCATGTGATCTATACATCCAAAAATTATGATAAATTTCATAACCTAATTAAAATGTTTGCCTTGTCAAATGTCACTCCCAAAATTATGTGTCATCAATAAAACAACTAACATTCCCTACTTCATTCATTTTAGCTATGCTTTAATATGGCACTTACCTTAACTTCTACTTCGCTCTCATGCTCTTTGTTATGGAGGATAGGCACATACCAAAATACATAATTAACTTATGAAAACTTTCAATAAATAAATACAACAACCCTAAAACAAAATCAACTTTGATAGCATAGTAATCAAACTAAGTTTATCAAGAGCTTCCACCTTTAAGCTTCCTCTACTTGCTTTCTATTTTCTTTACAAGTACTTGCCACTATTGTTGGTACATGGTAGAGAAGGGGTGATATCATTAAGGCAGTTCTCTATAGTAAAACATCAATTCAAATATAATCTACAATTATTGTAATTAACTAATAATGTAAATAGCCCAGTAAGAACAATACTTTATAAGCAAATACAATTGACATGGCACAAACTTAAATGAGAATATTATTGCATGTTCAATGGCCTAATTACACTACTACAAAAAGCACAATATGTGGCTCTTATTTTTAAAAATACTAGGACGCTTGTAAAGTGCTATAGCTTCCAGCGTTATAAAAGAAAGCTATGGCGCTTCTTGAATTTATGGAAGTGCTATAGCTTTTTTTTAAATAGCTTCCTATGGTGCTTCATATAAGAAGTGACATCACTTCCTATGGCACTTTCATAATGAAGCGCCATAGGAAGTAGTGTGACTTCCTATGGCACTTCCCCAAAGAAGTGCTATAGGAAGTTTTTTTAAATAATTTTGTGTGATCGTTTCCTTTTCCCAGTGAAACACTCTATATTTACAATCCAAATTCAAAGTAATTTACAATACAGTTTACAGCAAAATGAAATAACTTGAAACAAATAGCTAATTCATAAAATCACTGCTAAATGTATTTAATTACAAAAATTGTAACGGACAACTACAATAATAGGTAAGAAACAACCTTTGTACCTAAATGTTAGCTAATTGTCTGACCATATATTCACACCATATATTTGTAGGCTCAAAAATTAAAAAACTTACAATGTATATGAAGTTTAAGAAGTCAGAGTTGAAACTTGAAGTAAATATCTCAAAAAAATTATAAGCATAAATCTAAGATTCATGACAAATTTTAACTTCAAAAATAAGAAAACATATGGACTTAAGCTTCTATATGAAAACAAAAAAAGACTTATAAGCTAGGGAACTTCTATATGATACTGAGACAAGAAGGGAAAAAACACATGGGAGACCAAGCTTTGTACTGCAACGGAAGTGGTGACTAAATGTTGAAGAAATGTGCTCGAGGAGGAGACAAGGAAAAAGAAAAAGTGGGGGTGTAACACTTTATTTTTGTAAATTTGATGAGTTTTAAGCAGCAAATTTGAGCCACAAAGCGATATTCTTTTACAAAATTCTTTTAGTTCTCAACTTCAAGACAGGATTCGAACATGTTGTTGAGTGGGTGTTCTTGGATAATTTGAAACCTTTTAAAAACCGTCATAAAGTGGTTCACAACTTCTTAGTGACTCATTGTTTCTTAATTCATTTTATAATTACCAGAGTATTTCTTTGCTCGTTCTTAGTTCATTCATTTAGCCTTGCAAATTTTCGTATCTAATTTACTCAAAAATTCATAAATTTCCCTTCTTGTATATATATTCATACATGCCATAGATGACATGCACAACAGCTATATTATTTAACTAGGCATATTTATACAATTAATCTTAACTTTACCACTGCATCATCCTCTTGCATGACCTTATACATTACTCTTTAATACTCATCGCACCTGTATGGTTGGGTAAGTGAGAGTAAGATTTGAGAAAATCTTAGTAGCAAACATTGCTAACTATGCACACAAGATACAAGTTTAATGCATGAGATGCTTGCTTACATAAATTCATGCTAGCATAATGACATACTTGCATGCTCAATGCTCTACACATTACACCTATGACCATAGCATAGCTAAAATCAGAGCTTCAATCATTCATACATGCTTCATACCATTCACCAAAGAAATTAAACACATCAATACATAATCATACTTATCAATTGAGTGTAAGTCAGGAAAGTTTACTACCTTTTTACTGGAAATTAGGCCTTAGGGGACAATCATTATACTTTGAACATTATTATTTAATGAATTTTTACATTTTATTATCATATTATTCACAAGTTCACTGTGATATCTGTATCCTTAGATAAATCATAAAGGTTGTCCTAAATGTCCCTGGTTAGTCATCTATATGGGAGAAAAGATGAAATGAGACTAGTATAACTTTGATTAGGTATGGAGATACGAATCAAAGTCTTAGGCACTTGTAAGAGTACAAGGTGCTGGACCGACCCGCTATGAGAAAGCTACATGGATCAAATCATAAGCTTAATCTCATGTATAACTGCGTCACTATACCCTTCGACCTGAGATCACCATGGATTCCTACATGAAAGTCACTAAGCTTTGACCTAGTCAAAAGCCACCTTTGATTGGGTGATGATAAAGGCTACAATCGAGCATGGTAGTTTTCATATAGTGGAATGTGAATGGGCAAGATGAAATTTGTCCCTCATAATAGTAGAGAGATATTACTGAGCCCCTCAATGAGTGAGTCTAGGAAATCTATGGCCATATTATGATGGAAAGGAGTTTCTATTTATATTGTCAGACTATTTAGGAATTGGGAAATTAATGGTTAGGAATAGGAGGATGACATCATTCATGCCTCATCTTTGACTAAAATATCGTGCGACAAAAGGGACATGACATGATTGTATGACAGGTTGCATCGTGTTAACAATCCTTATATGAATTGTGTAGTCATAATGTCTTACTAGAGGCAACTTGTGTAATGACCCAATTTGTGATTAAGGGCTAATGATTTCATTAGTAATGTAATTAATGTTAAGCAAATACTTTTGGAGAATGTAATTTGAATTTTGATTTGAATGTGTTTCCAATCAGTTCCTAAGCCCAGCATTTAAGCTTAATGTTGGGACGAAGCTTAAAAAGGAACCCTGATGGTAGGGAGGGGCATGGTTGAGTGATATGAATGATATAAATGGGTTTGGTGATGATTCAAGTCTAATTGCCATAATTAGGAGCAAAATAGGTAAAAAAGAAAGTTTGCCATCCAATTGATCAATTATCGAACAGAAAACTCATTGGTAATTGAAGATCAAGGTTAGGAATAAATGATTAAGAGAGTGGAATTGCATGTGTGAGTGTTCATGTATGTTCATGGATGGTGGAATAAGATCTTGACATGTGACAATGCATAGACCATTAGATTAAGTTAACTTTTCAACTTTTCTTCCCTATCTCTTCCCTCTTAAAGTCCGCCAGAAGCACCTTAGGAGGCCAAAAATCTGCATCTTTATCATCATCTCATCTTCTTTCTCCATACTTCGATTTCGTGCAAGACCAAGAGGAAAAAGAAAGAAGAAGTCTTGAGGAAGATGTTTCATGTGGCCTTAAATGCTCAATCCATCTTCTTTAATGTTGTACATGGTGTCAAGGGCTTTATGTCTACGATTTCAGATTTTTAAAAAGTGGTGTTTGAGAACTTGTGAAAAGTTGAAAGTTAAAGAATCAGGGATTCACTTTGGGAAAAGGAAGAGGTAAGAATTTAGCATATTTTAACCTAACTAGTGTGACCATTAGTTAAGTTTTGAGATTTATGATATTTTTCGTGATTTTCATGTGAATTTTGAAATGTATGAATTGGTTAGTGTGTTGTGGTAGAATTAGTGCCAAGTTGTGTCTTTGTGCCATTGGAGTTGGTTTGGAACTTTGGATTGGAAAGGATTCCAATGTGGTGATTTATGTATGATTTTGGGTTGACATGTTGTGATTATTGCGTGACATGTCAATGTGATGCGAATTTGGTGGTTTTGCTGTTTCTAATGGATTCCTTGTGAAAATTTGTGAACGAATAGTATTTGATATGAAATTGAAACCATTGGAAGCATTGTTACAAAATCTGAAATTCTACAAAATTGGCTAAGTGTAAAATGTTGTGCAGGGGACCAACTTTGCATGGTGTTTTGATAAAGCAAATGGTGTCTAAATGTTGTGAAATTTTCCAGATTTGCAGTTCACATTGCAAGCTTTCCATTGATATAAAGTTTGTGTCATTTTGAGTTTTGTCCATAAAGTTATACACATTTGAAAACCAACCAATAGTCAGGTCATTAGTTGGTCGCAGCCCAAAAGGCTGGCCATGACCCAAAACCTTCTGACCACCGTTGGCCGTGGCCCAAAACTTTCTCACTTGCTTTTGGCTACACCTAACCAGGCTGGCTGTGACCTAAAAGTTGCTGACCTCATTCTGGCCACGGCCCAAATGTGTTGACCGCGACCCAAATGTTTCTGACTAACCTTTCGCTGCAGCTCAATTGGGGGCTAGCCACGGCCAACACTTGAAAATTTACATATTGAGCTTCCAAAAGATGGTCTTATGGTCAAGTTTTCCCAAACACTTTAGGCATATGTGTAGGCTTTTAGTAGCCACATAAAAAGTTCAAATGATAACAAACTTTAAGAACTATAAAAGAAAGAATTTGGAGTAGAGATTTAACTTGCCGTTCTTGGTTTTGGTATATAGGGTTTTGTTAGATCTCATGTTTTGATGATAACAAAAGAATGGTTTGAAAAGGAAATGATTAATAAATAAGTTTGAGCAAAGGAATAACAGGGATAAGCATCACTTGAAGTAAGCATTGGAGTAATGAAGAAAGGCCAAGAGAAAAAGCTGAGAAACTTGATCAGAAGCAAGTTTTCTAAGGCATTACTCGAGGCGGTACTCCAGTAATGAGTCAAAACTTGAAGTAACCAGAGGCACCTTCCAGTAACCTGCCAACGTTACTCGAGTAATAGTGTAAGTATTTTCAAGTTGCTCTTGGCCTGCCAATATTACTCTAGTAGCTACTCGAGTAACCAGGTAAGAACTTGGAGTTGCTCTTGGCCTGCCAATGTTACTCGAGGCGCTACTCGAGTAACCATGTGAAAAACTTCCAGTTGCTTTCAAGTTGCCAATGATACTCAAGTAAGTACTCGAGTAACTCTGTTTCTGAAAATGTTGTGCTCTCGGCACTTTGTACTACTGCCAATGTTACTCGAGTAGGTACTCGAGTAACACACTAAAGTAAGTGAAAAATTGAAGGTAGTACTCGATTAACTTGATATCAGTCTATCTCATTTTCCTCGAGTAATTCCTCTAGTATACAAGTATTTAATATTCTATTTGAAGTGAATTCCTCGAGTAGGTACCCAAGTATGCAGAAATATTTTCAAGGAAAACCTCAAGTCATTACCCGGGTAAGTCAAGCACAAAAAGTATATTTACTCGAGGTAGTACCCGAGTAACCTATGCAAAAATGAATGCATTACTCGAGTCAGTATCCGAGTAACAAGGTAAGTGCTCTCGGCCTTGAAATCCTGCAACATTACTGGAGTAAAGCATCGAGTAACCAAAAGTTTTTGTAAAGATTTACTCGAGTTGGTACCCGAGTAACTCATAAAGTTGTGAGTGCATTACTCGAGTAAGTACCCGAGTAAACATATATTTTCAAAGGTTTAAGAATTGGTTATTCCATGCACTACCCGAGTAATCTTGTATTTATTCATTGACTTGCAGTTGATCAAAGATTTCTCGATGATACTCGAGTAAGTACTCGAGTAAACTTCAAGGGATACTTGAGTAGCTACTCGAGTAAGCAAACCCAGAATTTTAGAAATCATTCAAACGTTCATTGATTTGCTTCCTATATGATTAATATTTCATTGTATTAGCATTCTTAGTCTATTTAAAGATAAACAATGAAGGAGCTTATATATCAATATAGTATTGGCTGCGGCAAAAAGGCATCTAGAAATTTTTAGGCTGCAGCCAAAAAATCCTCTGGCCATAGTTAGGAGACAAGCTAAGGCGCTTGGCCGCAGCCAAGATGTAATATCCCAAAATTCATACACCAAAGATCTAGTGAATATTTATTTCAATAAATAGAATAAATGGTGATTTTTGATGAATTCAAAAATCCTGCTAGTGAAATTTCTTGTGTAATAGCTTGGTTGTCTGATGTTTTTAATTAGGAAAATGATGTCCATGCCTATGAAACTTTTCAAGTTAAAAGTAGACTTATAAAGATTTAATTTGCTATGTCATATGAGTCATTTCAAGTTGTACACAAAGAGTTATATATTTTTGAATTTAGCTAGGTGAAACTGCCAAGTTTCTATGGTAGTGTCCAATAAATATTAATTGTGGATTTTTGTGCTTCCAATTGGCTAAAGAAAAAAAATTTTCTTAAAAATAGACTTAATAAGGGTTGTATAGCCTTTGAAATCACTGCAATTGGACAATTATAAATAAAGATATGAATTTTCAAATTTGATGAAAATTATGTCTGCTTGTACAAAAATTACAAAATGTAAGGGAAAATGGTAATTTTTCATATTAAGCAAGAAGCAATTATTAGTATTTGGAGCAATTTTCGGTAATGGCCAAAAGAAAAAAAATATGATGACACTAGATCAACAATTGCAACTCCAGTTAAAAATTATGTGGAAGAGGTTAATTGTGTTGACTGAAGAGCCTATTTTTGACCATATAAAGAATGCATTTTGGTCAAGTATAATGTGGAAAGAGAAAAGATGATAATCAATTAAATGAACTTGTGCTTATTAGCCATAAAATATAATAAAAGACAAAGATGAATGTGATATTTTTATAAGGCCTTCTCTTTCCTTTAAGCTTATATTTTCAGTTGAAGCTGAACCAAAGAGAGAGGGAGAGTCATATGAAAGTGGAGCAAGAAGAGAGAAGCAAGAAGAGAGCTCAAGAGGAAAATGCAAGGTAAGTAGGTCGAAATCTTGGTGTTTAAGCCTTCTAGTTCAAGCAAGATCACTTCTAACCTTAATATCCTCATGAACATGGCTTGTAGCAAGCACAATCAAGAGTAAAGAAAGAGAAAGCTGCACAGTTTTGGAGGGAGAATGAAAGGAAATTCAATGTGAGCCTAGAAACTTAGCTTATCTTGATGACTATTGATAGTTGTTAGTTGTTTGATGATTTAGTTGGTTGATTTTGCATTGTTTTGGAATTTTGGATGATGAAACCCTAGAATGTTATGCTGATAATTTTCCATGAAATATGTTTATTAAGTGTTTAAGTAGTTTATGTTGTGATTACAAGTGAAAAGTAAGTGGTTAATTAAGAGAAATCAAGAAAACCTAACTTCTCTTCTAGGGTCCTAATTTTTGGTCAAGTACAGAACCATAGGAAGGAGATAGAATTTTGTAATTGTGATGGTTCTATTGGATTTAAAAGGGAAAAATTGTGTAGGAATACATGTGTTCTTAATTTTTGGATGATTGTATTCAAATGTGGATTTTTTAGAAGTATAGGGAAACATTGTTTGATTTGATTTCGAGAGGCAGTGTTATTGTGAAATGAATTTCGTTAGTCAAACCTAGTCCAAATATTATGAAACTTTGCAAGATTAAAGTAGAGATGGAAAGCTTTAATTTTATAGGTGGATCATAATTTTTGGACTAGTATACTAAAAGATATGGAATTTTGAAGTTATGTCATGTTTTTGGAATACAATCTGGAACAATGCAGGTTTAGTGAATTTCTTGGAATAATGTGGTTTTAATTGCCAGATGTAGGTATTTTTACATGAAAATACACTTAAAGAGCATCACTTAGGCTTTGGAATTAGTCAATTTAGAATTTCCTAGAATTAATTATGATATTTCAAAGTTGACTGAAAATCTGCCAGTTTTCTGGAAAACTGTGAAATTGAACTGTGTAGAGTTGTATTGTGCAGAAATGTTTTGAAATAGATAACCAATAAACTATGATTAAAGACAATAATAGTTCGAGTAATAACTAGTTACTTATAACTTAATTTTATAGGAATTGGAAATAGCCTGAGCCGGAACAAGAATTTAGGACAGATAACGGAACTGGAAAAGGACTCAGGTGGTAACTTTATATTTCATAAACTATATGAATATTAATATCTTTGTATATGCCATCTTCTATAATATGAGCACTATTTTGCCTAGTAGTCCCAACTCATGTGCATATGCCATGTTGTTTGAATTTCACCCTTTTTCAAATATTCAAACACATTCCAGCTGAAGCTAGCGGCTCGAAGGACAAATCTGAGGTTACCGACAAGTAGAGTAGTTTTGATGCATATGTAGGTTGTTGTTGGTTATCTAGCTTGTAATTTAGTTTCTTTTGAACACTTTGCACATTGTATATATATTTCAAACCCTATGGCGAATTTCCTGTATTGTAAATAAGTACTTAATGTCAATATGTTTCTATTATTTCTATATGCCTTACAAAATTGTGCGCTTATTACTCTGCAAATATTTAAATGTTAAGGGGTTTGACACAAGAGGTTTGGTCACAACAAAAACTTGTACTTCAAGATTTTTCTTAATCTCCTAGATTTCTTTGTTCAAATTAGAAAAATCATAAATTAATCTCCATAACTCCAAATAGGGTGGCTTAAAGTCCTATATAAATCGCTTTAAGTCTACTTCAGGGAAAAATATCACCCAACATCAATTATAAGCAAAAAAATCTAGAAATCTCAATCAACCCTTACTGCCACAACATTCATTCCTGATTTTATACCTCAAATTCAAAAAATCATATCTCTGCTAATGTACTAACCTAAATGGCATATATTACATATCAAATTAAAGTCTAGAATGTCTACTATCAATCTAGAAAATTTCATGATCATTGGATAAGTTTTGGCCATTTAAAAATACGTGACAAGTAATCTATCTCCCTTAAAACACATTCTGGCAGCACTACTCCTTTAACTTTAACTTTTGGGTTTTCAATCCAACCCTTCTAAAATTATGTTCACAACCTATTCCTATACAATTTCATGTGTAGAATCCATTTCTAACCTCAAAAACACCAAAAGCAGACTCTTTCTCCTTTAATCAAGTTTGGCCAAAACTCAAGGGTTTTTGGGTCAAAATTCTATTTTTGATTCTTATGCTTCCGGGACTGGTTCCTCACCACTATCCCACATAGCTTTTTGTTCTAAAATTATTGAAAGCATTCAAACTAGCAAAATCATGCTCTCTCTCTCTATGCCCTATTCTGGCAAAAAATAGGTAGCCCAAAAAACTTCAAGAAAACTTGATCAATCTTTAAGTTATGGTTCTCAAATTAGAGCTCAAGCTTATGTCAGCTCAATACTATATAGCCAGTTCTTGATGTCGGTAACACCTGTATCTCGTAGATAGATCCAAACTACTCTGATCATGATTCCAAAATTGTAGAAATGTTGCTCTCACTGAGAGTAACAACATTTATGAAGACTTTGACTGCTAGAAACAATGAATGGCGGTCGAAATTGGCTTGGGAACTCAAGAACACTCCTTATTCTCTCCCCTTTTTCTTTTTCTTGATATTTCTCTCTATTTTTCCACTTTGTGGATGCCTTGGATGAAATAAATGGAAGCTAGGGGAGTATTGGATTGAATTTCACATAAGTCCAAGTGGGTATATCGTAAAGTGCTATGTGTCTTATGATTAAATCTCAAAGTGACAAGTGTCCTTACAAAATCATCATTCCTCATTCTCTCTCATGTTGACTGAATTTTTGGTCAAGGGAAGGAAAGCTTGATGACTTCCTCTGACTCTCAGGCTCTGTGTTCGAGCAAGTCAAGTACATGACTGGATCAGAGACTAGTGAATTTCCCTGACTATTATGCTAGGTGACGCACCAGAGAGAGCCAACATAAAAGTCATAAAGTAGAGGTAATGATGTGGGACATGTGTCATCTTCTCACTCAGCCAACACAAAAGGAAAGGCTAAGTGGCAACTTCTTATTGGTCCACCTCAAAAAGCCACTTCTCAAAAGCTACTTTATTAAAGTTACTTTAATACAGCTACTTTATAAATGTCCATTCATATTACGCCACATGGCATTTGAAGTGGGGAAATGCTGAGTATCTACTTATGAGCCCTACATGGCACACAAGCCTCAGGGAGTTCCCAAGTATTTGCTTGTGGGCCCCACATGGTGCTACAAGCTAATGCACCTTAAGGAGGAGCCAGTATGCCAAAGTGCCCATACACCGGCATACTTTATCTGACTACTTTTATGCCCTGAGCAGCATGTAATCTAGAGACTTGTTCTTTACCCAGTTATAGTCTTTGAAACTCATTCATCTCCCTAATATTCTTGGGATCTTAGTAAACTCAACCTGGTAGTCTGCCTGATTCAAACTTATTTTCAAGGTTATAGGCCTAAAATCCAGGATATTAGGGGGGACCAAGGAAGCTTTTACTTGCCTCCATCAAAGAAAGGAGGGGGTACGAACAATGGCACCATTGCAACATCAAAATAGAATGAAGGAGTAGAGACAAAGCACTATATAGGAAGAGCAAAGTGGGGAGAATGGATAAGGAAATGTGGTGGACCAATAGAGTGGGGACCGAAGGGATAAGACAAGTTGGTAGACGTATATAGTTTTGAGAAATGGGGACTTGTGGAGCTAGAGGGCATATGAAGAAGATGATAATGGTGGGCGTTTTAAATTTTTTTATATTAATTGTATAACGCTTGCTAGGCATACGAGAAGCTTTAGCACTTTCCTTGATTTAAAAAAAATAAAAAAAAAACATGGTAGACAATTTTTTAATAAAACCAATAATTTTTTTTAAAAAAATGCTACCGATGCCTCCATACTTCCCTTGATTTTTAAAAGAAAAATAAAAAAACCAATGTTTTTTACAAAATGCTACCAACAGGGCCTTAGAAGGCACCATATAAGTCCTAACGTTAAACAAACCCAGCTATGGCGCTTGCTTAGCTGGTATATTTTTTTAAAAACGAAGGCCTAAACAAGCGCCACACAAACTTAGCATTAGCTATGACACTTATAATAGTAAGTGCCACAGCTTCTAAATATTATTTTTAAAAGAAAAACAATTATCTTAAGAAGTGCCACAAGAGGGGCGCCACTAAATCCCCCTTTTGTAGTAGTGCTATGCATTCCTAGCAAATAAACATTCAAGTATTCAGGAACAAACTATATAGGAGTAAGTTTTACTACCCTTAAACATGCAATCTTCCAACACACTTGCTTCTTATAGATTTTCTTGAACTCGCTTCCTTGTAAGACTTGAGTACAATTCAAATCCTAGCAATTATGGACATAAGGGCATATCAATATACAATCTCTTGAGCACTTTTGAATGCACAAATAACTTCATTCTTTACCCAAGTCCTTGCTTTTCAAAGTAGACCATTTAGTTTTAACTCTTTTGATTTAATACTTAGCTTAATTATTCATGTCATCGACCAATAAAATTCTTTGTTCCCTCACATTACTCTTACACAACTTCACATGAGGAATTCATTTTTAACTTCAAAATTAGCAAATTCCAATCCCTACCCCCCATAACTTCATAGGCCAATTAGTGAATGCTTAAGCGTAAGCTTTTTATTTCTCGCTTATGTTTACAATCTTGAATTAGGTGGTCCATTCCTATACAATTTTCACCTTTAAATCCATTAGAGAGCTTAAAGCCATCCAAAATCAACTACTTTTTGCTTTAATAGGGGTCGATCGAAACAAAACATAAGGAATTATTTATGAAATTCAATTCTATTGTTTCAAGTCATGTCATATGAGCCTTTAAGCATCTTTGATGTGCAGATTATCAACTAAGGGTGTTTTATTTTTCACTTGCCCATAACTTTGACACTTCACTAAATAATGAAACTATTGATGTTTAGTTCAATTTCAGCCTTCACAATTAAAATAGCACTAGTTGAAGGCATCATATATAGTGGAAAATAGCCTAGTCTGTCCTTAGTGGATTCGGCCCAAGCCTAATGGGATTGGAGTCAAAGTATAAATAATATTAAAGTTTATGAGGATATATGTGATATTTCCAAATTACTATGTTTAACACCCTTCATTTATGCTCCCTTATTATATAGTCGGGAGTATTCACGTTATTGTTTTGGCTCAGGAGAATCGATAATTAAAACTCTTAGCAAAAAACTTTAACAATTATTCTTGGGGCACAATTCATTTAGTAAACATTTTACCTTTCTAAGTTCTTATCTTAACTTCAAAATTTCATAACTATTACATTTACCAAATATCCAAAATTACTTTTCCATTCTTATTCACACAAGTACATGTCATAGATGACATACTCAATAATCATAATTTACACATAACAGATTATCATGCATTAATCTTTAATTCTTAATCACATTTCCCTTTGCACATCTTCATGCACTCCGCTTTTGTGGACAACTTAGCTATATGGTTGGGTGAGGGAGGGGTGAGATTCGGGAAAATCTTAGTAGTAAATAGTACCAATTATGCATGCAAGATAAATCTTAGTGCATGACATGTTTGCCTTAAATACATTCATGCTCACATAATGACATATCTGCGTACTCAATGTTTCACACAACATACTCATGGCTATAGCACTAATAGAAACAAAGCATTAATTATTCATATATGCATTACATAATCAAGCAAAGAAATCATACATATCAATACACAAGCACACATATCAAAAACATGCAAGTTAGGTAAGTTCACTTCCTTTTCCTTTATGTCCTCCTCTTGTTCCCTTTTCTTTCAACCATTGTAATTGCTTAAAAAGCCTTCTATTCCTCTTCCTTGACCTCTTATGGCCCTAAATACCCAATCATATCATTAGCGCCATGATAGCAAGTCATTGGAAGTGTAAATCAATGTCTAAGAAGTTAGAAAGGGCTAAACAAGACAACGTCCCTTGGAAAAATAAGAAGTGGTGAAGTGGGGTCTTTTGCAATAGCCAAAATGCTTCTAGAAAATTTTAGGTTACAAGGAAGAAATCATCTAGCCATAGCCAAGAGACAAGCAAGGTGCTTGGCTGCAGCCAGAACCCGTACTTTGAGATTTCCCTTTTCTCTTGACTTAACTTCCAAACATCATAACTTCATCTACAAAACTCCAAATAAGGTGGTTTAAAGTCCTCTGTAAAGCTCTTTAAGTCCTCTTTAAAGGAAAAATATTTCCTACTACCAATTATAAGTACAAGAGTCCAGAAATCCTCAATCAACCAAACTATTCCAGGATTTGTTCCAGATTAAGTGAATAAAATTTAACAAATCATAACTTATAATCTACTAGCCCAAATTGCACATTATATATATCACTTTAAAGCTTAAGATGTTTAATATCAATTTAGAAAATATCATGATCAATGGATAAGATTTGGTCAATCAAAATCACTCCATAAGCAATCTGTGTCCCATAAAAGACAATCTGGTAGCGGTTATCCTTAAACTCCAGAGTCACGGCTTTCTACACAATCATCTAAAAATCATACCACAAGCTATTTTTATGTAATTTCACATGTAGAATTCATTGTAAACATCAAATTTATTAAAACCACACTCCTTCCCTCAGATTCACGCTTGGCCAAATCTGACTCTAAATTGCTATAAAGTGATTTCTTGCGACTTTAACCACAAAACTTATGAAATATGATCTTTAACTCTTGTTTAACATCATATTCATATCATAAAATCATCTAAGCCCTAATTACTCATGTTGCTAAAAACCTTAGGGTAGTAGTATGACCTCCAAAAACTCAACAAAACTTAATATTATACTTAAATTGAAGCCTACGCTTACCTCTATCTGGTGCCATAGCCTATTATTGATTTTGGCAGCACTCTAACTTTTAGGCAGCTTAAAACTCCTCTGATCAAGAACCTAAAATCATAGAAACATAGCCCTTATCGAATAGAAGAAGATTCAGAAGGCTTGATCTGTCAGAAACATCGATTCGGACTTGAATTAGGCAAGAACACTAAAAACACTCAAACTTCCCTCCTCTTTCTTTTTCTCTTGATTTTCTCTATTTTTGCTTCCCTTTTCTCTCTCTTGGACAAATTTAAAGAGCCTTAGGAGGTGTTGGATGATTTTGTAATGACATATGTCCAAGTATTTAACCCTCAGGGTGCTAGATGCTTTTTCTTAAAATCCAACTGACTGACTCATCGGGGAATTCCCCTAGCTTGCCTGAGGGTGTCAGGGAAAAGGACATGTGTCAAGGTATAATCCTTTTCTTTTCTTTCCTCTTGGCCGACTATAATGCCAAGGGAATGAGGCCTGATGATTTCCTCCAACTCCTATGTTCGGTGTTCAGGAAAGTCAGTCACATGGCTAGACCGAAGATGGGTGAATTTCTCTGAGTAATAGGGCTAGGTAGTGCCCTAATGGAGTACTAAGACAAAAGACAAAAGACAAAACGTCAATTTATGGATTCCTGGCTCTTGTTGTGCCATGTGTCCTTGTGCGGGACCCAACCTCCTCTTCTTTCCTTTTATTTATGAGTTGGTCGTCCACTTTATCAAAGGAATGAAAGAGTCTAATGAATTCCCCTAACCACTGGGGTTAAGTGGCTTCCCTTAAGGATGCCAATGCAAAAGTCATGTAGGTAATACAATGATGGTGGGACATGCGGCGCCTTCTTGTGGTGCCATAATAAAAGCTAAGTTATGATATTACTTTATTAAAACAACTTTATTAAAGTAACTTTATGCAAATTCCACTCGATTTGGTGCCATGTGTCCACATGGATTCATGAACGCACCAAGTATCCGTGTAAGCCCTCAGATGGCGCCACATGGCTTATGACTCAGGGATTACTGAATGCGTACCGATGTATCTTGGAAAATGTCTAATATAGGCTTGTGGCCCCACATGGCACCACATATACCCTTAGTGTGCCATCAAAATGGTGCCTAAGTATACCAAGGTACACTTGCACTAGTATATTTTATTAGACTAATTTCACACACCGAGTTATCTTATAATCTGTAGAATTATTCTCTACCTAGAGGGCCAAATCATATAGCCCCTGAAAAGTATTCTATTTCCCAAAAATTTATGGAACTCTTGCTAAATAGTGCTTAGCAGTCTGCTTAATTCAGGCTTATTCTTAAGCTTATAGGCCCAAAATTTGAGATATTACACTATGAGTCATATTATTTAACCAATAGAATATGACTCTATAAGTAATATTGTTTCACGGATACAATATATCTCTCTATGGAAAGGATATGTTGTTTCTCTAAGGAAAGGTTATGTATGTAAAGAGGAAGCAGACCAAAGAACACTATAAGAGGCATAAGGGGTTTAGTTGTGAATTACTTGAACAGATATATTGAGCCACATTGATTCACGTTCTCTCTTCTATATCTCTCATCTTCTCCTGTGTGGTGTACTTGTTGTTCGTCATAGTCGTTTCCATATCTGTGATTCAATTTGTGTAGTTATTGAAGATTAATGGTCACTCTCTAGATACGCCCAATATTTTTACAAGACCACATACATTCTTCCCTGTCATCTTTCTATACATTATAGCAATCTTATGTTATAATATATTTCCATTAGCTTATAGGTATATTATTCTCTTATAAATTCAAATGAACTTAACTCTTTTCTTAAATCCTTCCCTAATTGATACAACAAAGAAAAAGAACTCACATGATTCATGCTCTATCACACCTAAATATTCCATGTAACACCCTCATATAACTTTAACATATACCCAAACAATGCCCACAACAAATCTGAAATTTTCCAACCTTGATAGTGTGCTTTAACAATTCGAACCTTCACAGACTTTGGTATTTAACCATTTATCATAAAGATTTAGTATTAATTATAAAGTTTCAAATCATTTACCAACTTTATATAATCCTTTAACCATAATATTTTTAACACTTCAACTACAATCCAATAATTTAAATTATTCTTTTTAACACTTAGGGACTTCAAAACAACAACTATTATTATCTTTTAAGCTTCAGCTACTCTGATCTTTACAATTCTAAATGACAATATCTCATTTATATTAATCTATTAATATCTCATTTAAGCACTTTACACTTTCTCCTTCATTGAGTGCTTTATGGGTTATTCTTGAAATAATTTTCAAAATTAATATCATTCAATCAATAGTAACTTTAATAACATTCATAATATGTATATCCGTATATACCTCATTTATAACTCTCTAAGTATATCCTTTTGCCTCTTCCTATTTTCTCACATGACTACTCCCTTTAAGTCTAAAATGTTAAGCTTCAAGAATGTTGTTTTAATAATCATATTAGAGCCTTTATGCAAGTCTTAATAGTATATAATACTTATTTAACATTTGGAAGCATTAAACAGTGATGTCCTTATCCAATTTTGGACTCAAAATTCTAACTCTCAAAGCTTCCAACATCATATATTACATATACATATTTGACATGATATGTCTCTTAAAGTTCACACAGCCCACTGCACAAATTTGAAACACATCTCTAGCTTTAAGAACATGATTGTTAATCTTTAGTTTAACATCTTTAAGCATGATTTTGTAACACCTTATTCTCTAACCCAATCAAATGAGTTGTTACACAATGAGTCCGAACCAACTTCGTAAGACAGTTTCAAATCCCAACTTCAAGACAGGATTCAAACCTATAGTTGAGTGGGTTTTTTCTGAAAATTTCAAAATATTTCAGAAATGTCTTTTAGTGGTTAGCAACTTTGTTATTACCCATCGATTCTTGTCTTTTCTTTTAATTCAATTAGAGCAATTCTCTACTCCATTCATTTCTATCAGAGTTCTTAATATGCTCTTATTCAAGGAATGTTTGTTAACTAATGGGCTTGTACCATGCGATTACCTATTCCTAGTTCAATTATTGCACTTAAGAGATTAATCCATCCATCATGCAGGTTATCCCACTAACCACTACAAACATTAATTTACACATAACGAATTAGCGCATATTAATCTTCAACTCTTCACTGTAACTTCATCTTTAGGCACATCATTTTGCATCCCACTTCTATGCTGAAGTGCCTATATGGTTGGTGAGGGGAGGTGAGATTCGAGGGAATCTCAGGAGCAAACTTTGCTAACTATGCATACAAGATACAAGCTTAATGCATGACATGCTTCCTTACATAAATTTATGCTAGCATAATGACATACTTGCATGCTCAATGCTTTACACATTATGTTAGATATGATTAGTTTTTATAATGTCAAATATAGATGTGAAATGATAAGAGCAACAATTTTATGTATTTATTTTATACTTTTACTAATTACTATGTTTAACATGAAATATCTTGTAATTTAATTAAGTTGAAACATGGAATAAGAATGAGAAGACAAAATATACAAAATATAAGACAATAAACAAAGAAGCGATGAACTGAGGAGAATGAACAAGAGGGAGAAGAAGAAAGAAATTAAAGATAGTCAAGGAGCTACCTATTTGGATTATAGAGAATGATGATCAAGAGGAAAATAAAAAAGAAAGATATTACAGAAAGAAGAACTTGCAAGATCTAATGGGAATATCAAGATTCAAGTTCTTAGAAATAACTCTGAAATTTCTATAGTGAGAAGGAAATTAGAAGGCACTATTTGGTACTGTAGCGGTCGGCACTATTTGGCACTGTAACGGTCAGTGCTGTACCAACTGATAACTATTTGGCACTATAGCATGCAAATCACTGTAGCTCTTGAGGTGCAAACTGAAAGTACAAATTCACTATAGCACTTGAGTAAAGGAAGAACACACGCGAATATCTAGGCACTCTGTTCTTAAATTAAATATGAGATACTATATCTCATCATGTTAGTTATTAAATATAATTTATCATAATAAAATTAAATTTAAAACTAACACAATATATACACACACATGCACATATGTATTTCAAAAATACATGTACATATAATATTATTAATTTTATTTTATGAATATTATATTATATATATAAATATAAAATTCATTCACCCTAGATTAGACATTATCTTGTGTTGGGCCATATTTATGTGCGACCTTGTAGGCCCATACAAAGTTGGCAGTGGGTTTGGAGTCATCACCTGAGTGCCAAGTCTTATGTTTGAATGTTGTGAGCACTTGCTAGTCGTGATAGTTGCTCACTGTCAAACACTCGCGAGTGAGAGCTAGTCTCACTCGAGTGCAAGTCTTTCATCACTCGAGTAAGGTCATCTTTAATCGAGTAAGTTAGCCAAAAATATGTGTTTTGCCTTCAAAAAAGGGGTCTTCAGGGTAGTTTCTCTCAACCCTTTAGGCATATGTTTAGGCCTCTAATAGTCACCTAAAGAGTCCTAAATGATAACCAACTTAAAGTATTATAGAAATAAGTATTTGGGAAAGAGATTAATCAATTGTCCCTAAATTGGTATAGGATTTGATATCTATCAGACGCGTGAGCCCACTGTGCCGAAGAACGTTAAGAAAGATACAGTTAGTGACATCTCTCTTATACTTTGTGTAAATGTATTGTATTTTTGCTTATCAAGCATTGTGTGTTGCTTCTGCTGCTTTGAGATGCATTGAGATACCTTGTAGAGCTTTGTGCATTATGGAGTTTTGTGCCTTGTGATACGTTGTGCTTTGAGATACTTTGTGCCTTGTGATGATGTTGCATAGTGATTACATCGAAATCTAGCATAGTAATTATCGTGAAAGCGAGCATAGTGCATTGTTATACAGCCGTGAGTGCTATCGGTTGTGGCACGAGCCATGACTCATAGTGTTGTTGCTGAACATGATGAACATACATGCCTTGTATTTATATATTGTATGAGTAATTTGTTACTACTAGGATTCTTTAGAATCTCACTCTTTCCAAATGACAAACATTTCAGACAAGGCGAGTAGCTCGAAAGGGAAGCGGTCAACCAGGAGTGGTTAGGACTAGTAGGACATATTAGATTTTGGATTATTGGTTATTTGTTTTGGATTTTGGATTTTGGGAATTACTGTATATATGGATTGTAGATAATATAGATCTTTTGGATATGTAATCCCTATGTTTAGGAAACTTTAAACCTATTGTATATATACAAGTACCCTGGGGTTATCGGGATTTTGGTTATGCACTCTGATATTTATTATGTGATATAACTGCACAGGTAATTATATACGGAAGTGAATGTGAGACTAGATGAATAATGTTTTGAACTGATTTCCTGAACACCCTATCTATGGAGATGAGTTATTATAAAAGGTTGTTTTATCTTATTGGTCTCTATTTCATTTAAATTTCATAATCCAGGTATAATTATCGCGAGGGGGTTACATAAACCAGGTGCCATAACATCAAGTCTTGTATGAAGTGATCTCAAAAGCTCACCCTATGCTCGTTTTTCTGCCAACATTTCCTCATGCCTCTTATCCATACACTCTATAAGCTCTCCCATCTTAAAATTCATGTATGTTATCAATTCTGCACTAGTATTTGCAATGACAACATGAAAACCCTTAAGAATATTCTCTATGAATGTTGCAATGCTAAACCAAAGAATGATGGAGCAGAAGTAGAAGCAGGAGCAAATAACTAAGTATCATCCAACCGACTGCATTTAGCCTCAATCTTTTTCTTCTTAGGACCAGATTCAAGAGGAGTCTTCAGGGGAATATCAATGTGCAATTTCCCAATCTGATTTCATCCCACTGGAGTTAGCCTCTCATTTAGTTGACCTTTCTTCAAATACCAAATCTTGTTCTTCTTGAAAAATAGGGATATAAGCTAAGGATAAGGCATTGGATTAGTGGATTTTCCTTCAAATCTATATCTTTTAATTTCAGCAAAGATATATTCTCCCAAGTCCTTTTTCTCTTTTAGGAGGATTGAGGCAAATTTTCTGAAGTCCCTCTCTATGAAAATGAGTGAAGTTGTTGGATTTGTTGACTATGGCTCTTGAAGAAGCTTGGAGTCAATAAAGTGCATCTTGCATACTCTTCTTAAAAAGTGATCTTTGAATTTCTGTGACTCCTCAATTTTCTTCGCATTGAACCCCTTTAGAGGGAATGTGATTTCTTCTTCTTCTTTTGGCTCCTTTAAAGATTGACTATGCTTATCTCCTATAGATTTGTGAGGTTTATCTAGTATACTTGGCATGGCTTGGGCAAGTTTTCTGTCAAACTTAGCCTTTTTTGATGGCTTCTCAGAGAAAAATGGTATGTCATAGGAATTAGAAGGAGGTGGAGATTGTGCCTTAGTCTCTTTGCCTCTACCAGGAGGAATATCCTTCTTAGATTGAGCTCTTATGGCAATGGGTTTCTTGATCACAACTCCCTTGACTTTAGGTTTGGCTTGCGGCATTGCTTTAGCTTTTGATATGGAAGTGAGCTTTTGTCTTTTGGCTGGAGGAGATGTAGTAGATTCAAGTGATTTCTGAGGAATAGAAGATTTAGAAGGACTTTCGGGAGTGGTTGTTTTGGTTCTAACCATTTTAATTTAAAGAACAAGAATTTTGGAAATTTTTCTTATGCAAGTCAATGGTTAGGGAAGAAGATTTTGATAGATTTGAGAGGTTTTTGGAAGTGAAATTCACTGGGTTTTTATGGAAATGAGCTAAAAATCTATTTGTTAAAAGTTTTTAGGAGAATTACTCAAGGAGATTTTATGAAAAATGACCAAGTTACGATAGATAAAGCACTGGTGCCCAACATCACTCAAGGGCCTACTAAAGTGATCTTGAGGCATCAATCGAGTAGCTATTTGCATGAGGCACTGGGTACTCAGTTGAGATTCAATACAGCCTATCATCCTCAAACAGACGGACAGTCAGAGAGGACTATCCAGACCTTAGAGGATATGTTGCGGGCATGTGTTCTTGACTTCAAAGGGAGTTGGGATCGTTTTCTTCCACTTGCAGAGTTCGCCTACAACAATAGTTATCATGCGAGCATTCAGATGGCACCGTATGAAGCGTTGTATGGAAGAAAATGCCAATCGCCATTGTGTTTGAATGAGTTGTCTGAGAGGAAACTCTATGGGCCGGATCTTGTAGATCAAACCTCAGCCCAGATTCGAATCATTCGTAAGAGGCTTTTTGCAGCTCAGAGTCGGCAGAAGAGTTATGCGGACAAGAGGAGAAGGCCTCTAGAATTTGAGATTGGTGACCGTATGTTTCTGAGAATATCACCTGTCACTGGTATTGGGCGAGCTATAAAGCGAAAGAAGTTAAGCCCAAGGTATATAGGTCCTTTTGAGATCCTTGATAGGATTGGGCCTATTGCTTATCGAGTAGCCCTACCTCCGAGCTTGAGCAGACTCTATGATGTGTTTCATGTTTCCCAATTGAAGAAGTATCAACCGGATCCATCTCATGTCGTTGAGTATGAGAATGTAGAATTGCGAGATAACTTCACATATGCGGTGGAGTCAGAGCAAGTTATTGATCGAGAGGAACGTCGGCTTAGACACCGGAGTATTCCTTATGTGAAGGTGATATGGAAGGGTATGGCCCAGCGGGAAGCAACTTCGGAAGCAGAAGAAGATATGCGAAGGCGATATCCGGAGTTTATGGCTCAAGTGATGTAGCAAATTTTGAGGACAAAATTTATTTGACAGGGGGAGAATTGTAATATCCTGATTTATGATTAGGGCTAATGACTCTGATAATCATTGTAATTAGTATAATTAAACACTTTTGGGAAATTTATGTAATATGAATTTGGTGTGCATACATGTGGTATTTAATATCAAGGGTTGTGATTCTTTGACCATGGGTCGGGATCCTATGTTTTGCGGTTGTGTGGGTTCATAGGAGAGTGACTAAGATGAAGACATGTGGCATTGTGTGAGCCATAGGATGTAGCACTAAAGGACAAAATAGCACTTTTTCCCTCATTCTCTCTCTCCTATTCGGTTGAGTGTGTGTGTGGGAGAAAGAGTTGACTTCTTCATCATCATCATCTCCTCCATATCTCATCTTCTCTCTCTTCTTCCTCAATTTCTAGCGCATAAGCAAGGGAAGGGGAGAAGAAAAATTTGATCTTTGGTAAGAAATGCTCCTCCTTTGCTCAAAACCTCTTCTCTAATATTGTTCATTTCAATGAGAGCTTTATGGTGGCGGTTGTAGAATCTTGGGAAGTGGTGATTTGTGTGTGAGTCGAAATTGGAAGTTTGATAATCAAGATTCTGGGTGGAGCAAAGAGAAGAGGTAGGCATTTAGAGCATTTTGGTATATTGTTTGTGATTTTTGGCTAGGTTTGGTAAAATCTGGAAAATTTGCCCTAATTATGCCAAATGTTAAAAATGTGGATTTTATGGTGTTTGATGTTAGAAATGAGTTATTGTGGAGTTATTTGAGTATTGAATATGATTTGGAATGTTGGAATTAAGTGGAATGAAATTGGATATTGTGAATCATAGAGACCTTAGTGTTTGATTGTGGTCAAAGTGGTTTTTGGGGTGTTTTTGGAGTTGCCATTGTGTTCCCTAGTTAGTGCTTGAAATGTATGAGATTTGAGAGGAGTTTAGGAACCATTGGGCATGATTTTGACCATCTGGTGTTTTCTGGTTTTTCTGCGTTTTTAGGTCTTTGATACACATCACTCGAGCAGAGGAAGAACGTGCTCGAGTGATGCGTGAGTTTTTCCCTCTTCTGCTTTGAGTTCGTCTGGGTTTTATGAATAATGCTCGAGTGCATTGTCTTGTGCTCGAGTGAGGGAAGAACATGCTCGAGTGAACTTGGGGCTGCTCGAGTGATGGTGTGAGTCAAGAGTGAAGGGTTTCTTTCGGGTCTCCACTAGCTGGTTGATGCCAAGAGTGTGCTCTAACACTCGCGAGGATAGCCGTCTCACCCGAGCACTGGGGGGTCATGCTCTAGTGAGCTTGTGCCTCTGGTGTGGGTGGTGCTCTCGGGTTGTCACTCGCGGGTAAGGTGCACGAGTATGCCTTCTCACTCGCGGGTATGGGGTGCGTGCTCGAGTGCATATGGTTGTGCTAGAGTGATCCTGATCTGGGAGAGCTTTGTGTGCTCTCAGGTGTTCACTCACTGTCTCTCACTCTCTCTTGTGCTCGAGTGATGTCCGTACTTGTGCTCGAGTGAAACTGTTAAAAATCAGAGTTTTGCCTTCGAGTAAGGGGTCTTTTGGGTAGTGTCTTCTAACCCTTTAGGCATATGTTTAGGCCTCTAATAGTCACCTAAAGAGTCCTAAATGATAACCAACTTAGAGTATTATTGAAATATACATATGGAAAAGAGATTGATTGGTTGTCCCTAATTGATATAGGATTTGACATCTGTCGTCCTCGTGAGGCCAAGGTGCCAAAGCCAGTCAGGAAAGATACAGGTAGTGACTCTTTCTTTATATCTTATGTGATACATTGTATGTGTTCAATGTCATTGAGATGAAATGGGCTTTCGTATGCTGCATGTTTGTGAAAATTGTGGAAGCACCGCTATGCCAATAGTCCCTGAGTCGCTAACAATGGTTCGGGTAAGGGCTGTGTGCCTTCCTGGCGGTAAAAGGGGATGAGGTTAGGGTGTGTATATTTGATTATGTGGGCCGAAAGGCTAATTGTGGGCCGAAAGGCTATTTGTGAAGGCCGACGGGCCATTTGTGAAAGCCGAAAGGCTATATGTGAGCCGTAAGGCTATTCGTATGCACTGCCACGCTAATAGTCCCTGAGTCACTAACAACGGTTCGGGTTAGGACGGTGTGCCTTCCCGGCGGTAAAAGGGGATGAGGGTGGAGTGTGATTTGTGTTGCTGATATGAGATGATTTGCTTACATATTCTGTGATTGCATGTGGTATGAAAAAGTTGTTACAACTGGGATTCTTTAGAATCTCACCCTTTCCATATGACTAACCTTTTCAGACAGGGCGAATGGCTCGAAAGAGAAGTGGACAACCAGGAGTAGTTAGGATTACTCTGAGACTTAGTGGTAGTTGGTTATCCTTATTTTGGTTTTGGGATTACCAAGTGTACATGAGAATGTAAATGAATATTTTGGATATGTAATCCCCATTTTGGGAACCTATAAACCCATGATATAAATATATGTAGATGAACCCGGGGTTTTGCCGGGATTTTAGTTTCCGCACTCTGATATTTCTTATGTGATTTGATTTCTCAAGTAGTTATATCCGTACGTGAATGTGAGACCAGGATTAAGTATGTTTTAGAACTGATTTTTGAAATACCCTATCTCTTGGATATGGGATTATAAATTGTTATTTTGTTTTATTGGTCTCTATTTCACTTAAATTTCATAATCCGGATGTAATTACGGTGAGGGGGTTACATATGACTCCTTTAATGCTGATTAATATCTTGAACATATACCAATACTCAATTGGATGTCAGGTCTGCTTACAGTGAGATAGAGTAATGATCTAATCATTCCTCTGTATCTTGTGATACTGTAATCTTTTCCTTTGACGTCAGCATCAAGCAATGTAGTTGAGCTCACAGGCGTGTCCATTCTATTTGCATCATTCATTCCATAGTTCTTCAATAGCTCTTTCAAATACTTTGTTTGAGATATGAAAATTTCATTCTTTCTTTGTTTGATTTGCAAACCAAGAAAGAAATTTAATTCTCCCATCTTTGACATCTCAAACTCCCCCTGTATTATCTCAAAAAATTCCTTACACAACGTTTTATTAGTAGCACCGAAAACTATATCATCAACATATATTTGTACAATTAAAATATCATCTCATTTTCATTTTGTAAAAAGTGTTGTATCAAATTTTCCTCATACAAAACCTTGATCAATGAGAAATTTATTGAGCCTTTCATACCATGCTATATGAGCTTATTTTAAACCATATAAAGCTTTTTGCAGTTTGAAAACATGGTTAAGTTTGGTTACATCTTTAAGATCTAGAGGTTAATCCACATACACTTCTTCTATGATATAGCCATTTAGAAATGCACTTTTTAAATCTATTTGATAGAGTTTGAATCCTTTGATGCATGTAAAGGCTAAGAGTACTCGTATAGCTTCCAATCTAGCCACTGGAGCATACATTTCCTCGTAATCAATTCCTTCTTCCTAATTATAGCCTTTTGCCACCAATCTTGCCTTGTTTCTGGGAATGATTGTAGATTCATCAAGTTTGTTCTTGAACACCCATTTTGTGCCAATGATCGAATGATCCTTAGGTAGGGGTACCAAACCCCAAACTTGATTTCTTTCAAATTAGTTAAGTTCTTCTTGTATTGCTATTACCCAATCATTTTCTGATAGGGCTTCATCAATGTTAGAAGGTTTAATTTCAGAAATAAATATAGAAAAGATAACTTCATTGAAAATTTTATTCCTAGTTTTGACTTTTTAATTCACATCTCCGATGACTTGCTCTAGGGGATGACTTTTATTATATTTCCAGGCTCTAGGTTGTCCTAGTGACTTATCTTCTTCGGTGATTTGATCAACTTTTGGGATGAAAGATTTAGGATTAGGTTGGCCATTTTCTTGATTTAAAATAACTTCCTGCTCATCATCAATAATTGTGTCAGAGGATTCAAATTCATCAAACACAACATGAATTGATTCTTCAACAGCACATATTTGTTTATTGAAAACTTTAAATGTTTTGCTTCGGTTAGAATAGCCTAGGAAAATTCCTTCATTTGTTTTTGAATCAAATTTTCCTAAATTATCTTTACCATTATTATAAATGAAACACTTACAATCGAAGATGTGCAGATGAGCAAGGTTTATATTCCTTCCTTTGTATAGTTCTATGGTGTCTTGCCAAGTTTTGTTCTAATGTAGGCTCTATTTGAAATGTAGCATGCTGTACTCATTGTATCAGCCCAGAAAACTCGAGACACGTTCTTTTCATTCAGCATTACTTTAGCCATTTTAGTAAGAAATTGTGACCAATGCCATTAGTATCACAATATTCTTCAAAAGCTTGATTTTCAAATTCTCTACCATAATCTGTCCTGATACCTACAATAGACATACCTTTCTCATTTTGCACTTTCTTGGCAAAAGCAATAAATTCTCTGAAGGTTTCATCCTTTAATGATAGAAAAATTATCCATGTAAATCTAGAGAAATCATCAAGAATGACCAATGAATATAAGTTGCCACCAAGACTTTTAACTCTTATTGGTTCAACTAAATCCATGTGTAATAATTGAAGTGGTCTATGGGTTGTGATCTCATTTTTCAATTTGAAATATGATTTAGTTTGTTTACCCTTCTAACATATGTCACAGATCAAATCATTTTTTAAATTTACTTTGGGTAATCCAAGTACTAAATCCTTTTTTAGAAGTTTGCTTAGTTAGCGCATGTTGACATGAGCTAGCCTCTTATGCCATAACCAACTTTCATCAGCATTACTTAGATAACAATTTTAATAATTATTAATTTCTACTGATATCAAGAGTATAGCAGTTACCTTCCCTTTTTGCTCTCAGCTTTGCCTTGAGATTGTTCTTATATAATTGTAAGTCTTTCTTGTTTACAATTAGACATTCCTCTAAGTCAAATATTACCCAGTTGTCTTTATCTATATTTTGACTTACGCTTAGCAAATTATGGCACAATCTTTCAATGTAATATATGTCTTTAACTTGTATGCCTTTATCATTTTTTATTTCACCAATTCCTGCTATCTTTTCGGATTAATTTCCTCCAAATTTTACCTTTCCATCTTCTTTAGGTTGTATCGCAGTAAAACTTTCAAAATCACCGGTTATATGACTGGAACATCCACTGTCTATGTACTACTTGTTGTTTTTGGATGCTTTAAGACATATCTGCAATCAAATATGATTAAGACTTAGGTAGCTACATCTTTTTTGGTCCTTTTGGGTTAGTACAAATTATTTTTCTGAAAATGTGAACCTTTAGGTACCCATTTGTAAGTTCCATTTTTTCCTTTTTTATGAATGCATGATGAAGTATAATGACCCTTTTTATTACAGTAATTGCAATATGTGAGAGGATTTGATGTATGAACAAAATGCTGAAAGTAACTAAGTATGTCTTACCTCCTGCTTTCTTTCTTCCTTTCCTTCTATCTAATTTTGAATCATATCCAATACCAAATGGTCATTTACAAATCATTGCACTTTTCAAATTACATTTAGCATCTCATTCCGTTTAGTGAATTTTTCAAGATTTTTTGTGAGATCAGTGTTTTTCTTTTTCAAAGACAAACAATTTTCATAATCCTTTTATAAACCATCTTTGAGTTTTTCTTCAAGATTTTTGTTTTTCTTTTTGAAAACAACTAATTCCTTAACTACTTTAATGAATTCAGAATGTAAAGTATTGTATTCAAAAAGTAATTCATCATATGTAGAATCATAATCAATCACCTCTTCTTCTTCTAACTCTTCTTGAGCGACCAAACTGATATTGGCTACTACCTCATCATCGATATCTTTATTTGGTGAACTGTCTCCCCATATGGCAGATATAAAGGCTTTCTTCTTATTGTAAAACTTGACTTTTCTCTTTTCTTTATCCTTCTGGGTCAGTTCTTGATATTCTGATTTAATATGTCCTAGGTTTCCACATTCATAGCAGATAATGTGTTCTTTACTGCTTATTCCTCCTTTCTGAAAGTTTTTTAATCCTTGGCGTTTCTTATAAAACTTTTTGAATAATTTTATTATTAGGCCCATTTCGTCATCGTCAAACTCTTCGTCCTAATCTTGATTGTCTTCTTTTACTTTTAGTGCTAGGCCTCTCTTCTTCTTGTCACCAATAAATTCTAGCTCTCTTTTGAACTTTAATTACCTTTCATATTTAGAAAGACTTCAAAATATAGAAGCAACCGATCGAATTGATTCACCTTTTGCTTCCTCAATAGTGGTGGCTTTGGCCTCCCAGTCTTTAGAAAGAATATTCAAAATCTTTCGTACTTAGGTACGTTGATCATAGACTTTCCCAAGTGCTGCAAGTTGATTAATAAGATTTGTATAACTAAGTTTGTATTCAACTATTGACTCACATAATTTCATTCGAAGTAAATCAAATTCAGTAATTAGAGTATTGATTTGGATTTCTTTTATTCCTGAAGTTCCTTCGTGAGATATTTCCAAAGCTTCCCACATTTCTTTAGCAATTAAAAGTGTGCGGATCCTGAAGTACTCATTTTGACTTAAGGCACTTTAAATCATTAGAATTGCCTTGCTATTGAGTGTGATGCGTTTTTTGTCATTCTCATCATATTCTACTAGTGTCTTAGGAAACATATGTGAAACTATCATTTTCTCAGGCTTATAGTTTCCACCCTCAATCACATCCCATAGTCTATATTTTATAGCCATTACGAATAATTTGAACTTGGCTTTCTAGAAAGAGAAGTGGTCACCACTAAAACTCAGAGGTCTGGTGAAAGAAGCTCTGTCAAAAAGAATTCCTTCACCCATGCTTGTCATTGGATCCTTCTTAGGTTGTTATACCTTAACAAGACGACCTTTGCTCTGATACCAATGTTAAAGCAAACGTTTCACTTAAGAGAGGGTGAATTGGGTGATACCAGAAAATTTTGTTGCATAAATAAAAATTGACTTGAAATTTAAAGCAGTTAAGCGCTAGGGGAAATATCACCGATGTGTACACCAGGAGTTATATTGGTTCGGCCATAACCACTTTGACCTACATCCATTCCTCAGAGCTTCTTTGAGAGTTTCACTATAAATTTCAAGATTCAATGGGTTCTTAGTACCTCAGTACATAGCAAGTTCCTTTACTGACACTCACTCCCCCTTACATGTTGTAATCAAATCCCCAACTCAAGGTTTCACAACCTTAAGTTGTCTTAATAAAAATATTGAGTTTGTAATGAAAATCTCTCTCACAGAGAAAATGTATAATCACTGAAGTATAAATAATGAAATAAGAAAATAGAGCACAAATAATATATTGATTGACGCGAGTTTTTGTTCTCAATTGTTGTGTTCTGTTCTTCATTGAATGCTAAATATATATAGATGAATTGTGATGGTTGTTGGAAGCATTTCAAATATGTTTGTTAGAGTCACACAACTTCGTTTGACCATTCTTCAAATCTGAAAACTATCTATTTACGGTAGGTAGATGTTTTGGACATTGCAAACGATGTATTTAACTTCTCTCTTAATACATGATATCTTTATTGTTTCTCTACAAATAAACTTAGGAAACTAATACAATGAAAGGTCAATCATATAGATAACAAATCAATGAACGTTGGATTAAAATCATGCTTTCTGTACTATACTACTCTAGTGGCTACTCGAGTGATCATGCTTTATTACTCGAGTGGCTATTCGAGTGAGCCTTTTAAAAAATTGGTAGAGAGTTAAGTCAACGTTTACTGATCATATTACTCAGGTAAGTCATTGAGTAATTCATCTAACAATACTTGGTAGACTTGATTACTCAAGTGATCCCTCGAGTAATGCTTCAAATAACTTTATAGATTACTCGTGTGATCCCATCGAGTAAAGTCACTCATTTCTTAGTCGAGAACTACTGGATGATTTCTTCTCTGATTACTCGAGCGATCCCTCGAGTAATGTCTTAAATAACTCTGAAGATTCACTACTACAAACTAGACATTTAACGACCCTAAAGGACGTCCCTTTTTAAATTAGGGACGCCCAAAGTTTAATATTTAGCAGGAAATATTGGTGCTGGTTGAATTTTTTTTAAAAAAAATTGAACCACTTTAGACGTCCCCAGTTTGACTGGGGACATGGAAAAGCCTGTCAGACACCCATCCCATCAGCAGCAGGCCAGCAGCTTTATTTTCCTTCCCCAAGCTTCATTCTGTCTTCCCTCATGAGCTTCGTTCCAAGCTGTCTTCCTCTTTCCCCTTTCCCTTGCTTCCTTTCTCGTCTTCCTTCCTCTTTCTCAGTTTGTTGCTGCAACTCCCTTTCCCGTGCTTCCTTCCCTATCTGTCTTCCTCTTTCTCATAATCATATTTCTATTTTTCCCTCTCTCTTCTTTGACGAGGGCACCATCATTTGTGTCTCCCTTTCACAACTATCGTCTTCCTAGCTGGTGGCACTGTGAGTCATCTCCATTTCCGTCGTCCACAGGTTTGTCTCTCACTCCCACACCTTTGGATACAAATGATTGAACAAATGCTTGTAACTATTAATTTAAATCAGATTATGAAACTGGAAAAATAGAGTAACTTGTATATGCATACTTTTAATCTGCTTCTAATTTTCTTGATATGGAAATGGATAGTCAATATTGCATACTTGTTTTTTTTCTCAGCAGACTTCAACACGGTGATGTATATATATAGACATGAGTTAAAAAAATGACAATGATACTTAGGAATGAATTTGGTTTGACTTAGGTTAGTCTAGTTTAACATTATTCAAAAGTCAACTAAATTACAAAAATATGTCAGAGTTTTGCCTCAAATGCGTGTATGGTTCTTTGGGATGAATTTCCAAGGTGCGAATTAGAGTTGTGTTGTTGTACATACTATTAGATTGTTGGATAACATGTTTATTAGATAGTGCTGAACTGCTGTTGTTTCCATTCTGGTTTATGCAATACTTCTTCTATCCAATTTCTGAAGTTTAAATTTGCTGGATAGTGATGTATATATAAAAGGCCATAAAAAAACTTTAGATGTCCCCAGTGCAAATTAGGGACTTCTAAAGTGGTTCTGAACCACTTTAGACGTCCCTAATTTGCACTGGGGACGTCTAAAGTCTGGACTTTAGAAGTCCCCAGTGCAAACTGGGGACGTCTAAAGTGGTTCAGAAACACTTTAGACGTCCCCAGTAAAGACTGGGGACATCTAAAGTCTGACCAAAAGATGTCCTCTATTTTAGGGACGTTATTGACAGTTTTTTCTACGACGCTCAGATAGACATCCCTCTATTTTCAGACGTTAAAAGGCCTAAAAAAGGGACGTTAAAAGCGTTTTTTGTAGTAGTGATTACTCTAGTGACCCCTTCTAGTATTCCTACTCAATTCTTGACAGAAAGCTTTCTGGAACAATTTCTCACACATTACTTAGGTGGTCCCTCGAGTAATAAAGGTCATTACTCAAGGGCACTCGAGTAATGTCTTCAAAAATCTCACAGTGTTCCTTTCTCCTTTACTCTGTATTTTGCTTCATCCTCATTACTTGAGTGCCTACTCGAGTAATGCTTTTACCTAGTATGAAAAGCTTAGTTACTTTGTTTAAACCTTTTTGTTCATTATCAAAACATTTTATGTTATTAATCCAATCTTTGCTATTATCAAAACATATGGGATGTAATCATACCTTAATTTCATATTTTATATGATTTATTGTATGTTACTACTGAGATTCTTTTGCATCTCTCCCTTTTTCAAAAAAACAAATATTCCAACAGAAGCTAGCAGCTCGAGGGGCAAAACAACAAATACCTACAATTGAGGTGCATGGGATAAGAGAATGGTCCTATTGGTTATAGTTAGTTTATTTTGACATTTTCAAAACAAAATTGTATATATTATCACACCCTTGAGGGGAAAACATGTTATGTAATCAAGTACTTTGTATCAATATATCAATATATTTACACTATTTCTTTGTTGCTCACCGAACTGCACAAAGGCTACTCTGGATGATATCGGTGATAAGTGGTCTGTAAGATGAGGCCTTGCATTTTGGTTCAAAGCCCAAGCGGTTCTAGTAATAGGATCGTATATTGATATGGCCTTGTTTATACAATGATAAGAAATATGCATGGACAAGAGTACTAGAAGAGTGAATCATCCCAATCTAAGAATCAACCCCGAAGAAAATAGTTAATACTAGGAAGGCAGTCAGTATTATAATACTGATCTAAGGATGGTATCTGAGAACCAAAAAAACAAGTGTACTTAGAGGTGATACCAATACCTAGTTAGTATTAGTGGTACCAGTGCATATGAAGATGATACCAGTATTTCATAACCTTGTTATCAATGTGATATTAGTGGTATCAGGATAGTATCAATTGTACAAGTAGTGGTATTAGTGAGCACAAAGGCAGTGCTAGTACCCAGCTGATGGTATTCATGACACCAATACACATAGCAACGATATCGGTACTTGTGATAATGGTATCAGGATGGTACAAGCAGTATCAGACTGGTATCAGTGGTATAAGAGAACAGTGGTAACAGTAGGCATGACTTTTGACATAAGAATAGTCATAGGGTACCGGTGGTCAGGAGCAAATAGAGCTGGTATCAGCATTTTGGCATGGGTACACAAAAGTTAAGCGTGCTCAACCCAGGGAAATCCTAGGAAGGGCAAACCCTTGGGAAGTTATGTTGGCAAGGTTGTAACCCCCTGCCTTGGAAACCGTAATTATGATTCAAAAAAATGTAATTAGAATGGATGAGAGACCAACGAATAACTAAAAATTCATTTCCAATCCCTTCCTTCCGGTAGGGTTTTCACAAATTCCTTCAAAATTTCTGCCTTACCCTGGTCTCAAATTCAATATTCTGAATATATTACCTGTGCAGTTAAATCACATTTATACATATCAAAGTGTATAGCAAAAATCCTGGCAACCCCCCGGGTTTCATTTATATATACTAAGGGTCCATACATTCCCATTTAGGGGATTACACAACCGTATCCAAAATAATATTTACATCCCAATAATATATAGTAATCCCAGATGAAAATATGATAACCAACGACCTAAATTATATTCCTATTAGAGTCCTAGCCGCCCTTGGTCATTTGCTTCCCTTTGGAGCCACTTGCCCTGTCTGAAGGTAGTCAAAGGAAAGAATGAGATTTAAAAGAATCCCAATAGTAACAAATCACTTATTCCACACATAAACACATAGCATGCAAGTAAATCATCAAACCACACAGTAGCACAAAACACAGCATGTCAGCTGTCACGTATACATGTTGCCTCACTGGCATACACATAACATATTGTCATATTGGCATTCACATAGCCTCACTGGCTTTCGCATTGCCTCTTTGGCATTTACATAGCCTCACTTGCTTTCACATAAAAAATTATCACAAAACAATGATAACACATACATACAATGCATTTACACATAGTATAAGAGAAAGTGTCACTACCTTGTTCTTTCCGGAGGTGCTTAGGCATAGGTTGTTCGTGTACAGGGCAAATATCGAATCCTATAAACCAAAATCAAGGACGACAGATTAATCTCTATTCCAAATTCCCACTTTTATAACAATTAAAGTTGGTTATCATTGCACTCTTTAGGTGGTTACTAGAAGCCTAAACACATGCTTAAAGGATTGGGAAGTACTAAGTTAGAAACCACTTTTCCAAAATCACAAAATGCTGAAAATGGGGGTTGGCTGTAACCAAGAATCCTCTAGCCGCAGCCAAAATGTGCACAGAAGGTTTTTGGCTGCAACTAAGGAAATTTTGAAAAATCATAAATAATTCTATGAAAATAAAAATGAGGTGATCCTAAAGCCAAATGAAATCTATTTAAGTCCTCTTAATAGGAAAAATATGAACCATTACAAGAAATCACTACACAATTCCAGGATTACACAAAATTCCACACTGCTCCAGAATTAAGTTCAGTGTTGACATCAAATTTTGGGTAACCAGAATTCCCAGCTCACAAAATGAAATGACAAAAATTATATGTCCATTTTGAATCTTGGAATGTGAACTTTAAGACTAGAAAGTTTCAGAATTTTTAGACACCATCTGCCCATTCAAAAAGTCTAGACAACCTGACTGCCCTATACAGAGTTTTAAAGGACATAATTTCAGTTTTGTGTCATTGTTTCCAATGGTTCCAAATTCACAACAAATACCATTCCCACACCAATTTTTCAAAAATAATCCATTGGAAACACCAAAATGGCCAAATTCAACTTATATTGACATGTTCCACTAGAGACACAACATGTCACACAATAACACAATTCAACACTCACAATGCAATTCCTTTCTATTTAAGGTTCCAAACCAATTCTGTTGGCACCAAAGCACAAAATGACACCTATTCCAACACATCACACAATCCAATTCTTTAAAACCAAAATCACATGATAATCAAGGGAAAAATTCAAAATTCTCAAAACTTGATTAATGGTTACAAAATGTAGCTAAAAATGTGTTAAATTCTTGCCTCTTCTTCCCAAAGCAAATTCCTTGTTTCTCCAACTTTCAATTTTTCTCAAGTTCTCAAACACCGCCTTTGAAAAACCTAAAACCATAGCCATGAAGCCCTCAACACCATGAACAATATTAATGAAGAGTTTTGAACATTCAATATCTAATAGAACACTAACCTTGCACTTCTCTCTTTCTCTTTCCTCTTCTAGTTGGACAAAAATGGAGGTTAGGGTGAGAGAAAAAGAGATAAAGATGATCTGAATTTTTTTGCCCTTAAATTGTGTGTCCGATATTCTAAATGAGAGAGGGAAGAGAAAACGCAAATTTTGACACTTTAACCTTAATCCAATGCCCTATATCATGCCAAGTGTTAAGATCTTGTTCTCTCTTCCATAAACTCACTTAAGCACATACACATATGATTCTAACCTCTTGATCTCTTAATCCTAACCATTGATCTCCAATTACCAATGAGTTTCCTCTTCGATAATTAACCAACTGGTAAATAACTTTCCTTTTTAATCGTTTTGCCCCTGATTGTGGCAATTCCACTTGAATCACTACTAAGCACATTTTATCTTTCCATTTCACCTTGCCATGCGCCCTCCTTCTTATTTAATTTAATTTAGATGTTAATCTACCATTGAACTTAAATATAGAGTTTAAGCACTGATTATAACACATTCAAATAGAAATTCACATCATATTCTTCAAAAGTGTTTGTTTAACAATAATTACATCACTTTTGAAGTATTTAGCCCTTAATCACAATATGGGATATTACAAAGGTCATGGAGACTTAAGGAATAGTAATTGTCTTAATGTTTCTCCATGGCTAATAATCATTTAAGTTAGATGATTTAAAGAATGCTTAGATATATGGAGACAATAATGATGTAAGTATTGATTTTAAATATGGATATTTCTGTCACAGTGAATACTACCTAGAAAGATTGAAATGATGGGGTTATGGGAATTGGAGGCATGACAAATGTTTTGAGGTTTCTCCATGTTAAGAGATGATCCTTAGTAACATTGCGGTGTCAAAGCCATATAAATACGATATACGGTGCTATTTAATAAGGGGTGATCATACCATATATTGATCTTAAAGGATGTGATATGATGATACTAAAGGTTGATGATAAGCCTGAATTAGATCTATGCTAAAATAGCACTTAGGTCAAAATGTGAATTGGTTGCACTATGTTTCTATTCCATTATGAAGTTTGAACCTTCTGAACCATTTGGATAGTGTTAAACCTTCAGTAATGTTTGAGGATAATACCCAAATATCGTGGAGGCTACAATATGCTCCATTGATCCTAATTCTTATCAAACCTATTGGGTATACTTGAGGAAATTGATTTCCAATCTGTGTGATGTTGAGGTTCTAGATTGCATGATGAACCTAAAAGTTGGGTTAGATACCCTAGGATGTAAATTTACATGCCATGTATGTGGTAGTGGACCTGTGTCTCTAGAGGCCCTAAGACCTAGTGGACTGGTATGTTCTTAGGTTGGCAGATTTAGTCAGCATTGTGTTTGGTTAGTAATGATTTGTGGAATTGATGAACAAGATTCTTACAGACATGAATCCTTGAAGAAAGGAATTTTGAAAATTTGCTAGCTGCTAAGCCTAGCTTAGGGAAAGATTACGAACATAAAATATTCGTTTAAAAGATTGATTGAACTGATAGCTATTTGATGAAATGAGAGACAAAATTGATCTGCTTGTTAATCCACTAACTTGAGGCTATATTAGGAGTCAGTTCATGATATCAAATAATGTGTAAAGGGTTACCAAGTAAACTGTAACCCAAGAATCAACTGTTACATTTTGGTTCCGTAAGAATATAAAATGATCCAAGATGGGATGATGGAATTAAAGAAAGCAGGCTATAGAACTGCTAGAGAAAAGGAATTTTATGACATATGGGTTCACGTTACAATGGTAATTCTATATAAAAAAACAACCGAAAAGAGCTACCTATGGAGGATTCTGATCGGAAAAGGCTACCTACGGAGAGTTCTGACCAGAGGGACTGACCAGTCAGGTGACTGACTGAAGCATCGCATATAGTATCATAGCGTGGACCCACTATAACGAAGAACCTTAGAGTAGAGCCACCATGACTTTAAATCATAGAGTAGAGCTATGGGAACGTTGACTTTCAACGATGGTGCATTGTAATGAATCCCACATCAAATGGGTTACCTGAGATAAGATTTTATTTGGCCTAGAATGATTTGAGTTGAAACGGACTAAGATTTGGCATGGAGAAAAATAGATTTCGGGTACAGTTGGGTATTATAGGAGCTTCTTATGGAACTCCTATTAAATCATCCTAACATTATTAAAGTTCATATGTGGAGATAGACCTCAAAGTACGCAGTGGAAGCATAGTAAATTTATGTGGGCACTAATGATTGGTTCTAGGTAGTTAAACTCAATATGTAATCAGCAAAGATAATAAACGGTATGTACTTAGCCCATAAGACCTGATCGGGCTAGTAAGTCCTTAAGCTGGCAGAATAAGATGTGTTTGAAAATGGTACCGAGTGAAGGCTTGAGGCGGTAAGACCTGATGTGCAAGTTTGTATAAGGTGGTGTCCTTGAACTGTAAGACCTATGTGTTAGTGCTGTGGTTGATGCCTAGCCCAATTACATCAAACCAGCATATCCAAGGTATGTCTTGAGGCTGACAAAACATTTAATCTTTACCAGGTTGTAGTTGAGGCAGTGAGACCAGTATAACCAAGCACTTTGGTCTTGCCTGGGAAAATAAGGTACAATACTTGTTATGATGGTTATCTAATAAATCACCAACCACCTTATGGCATAGGCCCTCAGTGTAGAGGAGGGTGCAATTCCTGCCTATGCTAAAAGACCTCAAGGAGGGGGTGAGGATGGACCGGTACACCAAAAGACCTTGGGGAGGAAGGGTGATGGTACTGTTACATAAAAAATCAATTGTGTGGTCCGGGTAGAGTCCCGAAGAAGATGTGATGGTACCGCTATAGGAATGGACCAGTGGGTTCTGTGTTTGATTGTACACTACATACTGTGTACAGAATCAATACTGAATGTTGAACACTATATAGGATCTTTGAAGAGAATATGATGATTGTGTTCTATGCTCGATGAGCTTGCATATGAAAGAGATAGATCGAATATTATCATTATGTTGCACGGCTTGTGAGCTTGTACACACAACAAGGATAGATTGAGTGATAAGGAATTGATCCCCAAGTTGTAGAGGTTTAAATTTTAAGGATGAAATGTATTGAACGGGGGGAGAAATGTAATATGTTGAATTTTGGGATTAAAGGCTTGGGAATAAGTCTGAATCAAGTGGACTGCTAAGCCTAAGTTTAGCAAGAGTCTTAGGAATAAGGATTTGCTGCCAGTGAAAATTTCCTATGAAGCAATGACATTGTTATATGGTTTTGGATGATTAAAAGATGGCCAAAAAATTACAGAATTTTACAGGGAGGAAGTAGACATCCTAAGCTTTAATTTGATAGGTAACGGGTAATTTTTGAAGCTATATGCAAAGAGTTATGAATTTTTTAAGTTAGCCTGGGAAAACTATTTATTTTTTGGAGCAGTATCCAAAAACTTAAATTCTGGGAATTTTTAGCTTCCAATTGGCTAAAGGATATACTTTTCCTTGAAAATAAACTCATTACAAGTTTTATAGCCTTTAGAATCACTCTAATTCGATGTCTGAAAATAAAGATATGATTTTTTAAAGCTTGGGCAGAAAATCTGCCAAAATTGGCAAATAATCAAAAAATGAAGAAAATAATGTGATGGCAGTTTTGAAATTATGAGATAAATGGAAAAGCCATTTGGGCTAATGGAAGGTCCTTCCTAGGCATCATTTTAGATGGACCAAGTGAGGGAAATATTAGTTACATGTTAATGGGCTTTATGACATCCAATTCCATGTACATAAATGTAAGTGTCACAAAAGTCAAATTGTTGTAATTTCTTGTAATAAATTAAATAGAGAAAATGGGAGATATTTTATAAAACACTCCCTTCATCTTTCCTCTTCACTTCAGCCAACTCAAACAAGAGAACAAGATAGAGAGAGTGAGCTTTGGTGATTTTAGAGAGAAGATGGAGGAAATTGCCAAGGTAGGCTTGCTAATATTGGTCTTTGGTTTCTAAATTGTTTAAACCTTCCTTTAAGCTTTCTTTTTACATGAATCAAGGTGTTTTTGAAGCAAAATCCTAAGGTTTATAAAGGCTTAAATTTCAGCCAAGTGGGATAAAGCAAGAGAAGCCAAAGGTAACTCAATATACTTCAATCTTTGGTTACTATGGATATTGTTGCTGGTTTAATTGGTGATTTTGTAGTTGATTTGCTATGGATTTTGAATTTGGGAAAGAATGAACCCTAGCTATTATGCTGCCCAAATCTAGTCTAAATTGTTTTCAGAGTGTAATTAAATAGTTAAAAAAGTGATTATGAGTAGAAAGGAGCAAGTCTGTGAAGTCAGAATTCAAAAACCCCAATTTTTCCTGGAATTCTTAAAGTTTTGGCCAAGACCAATTGGAGGGCTAGAAGCTGAATTTTCATGAAATTGATGATTCTAATGTGTTCAGAAAGAAAAATTAGGTAGGATTACTGTTGATCACTTTTTTAGAAGAGCCCTAGAAAGTGAAATGACCTCATACCCTAAGTTAGGGGCTGCCAAGGGCATTTTGTCTTTTGGCAGAGAATTTTGTAATTCCGAGGCCGGAAAAAGATTGCTTGGCCAAAAATATGTCAGACTAGCTTAGGTCAAAATTTTGAGAAAATCCAGTCAAACCGGGTAAGTCAGGGCCGGGCCCGGTCCCTAAAGGCATTTTGGTAATTTTTCACTATAAACTCATATAACTACCAAAAACACTATGGAAGTGTCTAAAGTAGTATATGAATGAGGTTTAACCTAATTCTTGTACATTTGCAATTTTAGGATCGAGTTGAGAGCTTGGTCATTGGCATGCATTACAAGGCACGATATTCGAGGTGAAAACAATTATGGTAGTAACTTATTCTCTCATACACTATGTGATTGTTGATATGTCATATGTTCTATATTCTGTGATATAAACACATGCCTGGGGCATATTACCTAACTGTGGTTAAGGACCCAGCTGAGGTACATATAGGGGATCTAAGCCACTATTTGGCCCTGAGCATTGTGTACACACATGTTATGATATGAATTTTTATTTCACATTATATGGTGAATTGCATATTTAATTTTCGCATTTTATATGATTGATTGTATGTTACTATTGAAATTCATTTGAATATGACCCTTTTTCAATAAATTAAAATTCTAGCTAACATTAGTGGATCCAAAGGCAAGGCAGCAGAACCTACTAACCGAAGTGTGTGAGCTATGAGAGCTGAGCTATTGAATATACTATTAGTCTTTTAGTTGTTTAGGACATATTGTATATATATTATTAAACCCCGAGGGTAAAACCGATAATATAATCAAGTACCTGTCAATATATCAATATATTTATGTTGTTCCTGTGTTGCTCACCGAATTGCACAAAGGCTATTCTGATTAAGGTAAATGACAAGTGGTATGTAATATGGGGTCTTACATTTAAGAGGTGTTTAAATAGTTAAACAAGTGATTATAAATGAAAAAGAAAGTGTTTAGTGGAATGAAGTCATGAAATCCCATTTTTTTCCAATTTCATCATGATGTTTCTATTGTGTTTAAAATGGAAAATTATGTAGGGAAAAGTAAAGTATAAAGGCTTTAGGGTGTGAAATAACAATTTTACCCCTAAAACCCTAACATAGTGGCTACTAGGGGTATTTTCATTATTTGGGCATGAATTTGACAAATCTGAGGTCAACAATTGATTATATATGCGAAATTGGTAGGACTAGCCCTGGTCATAATTTTTGGTCAAGTACAATTGGATTGGGTATAAAAGGGGATTAGACCAGGTCCCTAGAGGTATTTTGGTCAATATGTGATTTTGAGTCAAGATAACCATCAATGAGTTTAGAATGAGTTATTAATGGTAATAACTCATTTATGATAAATTTTGAATTTTAGGATATATTAGTAGTGCGAAAAGGGATATTCCAAGTAGTAACTCTATCTTTCATACACTATGTGCTGGTATATATGTTTTATGTTGCTATATTTTGTGATATGAATAATGAACACACTATCTAGCTGTGGTGGGGGAAAAGCACAAATACCATCCAATAGGAAAAGAACAACTACCATTCGGCCTAGTGAGGATCTAGCTATGATACACAGTGCCAGGGGGCATATTACCTATTTGTGTCTGGGACACAGCTGAGGTACACAGACAAGTAGGGTTTTGGCCCTAAATTGTGTAGAAACACCGGTATACAATATTAATGTTATATTACAATATGTGGTGTATTGCATATTTATTTATTGCATTTTATGTAATCGATTCTATGTTACTACTAAGATTCATTCAAATCTCACCCTTTCAACAAATGTATAACTTATCTGTTGAAGGAACCGGCTCTAAGGGCAAAGATGTAGATACCGGCAACAAAAGGGTCTGGTCTATATTAAGCAAGGATGTTGGTTATCTGTAGATTTTATTACTCCCTCCGGTCCTAATTATAGGACAACATTTAGGAGTTGATCTTGGTCCTAATTTTAGGACAAAGTTTTAATTTTTGTCAATTTCTTCCCAAAATACCCTCCATTGATACTTTCTCAATAATAATGAAACACAATAACAATTTTATAATACACCTATGTATTCTATAAAGTGAGTAATACTTGCAACTCATTAATGTCACATACACCTCAATTCTACTGTTTCTTTTATTTTCTTTTAATAAAATAATTTTGAAACATTGAGAAACTATAAGTTAATGCCTTTTGATAGTCTTTTAAAATAGAGAGTAATACACATTGTTTGTGGTTTTTTCTTGGCTCTCAGGCACCCTAGCTAGAGAAATTAATTCTCAATCTTTGTAATGAATGGATCAAATCTAACTTTGTTAATCAAACTATGAGTTTTGAGGTCCTTAACTACAATTTCCTCAGATACAAGAAGTGCTCTAATTAATACTCCAGAGTTAAGGCATTTTTGGAAAATAAATAAGATTAACTAATTTAACTACTATTCTTAATTTCTCCAAAGTTAGGTAGATATGTCCTATAATTAGGACCGGAGGGAGTATTATTTTTAGGGATTTGTAAGTATTATGTGCAAGCCGTGTGGGACTTCTTGTAACATAATCAAGTACTATATATCAGTATATTCATGCTATTTCTGTATTCCTACTAAATTGTGCACAAAAACTATGAGAAATGTTAAAATAAAGAAGGGGTCTGACACATTGTACTTTGAACATTTTTATTCAATGAATTTGTCCATTTTGGTATCATATTTTTGCTTGTTCATGGTGATAACGATCCTTGGATAAATCATAATGATTATCTTAAATGTCTGTAGTCGGTCATCTATGTAAAAGAGCAAAGATGAAATAAGGCTAGTATGATTTTGAAGAGGCATAGAGATATGAATCAAAGTCCTAAGCACTTGTAAGAGTACAAGGTGCTGGATCGACCCGCTATAAGAAAGCTATATGGATCAAGTCATAAGCTTATCTCATGTATAACTATGGTACTGTACCTTTTTGAGCTGAAATAATCAAGGATTCCTACATGAGAGTAGGTCAACCTTAACCTAGTCAAAAGCCAGCTTTAACTGGGTAATGATAAAGGCTATGTTTGGGCTTGGTGGTTTTCATTCAGAGGAATGTGAATAGTCAAGATGGAACTGTGCCTCACATTAGTAGAGAAATATTACTGGGCCCCTCAATGAGTGAGTATAAAAAATGTATAGCCATACTTTGTGGAAAAGAGTTTCCTTTTCTATAGTCACACTACTTAAGGATCGAGAAAGTAATGGTCAAGAATAGGATAATGACATTCTCCATGCTTTATCCTTGATTGAAATATCATGTGACAAAAGGGACGTGATATGGTTGTATGATAGGTTGTATCGGTTTATCAATCCTCATATGATTTGGGTAGTTGTAATGTCTTGCTAGAGTCTGCTTATGATTTCTGTGTTAGTATAGTCATTGGCCCACTACCAACTTCATATGGGCCCATATGGCTGAACATAAAAATAGCCTAGCACATGCTAAAATGTCCAAATTCATTGAATCAAAAATATGTCTAGGTTTAAGGAATGTAATGGTTAATCTAGGGTGGACAAATATATATATATATTTGAAAAGAAAATTAAAAAAATTATATATACATATGTGTATTTTGGAAATACATAGACACACACATATATAATGATAATATTATTATATTATGTTATTTTTAAATTTAGTTTATCTGATAAATTAAATTTATTAACTAACACGATAAATATATAATATCTTAGATTTAATCTATAAAGATAAATTAAATCTATTTCCATTAACTCTTTATTCAGATTAAATAAATAGGTTAAATTAAAATTGTTAGATAGATTTAATTAAACCATATTTATTTATTTAATTTGCTTATCAAAAGAAAATTAAGTGTTAATTGATATGATATGGATTTCAAAATTAATTAAGATTAATTTTAAAAATCCAATATCGATCATAAACTAGAAGGTCCTAAATAGTTATTTAAACGAATGAGCTAGGGTTTTCTACATGTGATGAAAGATAGATAGAGAGTCGTGAGAAAAGAAAGCTCTAGAAAGGGACGTTGGTGGTGCTAGCATACTATTTATGTTGGATTCCTATTCATGTGGATACCAATAGAAGGAGCTAGTCTAAGTTGTTAGCTCCTTGAGAGCAAAAAGAAAGACTGAACACATAAGAAAGGTACATTTCTCTACTATTTGATTTAAATGCAGCTTACACATCTGTAGTAGGGATTGGAAAACTTTTGAATTTTAATTTTTCGTTGTGCCTGCCAATCCCAACAAGTTAAGCATTATAGCCAGATGCAACACGAGTTTATATGGACAGAAGGACCCTAGGAGAGGGAGAACCTAGTTAAGAGATAACAATACGAGGTAAATTTTGAATGTTCTTTCTTCATTGAATTTATAGTTATATTCTTTGATTTTTAGAGTTGAGTTAAGCTTATTCTCTTCTTTTCATTAACATTTATGTTGTTATTTAGATGATATTATGTTATTATATCTGCTTTGATTGACTGGGAGTTTGTGAAACATATTCAAAACCCTTAAGGGGGAATGAATTCAATAAAGACTATGATTAAATGGGTGGTAGGCTAACTAGCAAGAGTGGGATGGGAGTCAATATAGTTGTCCCCTAAACATGAAACTAGTGAACTTATTATCTAATTATCCTATGTCTTATTTGGACAAAAAAATATGATTTGTATACCATAATCGTCTAAGTGACCAAATTATAACCAAGTCCATTTGATTGAGCTTATAAAGACAAGCTCAATAGAGATATTTATGGAGCTAGAAAGTTAAATCTCCTGCATTCAAGAAGAATGAGATATCAAGGACATCATACCAACTAGTCTTCACCTTCTAGAAGCTGAAGCACCCCAAAGGAAATAAAAAGCTTATGCTATCAAGCATATAAAGAACAAGATTGCTTATATTTATGCCTATACGGGTAATATAACTCTATCTAGACTATGTGGATAGTGTTGGAAGATGATGGAATTGATGATCTTCTTCCATAAAGTTAAAACTAAGTTAAGTTTTAACATAGTGTTTTAAGTCTTATGTTGTTTAGCCAACACTTGAGGCAAACAAAATGCCAAGTTTTTTTCTAACAAACAGTAAGTGTATACTTTGAAAAGATGTCTCCCAGTAAGGGGGAGTAAGCTATGTCTCCCAGAGAGTGGGAGTAAGCTTTGTCTTCTAGTAAGTGGGAGTATATGAAAGCAAATACTACTCATGATATGTATTTTGTGAACTTCGGTAGTGTGATTTGCCACTTTGAACTTGAGTATGAAAGACTGAAGGATCCAAGATCCATCGGTCAGATAAACTTAGCTAAAGAGTGGAAGGATTCACCCTCTAAGCCTATGGCAAGAAACCTATGATGTAAACTTGATCTAGATGAGATCAATAATGTTTTCTACAAAGATGACATGCTATATAAATATGCCTTTAAGGGTTGTAGAAGAAACAATCCATATGAGTAGTAGATGTTTCACATAAGTATATGGCTTCATGTCGTATGCAAAGCAAGAAAGAGAAGGAATCATAGGATTGGAACTTGCACATTAACTTTGCATATATAAACCATCTTGATTCACTCCATAGAATACAAAAGTGTCAAAATTACATCTTCGTTATCTCTTTAGTTAAATATCGATAGGACTATGACTCTTAAATGTTTTGTTCAATTTAATGTTTCCTTTTGGAGATAACAATTTCATTTCTTGCCACATATACATATTGATCAAAAGAAATGATCAAACTAGCAAAAGAAAATTTGGTAAATAATGTATGCTAAAGGGTTAATACCATTGTGTGTAGTTGAGAACTTAGTCTAACTAGAAGGAAAGACAAGGAAATACTTTGAGAAGATATCCTCTACAATTAGCAAACTATGACATTTGTGAACCAATGAATTTGAGGGAAAAACACAGAGCTTGGTGTTTCATTAACATCATGGACGTTTACTCAAAATACAGTTATGTTTACTTGATTTTAGGAAAATATGAAACTATTAGATAATGACTAAATCTAGTCAGGAATCAATTAAACTAATAAGAGTTAAGAATACCTATTTGTTTAGTTCAAGATGCTCTGTGTACAAGAAAGGGATTGTTAGGCAACTATCAATACCTATAACTCTACAATATAATAGAGTTGTTGAAATAGAGGGATAGACCTCTCCTTGACATGGTTAAGTAAATAATAGCGACGTGAAACTATCAACCATATGTTGGCATGTAAACTCATAACTATCGGCTTCGCACTTAACCAAATGCCCTCCAAGTCAGTCACGACCTTGCCCCATGAACTTTGGATAGGCCTTAAACCAGGCCCAAGCACATTAAAATTATAAGGGTCAAAAACTTAATATCCATAATTCTTCATATGAGTATGGAAGATTGGGGCTAAGGCATAAAAGGTGCATCTTCACGATATGACCTGAGAATTTGAAATGATACATCTTCATTAGTGAAAATGATGATGCCTCAGTGACTAAGAGAACTAAGGGACATAATGTTCATAGAACAAAAAATTTCCTAGCAGGAAACGAGCATTGATCACACTAAATTTCTCTAAAATGTTAATAGTGACAAGGAATAACCAAGTGTTCCTAAGTTCATTGATCTGAGTAGGAGGGTTATGACCATTTTTACAATGAAAGAGGTAAGAGATAAGGTAATAGACTAAATACCTCACCTATACCACCTCGGAGTAAATTATCATTCAGTGAATGACGATAAGAGGATAGATTCCCTAATAGATTGAATGTTCTCTCTATCATTTAGAAGGTGATGATGACTGCCTATAAGTGTTTGAAAGACACTAGAAGAACTTGCTCAGAAGAATTGTAAAGTGTTGTGCAGGAGGATATGGATTCTTTTTGAAACTAGCCAAGTACATGTTTGGGAAATTTGTCACCTAGCCGAAAGGCAATTGGGAATAAGTAGGTTCTCAAATCCACAAGGGACATATCAAACCTGAATAGTTAGTAGCTAAGGGGTACCACAATAGGAAGATTTTCCGTTGTGTACTTTAACTCCTGACACCTAATCTTGGCTATAACAAGTTTAGCCTTGAAATTACATCAAGATGATATGAAGACCGCTTTCCACACTACTACAAAAAATATTTTTAACGTCCCTTTTTTAGGCCTTTTAACGTCTGAAAACAAGAGGACGTCTATGTAAGCGACTTAGTAAAAAATAGCAATAACGTTTGTAGATAAAAGGACGTCTAAGGTCTGGACTTTAGACATCCCTATTTTAAAAAGGGACGTCTAAAGTGCTACAGTGACACTTTAGACATCCCTATTTTAAAATAGGTATGTCTAAAGTGGGGACTTCAAACGTCCCTATTTTAAAGTGGGAACGTCTAAAGTGTTACTGTAGCACTTTAGACGTCCCTATTTTAAATTGGGGACATCTAAAGTGATTTTTTTTTAAAAAAATTGTTTATATTACATATCTGGAATAAACAGTATTTAAAACCAGAAATCACATATTATCATCAATAAAATTACAGATCTAGTATTTGAAATCCAAATCCAAAATCTACACAATAATAACTCCAAAGCTGAAATCTCATAAGCAGAAGATGAAAATAATAAGAGGAATTAGTTGCAAAAAACTTATCTCCTTCTATTGTTGAAATTTATTTTCTTGTAAAAATGAATAGAGAAGAGTGACAGTGAGAGATGAACCTCATTTTCTCAGCGGGAACGTGGTCATGAAGCGTGTTTCAGTGTCTTGATCTACAAGCCATAGCAACATGAGTTAGAAGATAAAATAAAAGGGAAACCCAAAGAAAAAAGAGAAAGAGGATAAAATAATAAAAGATGGTAAGAAAGCATAACATATCTGGAGGTGAAAAAAAAGAGAGAAAGGAAGAAGCAAGAGTAAAAAGAGCATATCAAGAAGAAGAAGCAAGAGTTAAAATGCGTGGTGGTGGTGGCTCTTCTTGTGTTTGTGACGATGGGAAGAGATCTAGACTAAACTAGTATAAAACTGACAAATAAAGACTGTCAGTAAAAATTTGAATTGTTTTTGGCGTCCCTTATTTGAATTAGGGACGTCTAAAGTCAATTTTTTTAAAAAATAAGGGACCCCCATTGGCGTCCCTGTTCAGGGATGCCATTTTGGCGTCCCTAATGGCGTCCCTAATGTATCAACAGGGACGCCCTTTGGCGTCCTTATATATATGAGGGTCGCAAAAGGGTGTCCCTCATTAATTTTTTTTTAAACTTTAGATGTCCCTAATGTATATAGGGACATCTAAAGTGTAACTTTATAGACTTTAGATGTCCCTATTTGAAATGGGGACATCTAAAGTAATTTTTTTTACTTTAGACGTCCCTAATTCAAATAGGGACGTCTAAAGTCTATAAAGTCACACTTTAGACGTTCTTATTTGAATTAGGGATGTTTAAAGCTATTTAGTTCTCACCTATAATTACAAATCTGCCACCGCCTTTATTTTTTATGTCCCTTTTTTAAAAAGGAACGTCCTTTAGGGACATAAAACGTATATTCTGTAGTAGTGCCAATTTGGACATTTGAAAATTTAGAAATTGGATGATGAACTCTACATGAAGCTGCTTGAGGGCTTTATAGAAATAATTATCCTGGTAGTAGTATATGAGGTTTCAAAAGGTAAAACCCTTGCCAGCTTCGAGACAATCAAAGAACACCACATAGTACCAAACAGTCTTTAGATGAATCTTTGTGAAGTCATCCTTTCTCAAATGACATATGTTTAGCTGAAATAAGTGTCAAGGGAGTTAAGGGAATAAAGGATCAGAGTTATCCTTAAATTCTTAGTTGAAAGATCATGGGTTGAATAGAACATATCTTGAATGACAAGATAAAGGAGACTACACAAGGAAGGTGTGGTCTTTTTCTACCTAAGACATGTACAAGTATTATTCTTAGGAATCTTAGTTTGCTAAACTGCAAACCCATAAACACCCTTGAAGTTAAGGATATAACCCAAAAGAGGTTACATGTCCTACAAGGAATTCAACCCAGAAAGATGGATAGAATCCCATAGTAAGAATATGCTTGGTAACATGAATGAACACATTGGTGTATATAAGATCAAATATTTTGTTTTGGGACTTGGAAATGGTAACATCTTGAAATTTAGTAAAAGGTTAAATTTTCCAAAAAGAAAATTTAAATGATGTTAAAGTTAATCTTGGGATTTAAAGGCCTATTTTTCTGAGAATTTGAGGGGGGGCAAATAGTTAGAGATCATAATTAGGCTTGAAAATTTTTGAGAAATTATTTTAAGATGTTATGAAGTTAATTAAGGAAGAGAATCCTTAAATATTATTAAGGATTAATTTATGGGAGTTAGATAATGAGCCATTACTAAATTAGAAATTTAGAAAATATTACTCGGACTTGAAAATTGGAATTGGGCTAAATATAAGCCAAATTATGGAATCCAAGAAATTTAAGGAATTTTAAATTGGACTCGAAGGGGTGCTTCATGACTATCCTCAAGAATTTGAAGAGTTGAAAGCTGATGTAGAGAAACTATTATATGCTGGTAGTACTAAATACACAATATTGCTAGTAGTGTTGAAATTGTACAACTTTAAAGTGCGATATAGATTGAGTGATTCAGGTTTCACTGCATTGCTTGAACTTGTGCATGATATGCTCCCAGAAGAAAATGTACTTCCTATCAAGACATACAAGGCAAAGCCAATACTTTGCACTACAACTAGCATGGGTTATGAGAAGATACATGCATGCCCTAACGATTGCATATTATTTCAAAAGTAGTTTGCAACATTAGAGAAGTGCCCTAAATGCATTGCATCTTGATATGGGAAAAGAAAAAAAAAGTCTGTTGAAGGTCATATGGTACTTTCTCATTATTTCATGATTTAAGTGATTGTACAGTAATACAGAGATTGTTAAGTTGTTGACGTGGCATACAGATGAAAGGGTTGAAGACATGAAGCTTCAGTACCTTGCAGATGCCCCATAATGGAAAAAAGTTGATCATGACTACCCCGACTTCATAAATGAAGCAAGGAACCTACGCCTTGTACTTTCAAATGATGGAATCAATCCCTACGGGGTTCAGAGTAGTACACACAGTACGTAACCGATGATATTGATGATTTATAACCTTCCTCTGCACTTAATCATGAAACGTAAGTTTATGATGCTGTCCATATTAATATCTGGGCCAAGGAAAATAGGGAATGATATAGATGTATACTTGGCTCCTTTAATTGATGACTTGAAGCTGATTTGAGAGGAAGGTGTTAGTGTGTATGATGGGTACATGGAAGAAAGTTTCACTTTGAAAGCCATGTTGTTTGGCACAATAAATGATTTTCCTGCTTATGGTAATTTGTCCTGATATAGCATCAAAGGATATTGTGAATTCCCTATATGTGAAGATGACACTCATTCAGTGTGACTAGATCCTTGGGAGAAAAATGTGTACATGGGACATCGAAGATTCTTACGTTATACTTTAGTGTGCCTGAATATATTAACTATGCATTTTATAGGGTGAGTTGGATTGCAGGCTACATGTCAATGAGTCTTTTAGGCATGTAGTTTCTGTTAGCATGGCCTACAACTCTGACAACAATATACTTCATAATTCACTATTGCCCCCAAACACACTCTGAGTAAGGGTTGATGTATGCACAAACGATGACGCCCTCCTACCAATCCCTTCTCAGAATGTATATGCAATGGTGAACGAAGTTGTCGGTGGTTATGTTACATGGCCAAAAGATCTGACTGAGCCATATCAAAAGGTAGTTAATTACAATTATTTCTACTTTTTTATGCACTTCTACCTACAATTACATGATTTAATTTCATGATTAATTTTGTAGGTTGTTGGTTGTCATAAAGGAAAAAGAATTGAAGGGCTTAGGAAAAACTCAAACTGTTCAGGAACCCAACAGAAGTCCCAGCCCTCAACTAGCAACAGAAGTAACAGACACATGGGCTTATCATATAACCAACAATTGGCATTGTTGACACCAAATTTGAGCAAACAAGGAGGTCAGGAAATACTTATTGACAGGGACATCTATCAAACAGAGATAGATGATTATGTTAATGGTAGTGTACTGAAAAATGTGATTAGTTGTGGATGGGTTAGTGCAATGACCATCAAATTGTGGATTAGGTATGTTATCATCATCATCTATCACTCTTGTTATTAATCATCATTTAATTTTACTTTTGGTTTTAATGACATTGTTTGTTCCTTTAATGGCACTTGTACACTACTACAAAAAGGGGCTTTAACCTCCCAAATTTGGCACCTTTAACGTCCCAAAACGGGGGGGACGTATATACTGGGGGCATAGTAAGTTGAAACAAAAGACGTCCCAAATGATAGGGACGCCCAAAGTCTGACTTTAGGCTTCCCAAATTACAATTTGGGACGCCTAAAGTCCTATCAGGATGGGACTTTAGGCGTCCCAAATTCCAATTTGGGACGCCTAAAGTCCCACCCTGGTGGACTTTAGGCCTCCCAATTCTTAATTTGGGACGTCTAAAAGTTAGATTTTTTTTATACCATAATTTACATTCTGTATTACCCAACGAATTCAAACTGCAGAAACAGAATAGAAGATGGATTCATAAACCACACTGTCCATTACAAACTGGTAAAGACATCCAGCACTACAATCTTTACGATATATACATACAATAACCTTTCATACAACCTACTACTATATATATCAACAAAAAACAACCAGAAAGTGTCAAAACGCTGTCATCACACAAGTACAAACTGATATAAAATAACAAGTTTACTGCTCTATGTAACACCCTGCCTTTAATCACGTAATTATAATTCGATAATGCACATTTAATTCGGATTAGAGACCATCAGATAACTTAAACTCATTTCAATCTCCTACTTTGTAGTAGGGTTTTCACAAAACATTCAAAATCTCTTCCTGTTCCTGGTCTCCATTTCAAAATTCGAATATAATTACCTGTGCAGTTTATCTACATTCATGTATAACAGAGTGTATAACCAAATCCCCGGCAACTCCCGGGTCCTATACATATATAATCTAGAGGTTACAAGTATCTACTAGGGGATTACACAACCAAAATCGAATGTAGTACTCCTGATTCAGGATATACAGTAATCCCGAGTTTAAAGTAGATAACCAACATCTCAAAAATCCTTAGTATCACTAAAGATCCTAAGTGCTTCGGGTTGGCCGCTTCTCCTTTGAGCCACATGCCCTGTCTGAAATGTTAGTCATAGGAAAGAATGAGATTCGAGCGAATCCCAGTAGTAACAAACCACTCACACAATGCATAACACAAAGCATGTATATAAATCACAACCAGCAACAGCAGCAGCAATCTCAAAGATACATGGTTTTCACCACAAACGACAGCACTCACGGCTGTATGCATAATACGACAGCTCTCGCTGTAATAATAATCATGACAGCTTACGCTGTAATCACAATAACGACAGCTTACGCTGTAAACGACAGCTTGCGCTGTAAACGACAGCTTGCGCTGTAAACGACAGCTATCACCAGCTGTAATCACAGCAGCATCAAAGAATCATCACATAACAATGATAACACACACATACAGAGCATTATACATAGTATAAGAGAGAGAAAGTCACTACCTGATCCTTTCCCGACGTTTCTTGGCACTGCGGGCTCCCGAGGGCGGCAAATATCGAATCCTACAATTCCAAATGCACCATTTAGACACTTCCATAGTGTTACTTGGGGTTATATGAGTCTATAATGAAAATTTACAAAACTACCCCCAGGGACCCGGCCCGGGCCCGCCGTACCCGGTCTGGTTGCACTTTTCCCGAAATTCTAATCTGGGCTATCCTAACATATTTCCGCCCAAGGAATCTATTTCCGTACTCAGAATTATCAAATTCAATGTCAAATTACGAAATTGCCCTTGGCAGCCCTACTTTTAGGGTTTTAGGGGTGTTTCCGTAATTATGCTTTCTCGGCCTTTTTTGAAAAAGTGCCCAACTGTAACCCCACCTAATTTTCGCCCCTGAACTCAATGGAACCATCAAATCATTGAAAATCCAACTCTAAGACCCATTTAGACCCCTGACCGAAATATATGAGCTCTTCGGAGAAAATCGGGGTTTTACGATTTCGGCTCCGTAAACACGTTCCTTTCTACTCCTAACCACTTTATTGACTATTTCATTAAGTTACAACTACCATTTAGTATCAATTTGGGCAGCATAACCCCTAGAAAAACCCATTTCCAAGAATTAAAACCAATGGCAATCCGGCGAAATTTCACCGATTAAATTGCCCACAGCAGCCAGAATAGTCAATATACAAGAGTTTGGAAGTTACCTCAAGCTCCCAATAGATTTTCCTTGACTTGAATGAAAACCCTAGGTGTTTTAACACCAAAAGAGGAGCTTCCAAACCTTAAAGAACATAAAGGAGTAGCTTAGGATCGGAGTTATACGCGTTAGGAGCTAGATCGTCGGAGAAATCGGCTTACCTTGCGAGTTCTCTTCTCCTTTTCTCCCAAAACCCTCTCAACTCTTTTTCTTTACTTTGGCTGCAGAATGGCGTCGGGAATAGCTGATGAAGATGATGAATAAAAAGTGTTTTAACGTTAGGATGATGTCATGTTTTATTATGCTGATGTCATAAATCCCATTTTCGGATTTTATGACAGTTTTTCTGCCCAAACTTTAAAAAATCATAACTAATTCTAGAAAAATCAAAATGAGGTGATTCCAGAGCCAAATGAAAGATATTTAAGTCCTATTCATAGGAAAAATATTGGCCATTACTGAAAATCACCACAAAATTCCCAGACTTTCAATCTTTGCATACTGTTCCAGAAAATAATTAATTTCGCTGGGAAAACTTCAAAAATCCAAAACTCTTAGGTCACAAATCAAAATGATACAAATTATATGGTCATTTTGAAGCTTGACATGTGAAATATAATACTGGAAAATTTCAGAATTTTTAGACACCATTTGCCTATTTAAAACGTCCATACAAATTGGCTGCCCTGTACAGAGTTTCAATGGACAGAGTTTTCAACTTTTGCACAATTGTTCCCAATGGTTCCAACTTCACAATAAACACTCTCCCCACATGAATTTTCACAAGGAAGCCATTGGAATCATTAAAATATCCAAATTCCCATCACACATTCTCCAAAAGTGTTTATTCAACAATAATTACATCCACTTTTGAAGTCATTAGCCCTTAATCACTTTTTGGGATATTACATTTCTCCCCCCGTAAAATAAATTTCGTCCTCGAAATTTGTCACACAACTTGAGCCATAAACTCAGGATAACGTCTTCGCATATCCGCTTCCGCTTCCCAAGTTGCTTCCCTCTGAGTCATTCCCTTCCAGATCACCTTCACAAATGGAATGCTTCGGTGTCTGAGCCGTCGTTCTTCTCTATCAATGATCTGTTCTGGCTCTATCGCATATGTGAAGTTGTCTTGTAACTCAACTTCTTCATATTCAACAATATGAGATGGATCCGGTTGATACTTCTTCAGTTGGGAAATATGAAACACATCGTGGAGTCTACTCAAGTTTGGGGGTAGGGCTACTCGATAAGCAACAGGCCCAATCCTCTCAAGGATTTCAAAAGGACCTATATATCTCGGGCTCAGCTTCTTCCTCTTGATGGCTCGCCCAATGCCCGTAATTGGTGATACTCTCAGGAATATGTGATCACCAACCTCAAATTCTAGAGGCCTTCTCCTCTTGTCAGCGTAACTTTTCTGTCGACTCTGCGCTGCAAGGAGCCTCTTACGAATGATCCGAATCTGTGCTGAGGTTTGATCAACCAAATCTGGCCCATAAAGCTTCCTTTCGGATAATTCATTCCAGCATATAGGTGATTGACACCGTCTTCCATACAACGCTTCATACGGAGCCATTTGGATACTCGCATGATAGCTATTGTTGTAAGCGAACTCAGCCAGTGGAAGGAAACAATCCCAACTTCCTTTAAAGTCGAGAACACAAGCTCGCAACATATCTTCCAGCGTCTGAATTGTTCTCTCAGATTGTCCATCTGTTTGAGGATGATAAGCCGTACTGAATCTCAGTTGAGTACCTAAGGCTTCATGCAGTGCTTTCCAAAACTTCGAAGTAAATCGTGGATCTCGATCGGAAATGATATTCTTCGGTACACCATGGAGTTTCACAATTTCTCGGATATAAATCTCTGCTAGCTTATCCGGAGAGTAACCAGCATCGATTGGTATGAAGTGGGCTGACTTTGTTAACCGATCCACAATTACCCAGATCGCATCATAGTTTCTGATCCTGGGTAATCCCACCACCAAATCCATGGTCACGCTTTCCCATTTCCATTCTGGAATCTCAGGACTCTGAAGTAAACCAGGCGGTCTCTGGTGCTCGATCTTCACTTTCTGACAAGTGAGACACCTTGCAACATATTTGGTCACGTCACTCTTCAAACCCGGCCACCAATACACCGATTTCAGATTCTGATACATCTTGGTCATACCAGGATGAAGAGTATATCGGCTCTTGTGTGCCTCATCTAGAATCTTCTGCCTCAACTCTGCCTTAAGTGGAACGCAGACTCTTTTCTGGTAACGAACCAATCCACGAGGCGATATGTCGTAGCCTGAAACTTCTCCCTGTTCGATTCGAGTCAGATTGCGCTGTATCCAGTCATCTTGACTCTGAGCTTCTTCAATTTCCGCCCTTAGATCACTCTCCTCTTGAGAAACAGTGTAATTAGCACAAATGATCTGGTTTGTCAAATTTAAATCACGGAAATCTTCAATCAATTTCCTTTCTTGTATCATCATAGCTGCAACGAGCACAGTCTTTCGGCTAAGAGCATCAGCGACTACATTTGCCTTACCCGGGTGATATTTTATCTCCAGGTCGTAGTCCTTAAGCAATTCCATCCAGCGGCGCTGTCTCATATTCAGTTCTTTTTGATCATACAGATATTTGAGACTTTTGTGGTCGCAGTACAGTTCCACAGTCACACCATACAGGTAATGACGCCAAATCTTCAAAGCAAATACAATGGCTGCAAGCTCCAGATCATGAGTGGGATAGTTCAATTCATGAGGTCTGAGCTGTCGAGAGGCGTAGGCCACCACACGTCCCTGCTGCATAAGGACACACCCTAATCCCTGCCCACTGGCATCAGAATACACAACATATGTCACACTGGGATCGGGTAAAATCAATACAGGTGCCGACGTCAACCTCTCCTTCAGCTCCACAAAGCAGTTTTCACATTTCTCGTCCCACACAAACGGCTGATCTTTTCTCGTGAGCTTGGTCATCGGCAACGCAATACCGGAGAAATTTTGGATAAATCTCCGATAATAACCAGCAAGACCCAGAAAACTGCGTATTTCCACCACAGATTCTGGCCTCTTCCAGTTCAGTACTGCTTCCACTTTGCTGGGATCCACAGAGACCCCTTCTTGCGAGATAACATGGCCTAAGAATTTCACTTCTAATAGCCAAAACTCGCACTTGCTCAATTTAGCATATAATTGCTTCTCGCACAAGATATTCAATACGATTCTCAAATGATGCTCATGCTCATCCTTATTCTTGGAATATATCAAAATGTCATCGATAAACACAACAACAAACTGATCCAGATATTGCCGAAAGATACGGTTCATGTAATCCATGAAAACCGCAGGCGCATTGGTTAGCCCAAATGGCATCACCAAGAACTCATAATGACCATATCGGGTTCTGAAAGCAGTCTTTGGAATATCTTCTGCTTTCACTCGCAGCTGATGATACCCTGACCTTAGATCAATCTTTGAAAACACACACGAACCAGAGAGTTGATCTAATAGGTCATCAATTCGGGGAAGAGGGTACTTGTTTTTGATAGTAACTTTATTCAGCTCTCTGTAGTCGATACACAAGCGAAGACTCCCATCTTTCTTCTTTACAAACAACACTGGAGCTCCCCAAGGCGACACACTGGGTCTAATAAACCCTTTCTCAAGCAAATCTTCTATTTGTTTCTTTAACTCCGCCATTTCGTTTGGGGCCATGCGGTATGGGGCCTTGGATATAGAACCAGCTCCAGGTACAATGTCAATTGGGAACTGAACTTCCCTTTCTAGAGGTAATCCGCTCAGATCGTCCGGAAACACCTCAGGGAATTCATTTACCACGGGTATATTATTCAAGGTTTCGCCATTTTCCCCTTGCACAGAGAAAAACACTACATACCCCTGGCAACCCTTTTCAAGATACTTTTCAGCTTTGGCTGCCGAAAGAAAATTCATACTAGCATCCACATCTTCAACCCTCTGAGATACAGGATATACTATCCTCTTGTTTCCACAATCAAGCAATATATTATTTGCCATTAACCAATCAAAACCCAAAATGACTTCTAATTGACTAAGAGGCAAACATATCAAATCTACAATAGATTGATGCCCTTCCACAGTTATGACACAACTCAAACAAGCTTCTGTGGTCAAGGCCTTAATACCCATTGGAGTTGACACTACTAATTCAAATGGCAGTTTGTGCACATGCAATCCCAGGCGCTTCACGCAATCATAGGCAATGAAGGAGTGACTTGCACCCGAGTCAAATAAAACTTGCAACAGATGGCCATGAAGTAGAAGTTTACCTTGTATTAGCTCAGGAGATTTGCGGGCCTCCTCATGGGTCATAGTGAATACTCGGCCCTGTGTCCTCGGTCTCTGGTCTGGTCGTGGCTCTTTGCATTCAGCAGAAGTATGCCCCACACGCTTACAATTGAAGCATATTATTTTGCCATCACAAGTTTTGCCTTGATGTGGTTGGTTACACCGACAACAAATCCATGGTCCAGAATATGTTCTTTGCTGGTCACGGCTCCCAGACTGGTAGGGCTTCTTACCACTTCCAGACGAAGATCCTTGCCCCTTTCGCTTTTGTGAGGTAGCACCCTTATTAGGTTCATTGCGGTGGATAATAGCTCTGGCAGGATACAAATCTCTCAAGTTGTTCTCTGTAATCCTGCACTGTTCAACCGCCTTGTTGAACTTGGTAAATTGATGAGTAGCTAAGCGCTTCCTCAACTCTCGCCTCAGACCGCGAATGACCATATCAGAACTCCATTCTTCATCATCCTTGAACCGGAGATAGGAGGAGTATCAAGCCAATCGGACAAAACGGGACAAGTAATCATCGAAGCTTTCCGTGTCCCCTTGCCTGATATTCAGGAATTCTGTCTCCTTCTCGAGCCTCACTGATTTGGGAAAATACTTCTCGTTGAATTCTTGTTGAAACAATTCCCAAGTCAATGGCATCTTGTTGCTCTTCAAGGTTAGGGCGATATTCCGCCACCAACGGTCTGCATCCCCTTCGAGTTTGTAAACGGCCAGTCGTGGCTTCACCTCATCCGGACAATTAAGCACCTCAAATATTTTCTCCAGTCTGTTCATCCAATCTTCGGCTGCTTGAGGGTCAAACCTCCCTCTGAACGCAGGAGGCAGATGCTTGTAGAACCTGGTGACCCAAAACTGAAGGTCTCTTTCCTCTCTAAGCGGCATCCCATGTGATTCTTGATTTGGGACAATGTGAGGTGGGGACTCCAGGGGTCGTGCTGACCCTTCAGCAGTGTCCTCATGACGGGTTTCTCCTTGAGTTTCCTCCGGAGTGGACTGAACTGGACCTTCCTTGTTCTTCGCCTTCTCTGCTCTGAGCTCTTCTCTCAACTCAGTTATCATATCTCGCTGATCTCTGATTAGACCCATTATTTCCTGCATTGCATCCGGTGGGTTATTATTGACAATCTCCACCTCTGGGTCTACGCGCGGAATATTGGGGCGTCCTCTAGTTTTCTTCATTCTATAAACAACTTGCCCCATTAATTTAGCAGAGATAGTATGCACATATAGTCACAAAACTCATATATATATCCATGTCAATAAAACATACATGTGCATACACAACAATCATTCACAGATAATCTTCTATCCCTACTACTATCTAAGGGATCTATCCGAGCAACCTCTACCCTTGCCAGGAACTACAGCTCTGATACCAAAATGTAACACCCTGCCTTTAATCACGTAATTATAATTCGATAATGCACATTTAATTCGGATTAGAGACCATCAGATAACTTAAACTCATTTCAATCTCCTACTTTGTAGTAGGGTTTTCACAAAACATTCAAAATCTCTTCCTGTTCCTGGTCTCCATTTCAAAATTCGAATATAATTACCTGTGCAGTTTATCTACATTCATGTATAACAGAGTGTATAACCAAATCCCCGGCAACTCCCGGGTCCTATACATATATAATCTAGAGGTTACAAGTATCTACTAGGGGATTACACAACCAAAATCGAATGTAGTACTCCTGATTCAGGATATACAGTAATCCCGAGTTTAAAGTAGATAACCAACATCTCAAAAATCCTTAGTATCACTAAAGATCCTAAGTGCTTCGGGTTGGCCGCTTCTCCTTTGAGCCACATGCCCTGTCTGAAATGTTAGTCATAGGAAAGAATGAGATTCGAGCGAATCCCAGTAGTAACAAACCACTCACACAATGCATAACACAAAGCATGTATATAAATCACAACCAGCAACAGCAGCAGCAATCTCAAAGATACATGGTTTTCACCACAAACGACAGCACTCACGGCTGTATGCATAATACGACAGCTCTCGCTGTAATAATAATCATGACAGCTTACGCTGTAATCACAATAACGACAGCTTACGCTGTAAACGACAGCTTGCGCTGTAAACGACAGCTTGCGCTGTAAACGACAGCTATCACCAGCTGTAATCACAGCAGCATCAAAGAATCATCACATAACAATGATAACACACACATACAGAGCATTATACATAGTATAAGAGAGAGAAAGTCACTACCTGATCCTTTCCCGACGTTTCTTGGCACTGCGGGCTCCCGAGGGCGGCAAATATCGAATCCTACAATTCCAAATGCACCATTTAGACACTTCCATAGTGTTACTTGGGGTTATATGAGTCTATAATGAAAATTTACAAAACTACCCCCAGGGACCCGGCCCGGGCCCGCCGTACCCGGTCTGGTTGCACTTTTCCCGAAATTCTAATCTGGGCTATCCTAACATATTTCCGCCCAAGGAATCTATTTCCGTACTCAGAATTATCAAATTCAATGTCAAATTACGAAATTGCCCTTGGCAGCCCTACTTTTAGGGTTTTAGGGGTGTTTCCGTAATTATGCTTTCTCGGCCTTTTTTGAAAAAGTGCCCAACTGTAACCCCACCTAATTTTCGCCCCTGAACTCAATGGAACCATCAAATCATTGAAAATCCAACTCTAAGACCCATTTAGACCCCTGACCGAAATATATGAGCTCTTCGGAGAAAATCGGGGTTTTACGATTTCGGCTCCGTAAACACGTTCCTTTCTACTCCTAACCACTTTATTGACTATTTCATTAAGTTACAACTACCATTTAGTATCAATTTGGGCAGCATAACCCCTAGAAAAACCCATTTCCAAGAATTAAAACCAATGGCAATCCGGCGAAATTTCACCGATTAAATTGCCCACAGCAGCCAGAATAGTCAATATACAAGAGTTTGGAAGTTACCTCAAGCTCCCAATAGATTTTCCTTGACTTGAATGAAAACCCTAGGTGTTTTAACACCAAAAGAGGAGCTTCCAAACCTTAAAGAACATAAAGGAGTAGCTTAGGATCGGAGTTATACGCGTTAGGAGCTAGATCGTCGGAGAAATCGGCTTACCTTGCGAGTTCTCTTCTCCTTTTCTCCCAAAACCCTCTCAACTCTTTTTCTTTACTTTGGCTGCAGAATGGCGTCGGGAATAGCTGATGAAGATGATGAATAAAAAGTGTTTTAACATTAGGATGATGTCATGTTTTATTATGCTGATGTCATAAATCCCATTTTCGGATTTTATGACAGTTTTTCTGCCCAAACTTTAAAAAATCATAACTAATTCTAGAAAAATCAAAATGAGGTGATTCCAAAGCCAAATGAAAGATATTTAAGTCCTATTCATAGGAAAAATATTGGCCATTACTGAAAATCACCACAAAATTCCCAGACTTTCAATCTTTGCATACTGTTCCAGAAAATAATTAATTTCGCTGGGCAAACTTCAAAAATCCAAAACTCTTAGGTCACAAATCAAAATGATACAAATTATATGGTCATTTTGAAGCTTGACATGTGAACTTTAATACTGGAAAATTTCAGAATTTTTGGACACCATTTGCCTATTTAAAACGTCCATACAAATTGGCTGCCCTGTACAGAGTTTCAATGGACAGAGTTTTCAACTTTTGCACAATTGTTCCCAATGGTTCCAACTTCACAATAAACACTCTCCCCACATGAATTTTCACAAGGAAGCCATTGGAATCATTAAAATATCCAAATTCCCATCACACATTCTCCAAAAGTGTTTATTCAACAATAATTACATCCACTTTTGAAGTCATTAGCCCTTAATCACTTTTTGGGATATTACACTCTATATGTTGAAGAAGATGTCCAGCCAAAAGATCTCTGATCAAATCAAGGTCTTCACGTAGGTAGGCATCTTCATTATCAAAAATCTGAAAATTAGAAAGTAAGCTTTGATGAAATGAATCTCAAGCAAATGAATTAATTAGAATTTTGATTAGAACACCAAAAATATTATCATTTGAGAATGAAGAAGCGATTACCTTTTCAAAATCGCTAGTAATTCCACTTTGAGTTATGTTATACATATAAAGTATAACATAATATCCGCATTCAGTGTGGCCAGGTTGCCGAGGGCACTTTTAATCAAAGGGATGCAATTGGTTGTTAAAATCAATAAAGGTATGTCTAAAAGGACCGTCAATGAAACAATTAGGTAGGATCGAATGTACTTACTATGGGATAAAACCACTTTGGCTTTTTAACAACTGCACCCTCGCGTGACCCACCTAGGATTCTATATGTTTGACAAGCACTATCATGAAAAGCAAAATGAACAGAAATTAGAACCATTCATTTATTTTTGTTGTCAATGAAATACAAACAGAATAACTTACGTGTCGAAGACGGATTTTGTATCTCTGTCTGGCTTTTTACTCAAGGGATCAAACCAATAGACTATGTTGCGGCGGGGACATATAACACACAAAGTCCAGTGGTAACTTTAACAACATGTACACATTAAAATGAAGTTAGATGAGTGAGAAGACAATTATTTATTAAACTTCTTAAATTGACAAAATGTAAATACGAACCGTTGGACAATGGGTGCTAGATAACAACGAAGTTTGGTTTGTGCCATTTGGTAGCCGACATAGTGAGTCCTATACGCCACAGTACAAGTATCCCCTGTCATATTCGCAGGACATAAGAATCCATACCAATTACTTCTTTCCATGTTTGTGCAGAGATCGTGGAAGGTGCTATAATAGAATTAAAATAAGGAATCAATTCTTGAATGTATGAAAACAAAAAACCACTAAATGAATTCTATGGGAAAATTGAAAAAAAACTTACCGGACTGCAAATTTGACCCAGCCTGAATCTATCTCCTCCAACCTGATAAACTGCTTGAGATCTTTATTGTCAATCGTGTAGGGATACTCCTCTTGGCCCACAATCCCTGGAGGCATCTTCAAGTCAATCTGTTTAATGCGCATGTAGATCTGTTGCAGCCGTGCTAAGAAGGGCCATTTGCTCGCAGCTTCGTCATCCTTTTAGAACATCAAAAAACAAATTGTTATTAGGATGCCAACAGATTTTCAGTAACAGTAAGGTAATTCCTACCATTGGAGGTGTTGCGTCTGAACCAATAAGATTGCGAGGACAAAGGATGAAAGATCTTATCGCTTGACCTAACGTGCCAACCTCTGGATCAGGAACAGGGATGGCTGTACCTTCTTCCCCTTTTCTAACACTCGTCACATTTACCCTACGAAAATCCTCCGGAATTTGCTGATTATGGTGGGTGGTAGCATATGTGTGAACGAGAGCATTAGCAACAACACGCAACAGTGGATCATCCAAATAGAGGGTGCAAGGGTCTCCCGACACTGGAGTGGGAGAAGGGTCGCCAAGTGGTCCCGACACTGGAGTGGGAGAAGGGGCGCCAAGTGGTTGCTCCAGAGGGTTGTAACTTCCTCTGGTGCTATTGAAGGCCGGGGATTCCTGAGTTCTATGCTCGTCCCTTGCCCTTTGTGCTTCAAACATCTTTGCCATTTCAAGTTGAAGCTCTGGCAACAGCTCTTGTCAGAGCTTGTCGTAAAGGTTGGCCTCGATCTCTCGTTCGAGCTCCTCTCGAATCTTGGCCACAACGTCCTTACTAGGTCCAGCTTGTGACGAATAACGTGGCTCTCGTCCAAAATACCTCACGGCACTAACTCCCCGTGTCTCTCCTCGAACACGACCAAGGTCATCTGCCTTCCCAATAGCCGTTGACAAGATGTCCATCCGTCTACTTGGATTGAATGAACCTTGGCTACTCTGCTCGTCCAGGTCATCCTGTAGCATGCAGTTTATCGTAAATGTATCGAAACCACTCGCAACATGTAAAAAATTAGGTACTTATGGTATAACTACTTACAATCCTCGTAGCAACCTCAGCAACAGTCGGATTTATGTACTTCCCAGCCTTAATCCTCCCTGCTTTCCATTTTTTGTGACGTGGAGGAGGTGCCGGTGGCTGGATAACAACGCTAGGATCAGATTCCGCTGCTTCCTTCATTTTTTGTAACTCTTCTGCCATCATTTGCCGCTCAAGCTTCCGATATCCACCGCGAGACATGAAATGTTGATATTTATTTTCTTCTTGCCTCTGGGCATTTGCTGCACTTAATTTCTATGAATGAAAAACAACAAAAAATGAATCAACGATATAAAGTATATGAAAATTACAAGTTCTATATCATGATGACAGAAATCTTACCAAAAACTCAGGATCTGCTCGTGATGCCACAAACAACCTCCAGTCCTCTGGAGACAAATACATATACGTTGCACATGGATCCTTACCCCTAAGGGCCCCTCGAATGTAATGCGCTGTTAGCTTGTTCTTGAAACCTTTCCAACGTACATGAACCTCATCCATCCAGTGCCTATACATCTCCGTGGTGTCTGGGACATCGTATGTTTGCTGCAAGGTAAAACATAAGATTATTATATTTCAAACAATAAGAACAAAGCTACAATGCATCAAAACTTAGCTTACATACCAAAAGTTGTTGCCAAATCATGTTTTTCGTTTTTGGGGGAACCAATCTCCAATTATCGTAGGTAATGCGCACTTTGGTTCGAGCCAAAAGTCCTATGTAGCTAATGAAGTGGTCTTCCTCAGGACCAACTGGATTCAGATTGTCATCAAAGTCTATATGCAGCCTCTCCTGTTGATGTTCATGACGTGCAACCAATGCTCCCATCTTTGTACAGCCTCTAACCCTCCTTCTTGCAGGGGTTCAACTCTAGGCCTTTCGTCATTGCTAGAGCTTTCGTCACCTCTACGCCTCTCGTCATCACTAGAGTTGTCCATATTCCTGTTAACACACAAAAAGTGACATCAGAAACGTAAATAAATTGCAATGAAAATGAAATATACTAAGCGGGAAGTTAAACAGAAAAAACACAGTTCTCGTTTATAAATTAAGGTCTTACTCTATATTGTTTCCCATAGTCCTTCACCATGGTCATTTCTTACAGCATACTCGTCATCATCTACCAATTCTACTTCATTTGTTCGAGGTGTAGTTGTTGTGAAAGGTGGTGTGTCATCAAGGTTGAAGGTCGGATCACCATACTTCTGGTTTTTACTTTTAAGGACAATGGACATGTTTTTGCTGGCAGGATCGGTGACATAAAACACTTGTTTCGCCTGGCTTGCTAAAATGAAGGGCTCGTCTCTATAGCCAACTCTTCGAAGATCGACTGAGACAAATCCAAATTGTTTATCTATTACCACGGCATTGTTGCTAACCCACTTACATTTAAATAAAGCAACTTTGAACTTGTTGTACGTCATCTCCCATATTTCTTCTATAACTCCATAATAGGCCATAGACGCTAATATGGGGTTTTTGTCTCTTGAACTGGAAAAGTGCATAGATTCAGCTTCTACCATGACCCCACTATTTTGTATAGTACTTTTGTCATCTTGCTCTTTGGTATAGAAAGAATAGCCATTTATATCATAACCGGTCCAAGTAATGACCTGAAACGAAGGCCCCCAAGCTAGCCACTCGATTGTCTCAGACACACCGATCTCGTGCAAAACCTTTTCCTCGAACCACTGCATGAATGTCTTGTTTTGTCAATAGCAATCTGCATGTCATTCTTCCTTGGATTCTTGTTCTTCAAAGTGTTTCTGTGTTCATTTATGTAAGGTTGAACTTCTTCCGTATTATTCAGGATATACAAGTGGGCTTGCAACACCTCTTCACGAGGAACATTCTTCACTTTCAATCCTCGTGTTCCCTTGCTTCTCCCTTCTTCATGCCAAAATTGTTCCTTCTTCCCTGACATATAATCTTTGCAAAACTCCATAGCCTCCTCAACTACATATCTTTCTACTATTGAGGCTTCTAGTTGATAAGGATTTTTAGAATACCCTTTTAAGATCTTCATGTATCGCTCGAAAGGGTACATCCACCTCAGGTAAACTGGACCGCATAGCCTTACCTCCCTCACCAAATGAACTACCAAATGCACCATTATATCAAAAAATAAAGGTGGAAAGTGCATCTCTAGTTGTGACAAAATAATGTAACCCTCATTTTCTAGTTCATCCAACTTTTCAATGTCAATGACTTTGTTACAGATAGCATTGAAGAAAACGCACAATCTTGTCACTGTGTTTCATACTTCATCTTTCATTATGCCTCTAATAGCTACTGGTAATAGTTGTTGCATCAACACATGATAATCATGGGACTTCATTCCCACTAACTTCAAATCGTCCATTGAGACACATCTTCTCACATTCGAGGAATACCCTTGCGGCACCTTCATTTCATGCAAACACCCACACAAACTTCTTTTCTCTACTTTTGATAGTGTATGCGCTGCTGGCTCCATGTATACCCTCCTACCATCATCTCTTAGTTGTGGATGTAACCGTTCTCTTATTCCCATATCGACAAGGTCTAATCTCGCATTAATCCCGTCCTTAGTCTTCCCTGGTATGTGCAAAAGCGTACTGATAAGGCTATCACAAACATTCTTCTCCACATGCATCACATCAATACTGTGTCTCACGTCAAGCAAATGCCAATATGGAAGATCAAAGAAAATGGATCTCTTCTTCCATATGTTCTTCTCAGCTGCAACCCTCTGATTCTTACCAAAAGTGACATGGATATGTTCCACTCGACTGTAGACTTCCTCTCCGGTTAGTGACTTTGGAGCCATTCCATGCTCCGGTAAGCCGTTAAACCGCTTTCTTAGCCTACGATACGGGTGGAACTGATGAAGAAACCTCCTGTGGCCAAGGTAGACAGTTTTTCTTCCATGCTTTAGTTGTTGGAAGTGTGTGTCTGCTTCACATATTGGGCATGGTTTGTGACCCTTCACCTGTACCCTGACAAGTTTCCGTACGCAGGGAAGTCATTTATCATTGTGAAAATCATTGAACGTAGCTTGAAAGACTCCTTCTTATAAGCATCAAACATATCTATGCCTTCCTCCCACAACTTCTTCAAGTCCTCAATCAAAGGCGCCAAATAGACATCAATATCGTTCCCTGGCTGTTTTGGTCCAGAAATCATCATAGATAGCATCATATACTTACGTTTCATACATAGCCAGGGAGACAAGTTGTATATTACAAGGAGAACCGGCCACGCACTATGTGTGCTAGTAAGAGTTCTATACGGATTGATGCCGTCTGTACAAAGCCCAAGCCGTAGGTTTCTCGGCTCGCTGCCAAATTGAGGGAAGATTTCATCTATTTTTTTCCATTGTGGAGAGTTAGCTGGGTGCCGAAGATATTTCCCATCAGATATTCTCTCATCAGAGTGCCATCTCAACTTCTTCGCTTTTGTTGCACTCACAAACAAACGTTTAAAACGTGGTATTATTGGAAGATACCACATAACCTTTAAAGGTTGCCTTTTACTTGTCACATCACCACAACCACAATCTTTTTTCACTTTGTATCGTGCAGTTTTACACTTAGGACACTCACTAAGACCTCCGTACTCATTTCTGTACAATACACAGTCATTAGGGCAAGCATGTATCTTCTTATACTCCATACCCATTGTAGACAGGATTTTCTTGGCCTCATACATACGATTTGGAAGTACATTATCCTCCGGAAACATATCACACAATAGTTCAAGTAGCAATGTGAAACTACTATCGGTCCACCCACAAGTTGCCTTTAAGTTAACCAAATGTAATGTTCCTGTCAGCCACGTGTACTTACTACCACTGTACAATGGTGTCTCTGCATCACTCCGCAGGCTGTCATACTCTTGCGACTGCGCAAAGGATTCTGCCTCAACATCGTTAATCATTCTCTCCATTCTATCTTCATCTATGACATCCACAGCTTCCTTCTTGTGTGACGGACAATCAGTTACTTCCTCACCATGCCATATCCACCTTGTGTATCGCAGATTTATTCCATCACAAAGTAGGTGATCCTTTATGACATCAACATCCCATCTACTCTCATTCAAACAATTGACACAAGGACAAAAATACTTCCCATTTCTTGCAGGAGCATTCTTTTTAGCGAATTCAATAAATTCGTCCACCCCTTTCTCATATTCTTCACTAGTTCTCAAAGCATTCATCCAACTATGATCCATTTTGTTACCACCTAAGGCATTACCAATAACATTCACACGTTTAGTACAATTCTCAACGACATATGATGGGATTGCCTAATTAAGTTATCAACCCAATTTAGGATTTTAAAATATGGGCTTAATAACTTTATTGCCCCCTCCTAGCCTCATCTCTCCTATTAAAAGGGTTTCAGTGCTATGTAACTTATTTTTTTAATAAGTATATGTATATAAAATTAATGTATAATAAAATAAATACAATAAGATTAAATTAAAGAATTTTTTTGAGGTTTGGAAGAATTAAAAACAAAACGAGTTTCATATTAACAAAACAATTTTAAGTTGAGTTCTTCCAAAAATAAAATTGTTTTATTGAAAATATTTAGATAAAAATCATTTAATGAATATTGGGGTTATCGTTTTCTTTTTAAGTTTTGGCTTGAATTATTCTTCATAATTCAAGAATTTGGAATTAACAAAACAATTGTGTGTAATTAATACAAGAATTTCTTTAATTTAAATAAATCATATTTTATTTTATTATATATACTAATTAATGGTGCAGGAACAAGACCAATGAAATGGGGTGGTGCCACTACGTGTGTATGGATAAATCTCCATATTGCCTTATAAAAGCTAGATTTCCCTAAAACTGAATAACAGGGATCTATTATACTTTTAGAAAAGCCGTAGAAACGGCTTTGTATTAACAGGGTTAACATATTGAGCTTATTATGAGGTTTCAAATTAAACGGGGTTAAAGATAACAAATGGTTTTGCCAAATTCATGGTAGGATTTTAATGAGAGGTTTTAACGGTTTCATGAACAACTATGAATTGTATTGGTTTCATGTGGCATACACTAATCAATGATTGGAAGAAACTTTTATGACCCACTTTCATTATGTTACACTTGAACAAATAAATAAATAAAAGTTCAAAAACTTTGTCTTAAAATTTAATACTCTTCTAATCGTTCTTATAAGTCACTTTTAACATGATCCACAATAGTCAAAGAAATCTTTAAATCTCATTAACTCTACCTTTAAATTTAAAACCTTTCTAACTACATCCCTATTTAATATAATATTTTATCTTATAAGAACAAAGTTTACTCAATAATTAACGAGAGGCAAATTGAAACAAAGGAGTAATTAACTTTTAAACTTTACTCATATTTAACACAATGGAACGGGTGAGAACTAAGAAGACTTGTTTCTATTATAGATCAGGCTATAAGCAATATATAATAAGTCTTCTTAATAGATAAGCAATATAAGCAATATATAATAAGCACAATCTGAACCATTTAATTTATATTTCAAAAACAAAATAAACCATTCTGTTAAAAAAAACGAAGAAAATAAACCAACCTGATCAGGGCGCCCACTAGCTAGTATGTTTGAGAGGTAGAGAAGACTTGGAGCTCCACGGTGGTGTGCACAACAATGGAAGGACGAAGGTGGAGGAGAGAGCAAAAATCTACCCACTGTAGAGGAGGTGAGGTTGCAGCAGACACAGTTGCAGCCGTTGAAGAAACAAAGAGGAAGAAGAAGAACGGAGGAGGGAGGAGTTCAACAAGCTAGGGCCGACGGTGGAGCTTGAACAAGGGAGGAGGGAGGAGTTGAAGAAAAAAAAACAGAGGAGAGGGCCAACGGTGTGGGTGGGGAGAGGAGGAAGAAGAGTAAAGTTGTTGTTGAGAGGATGTGAGGAGAGGGTGTATCAGATGAGAAGACCGCATGTCAGACAAGTGTCTGACATGCGGGTAGGGGACGCCTTTAGGCGTCCCAAATGGCCATTTGGGACGCCTAAAGTCCTGGTTTAGGCGTCCCAAATAGATTTGGGACGCCTAAAGTCATCTCCAGGCGCTAAAAAAAATTTATGAAATTTATATTTCGCGCCAGGAAGCACTTTAGACATCCCAAATTCAAATTTGGGACGCCTAAAGGTTCCCCTATATATATATAATTATGAAAATGCCACCGCCTCCCTTTTTAACCACCCAATTTTCAATTTGGGACGTCTTTGGGGGTGGTTATATCTCAATTCTGTAGTAGTGGTACCACGATCTATTAGTGGGAACATCAGTCTTGAATAGATTTGTATTTGTCAACCCACACCACTTTTTCTAGTAAAGGGGGAGTGATTTGGAAGGACAATCTAACAATCTTAAGGACATCTTCATGCAGAGAGCAACCCCAAATATATTCTTTATTTTTCCATACAATCCGGGGTAAGTTACTTGTGACAATATTTTAATAACGCTTTTTTTATTCTTTCACTTTTACCATAACATTATTGTTGAAGTAAAATTTTCAAAATATTTTAGGTTACATTGGATTTTGCTTGTTATCCATCCTGGATTCACTAAAGGCCTACGTATTTACTATGTGGATCCTCTAGTGGCTAGTTATCTAGAGAACTGGCCTCATATGATGTTTATAATCAATTAGTAAGAGTATGGGTGTGTGTGTGTGTGTAAATATTTGCATGTGTGATTATTAAATAGCCAAAATTAATCAGTCACTACTTGTTTTTGTAAGTGTATTGACCGCTTATCCAAGCAACGTTAGATTGAGCTATTCTACACATAGAGACCCAGTCAAAGCCTATATCTGGAGGAAGATTGTGGTGCTTATATATGAATTTACTCAAATTTTTCATTCAAAATTTTTTCTTCAAAAATTGACTTTACTATTCTTTGTATTGTTACAGTGCCCATTCCAACCAAACGACAATGATTGTGATTATTACATAATGAAATTTATGAAAGATGTTATTACTCATCATTATCTAAATTATATCCCTATAAAAGTAAGTTCAATTCTTTGACTTACAGTTCATACTGTGTATTAAATTAATTGACAAGTGTCTAAGATGATTGATTTTAATTTGTTCTGTGCAATTTTTGTTAGTATTATGAAGATCAACGTTTTGACCAATTGACTGACCAACAAGTGGATGAAGTCATTAAAAAATGGTGTGAATATATAGTTAGGCAATTAGCTACGTACATAGGTTACATTGTTTCTTGTCTATTATTTTATGTGTGTTGTTTATTCTATAAATCAGTTGTACATTACAATTTGTTAATACATTTTAATTCCATACATACAAAATTAATGCTCATCTTATAAATTAGTTATGTGTTGTTTCATTTTCTTTTGCTTCATTTATTTTATTTTGTTTAGCCTTTTTTTCCTCTGGATTTGAATTGCTATGGATTTGATGAATTTGAGTTCAGGAAAATTGAATAATTATGTAAAATAACATTTATAAAAAATTCTAAACCTCCTATGGCGCTTCTATAAGAAATGCCCTAGGAGTATATAACTCCTATGGCATTTTATGCATGAGTGCCGGAGGATGGGGGGCCTCCTACGGCGTTCCATCATAAAGCACCAGAGGAGCCTCCAATGGCACTTTATGTTGGAGCACCATTGGAGGCCTAATAGCCTCCTCCTGTGCTCCATAATGGATTGCCATAGGAGGACTCCTCTGGCGCTCCAATTTAAAGCACAGTAAGAGCTCCTACAATGCTTCACTATAAAATGCTGGAAGAAGCAATTCAATTTAAATAAAATAAATTTGTAAGCTACAACGCTTTTAAAAATTCAATTAGTGCTGTAGCTTGCTTTTATGGCTTTCAAATCTATGGCAGTTGGTAAGTGCCGTAGTATTTATAAACAAAAGCGTTGTTTATTAACTTGTTTGTAGTAGTGAAAATCCATGTGTTCTTCCCTTCAACCTCTTGGAAATCTCTTTTACTCTCTATGCTTTCTCAAAACACGCATGTAGCAACCACAAAATCAAGAGCAAGAAGGGAAAAGGAGGGATGATTTTGAGAGTGCTAGAGAGAGAAATACAGGTAAAGCCATATACCTTGATTTTCTTGTTGGAATCAAGGTATTGCTGTTATGGATGATTTGTGGCTTTGTATTGGCTTGATTTTGTAATTTGGAATGCCTAACCCTAAGGGGAGGTATTGCCCGAATTTATATTAATCATGATTAAGAGGTGTTTAAGTGGTTAAACAAGTGGTTTTTGATGAAAAGAAGGTGTATTATGGAATGAATTCAAGAAAGCTCATTTTTCCCAAAATTTGTAAGTTTGGCTAGGGGTATTGCTAGGAGTTTGGGTTGGAATTTCATGAATTTGATGATTCCATTGTGTTTAGAATGGAAAATTGTATAGGAAATATGTGAAATATGAAGTGCGAAGGCTTTAGGGTGTAAAATGACAATTTTACCCCTAAAACCTAACATTATGGTTGACAAGGGTAATTCTATAATTTAAGCATGAATTTGTCAATATATGAGGGCAAAAATGGATTCTACACCCGTAATTGTATTCAAGAAGGCCAGGTAATAATCATTGGTAAAGTACAGTTAGACCGAGTATAAAAAGGGCTTAGACCGGGTCCCCCAGGGGTATATATTTTGGTCAATATGTGTTTTTTAGTATAAATAACTGTCATACCCTTATCTTATTTCCACATTTTTCAGAGTTCTTACTTGTAGTTTGGTGGGCACATAGAAATATCATAAAATAACTGATAATAAGTACTTGATTAAAAAATGTTCCTATATGGATTATACATAATAATTACAAATAATGCAACCGTACCGACTACTAGGGTGTCTAAACCCATTATAATGAAACACATACATCTTCTCGTCTTCATTCCACCTCTGCATTCTTCTCATGCAATTCTTCTTTGCTCTTAGCATACCTTTTGTTTTCACCTGGATAAATGGTTGGTTGGGGAGGGTGAGATTCTGGGGAATCTTAGTAGCAAACAATACTAACAATGCATACAAGATGAATGCTAGTGGATGATATGCTTACCTTACATATTCTCATGTTCACATAATGTCATTTCTGCATGCTCAATGTTTCATTCAACATATATATGGCCATAGTATGAACAGAAACAAAGATTCTTTCATACATACATACATACATACTTCACGTAATCAAGCAAATCAATACTGCAAATCAATACACATCAAATACATATAAGTAAGTAAGTTCACTACCTCTTGAATTGAGTCCTACTCTTATACCTTTTCTCAAACCATTGAGGATACTTCTTCTTGGCCACCTTATGACCCTAGATAGATAATCATATCATTAGAACCATGATAAATAAGTGTCCAATAGGACTACATGGTCCTTTAGGACATGTCTGTTATATTTGGCACAATATTTATGATAATCCAACTTAACTACCATAAATTTATAGGTGTTCCAATCTGTCAGTTTTGTTGACCAAACTTTGAAAATTAATAATTAATTCTACAAAAATACAAACGGATTGGTTCCAGGTTGTATACAAAAGATCCTTAAGTCCTTTGTCAATGAAAAAGATCACAAAGCGCTAATCACAACTATATATTTCCCACAAATTAGTCAAACTCGGACTGTTAGAGATTTCATTCCAAAAGCAAGGTCAAACTTTGAAAAATCATAACTTTCAATTCATTAGTCCAAATGGACTATATTACCTATCAAATTAAAGGCCATGATATCTACTTTAATCCTATAGATGTTCATAGAATTTGAATAAAGTTTGCCTAATAAAAAACTCATTGCAAGTTCTCAGCCTCCAAAAAACTAATTCATATATATTTAAACACAAATTTCTAAAGTCATCATAAATGATCATAAAACCTCTTTTAACATAATAACTATCATCATATGAGAATCAAACCGTCAAAGACTCCCTTTAGCCAAAATTTAAGGTTTGAATATCTCAAGAAATACTCAATAAAATCACAAAATATTTGGTTCAAATCAGAGCTTATACTTACTAGAACTTGAATATGTGATCTATTCTTGATTCCAGCAACACCTCCTCAAGTAGATAGAATCAATCCTAAGGGCCAATCATTGCACTTTGAACATTATTATTTTAATGAAATTTCTCTATTCTGTTATCATATTATTTGTATGTTAACTGTGATAATTGTTTCCTTGGACAATTTATGAAGATTGTCCTAAAATGTCCCTGGTCAGTCATCTATGCGGGAGCATAGATGAAACAAGACCCGTTTGACTTTGATAAGATATGGAGATACGAATCAAAGTCTTAGGTACTTGTAAGAGTACAAGGTATTGGATTGACCCACTATGAGAAAGCTACATGGATCAATTCATAAGCTTTTCTCATGTATAACCATGTCACAATGCCCTTAGACCTGAGGTCATCATGGATTCCTACATGAGAGTTGCTAAGCTTTGAACTAGTCAAAAGTCACTTTTGACCAGGTGATGATAAAGGCTACGATCGGGCTTGGTGGTTTTTCATGCAGAGGAATATGAATGATTAAGATGGAATTTGTCCCTCACATTAGTAGAGAGATATTACTTGGCCCCTCGATGAGTAAGTCTGAGAAATGTATGACCATACTACAATGGAAAGGAGTTTCCATTTCTATTATTAGGCTACTCAGGAATCGAGAAAGTAATGGTCAGGAACAAGAGGATGACATTATCCATGCCTTATCCTTGATTGATGTATCGTGTGACAAAAGGGACGTGACATGGTTGTATGATAGGTTGCATTGTGATAATGATTTTCATATGAATTAGGTAGTCGTAATGTCTTGCTAGAGGTCGCTTGCGACTTTTGGGTTAGTACAGTTATTGGCCCACTGCCAATTTCATATGGGCCTATAGGGTTGGACACAAGAATGGCCCAACACGAGATAATATTTAATTTATGGTGGATGAATTTGTTAGAGCAAGCGTTTCACCCAAGATGGGGGGTGAATTGGGTGATACTAAAATTTCGTTGCAAATAAAAACTTGACAGTGAATATAAAGCAATAAAGAGTAAGGAGAAATATCACCGAAGTGTACACCGAGAGTTATATGGTTCGGCCACAACCACTTTGACCTACGTCCAGTCCTCAGAGCTTCTCTAAGAGTTTCACTATAACTTCCAAGATTTAGTGGGTTCTTGGCACCTCAGTACAAGCAAGTTCCTTCGCCTGGACACTCGCTCCCCCTTACAAGTTGTAATCCAATCCCAACTCAAGGTTCCACAACCTTAAGTTACCTCAATAAAAAATATTGAGTTTGAATGAAATATCTCTCTCAGAGAGTGAATAAGAATCACTGAAGCATAGAATTACAAGTATAATGTAAAACAGAGTAATGAACTTAATAATGCATTTGTGAGTGTGTTCTTGTTGTCTTTCTCTGTTTGGCTGTTCCCATATGTATAGATGCGTTGATAATCATTGTTAGAACATATTTCTTCATGCCCATTAGAGTGTGCGCAGCTACTGTTGACTTTTCCAGTATTTGAAAAAAATCCGTTTACGGTAGGTGGTGGTAGGTGGCATTTGAACGTTGCATTTGACTTTCCTTATTTGGTAAGATCTCTTCATTGTTTATCTGTGGATATGCTAATAATACTAATACAATGAAAGTTTAATCATATAGGAAACAAATCAATGAACGTTAGAATGATTTCTAAATTTCTGGACTTGCATACTCGAGTACATACTCGAGTATCATCGGGAAAACTTTGATAAACTGCAAGTCAATAAGCAAACATACCATTACTCGGGTAGTGCATGAAGTAAACAAAATTTCAAACCTTTGGAAATACCTGTTTACTCAGGTACTTACTCGAGTATGGCACACTTTACTACACAAGTTACTCTAGTAGCAACTCAAGTAAACCCTCAAATAAACTTTAGGTTACTCGATGCTTCACTCCAGTAATGTTAGCAGGATTTCAAGGCCGAGGGCACTTCAAGTTTGATTACCTTGTTACTCGAGTACTTACTCGAGTAAACATAAATTTTCTGCATAGTTTACTCGGGTAATGACTTGAAGTTCTCTTCCAACTAACTATGCATCCTTGAGGAGGTAGAAGAGATATTTTATAAGCATATTTCAGCCCATTTTGGCTCTAATATTAAGCCAACAACTGAAATAAGATAGAGAAAGTGAGAGAGAGAGATACATGAAAATGAGGAGCGAGAAGAGAAGAGAGAGCTCAAGTCATCACCTAGCCAAAACAAGGTAGGTTCAAGGTGATTTCTCACTTGTTCATGCCTTGAAAATTCATGACAACTTTCACTATTCCTTCTTAAAATACTCTTATAGCAAGCAAAATCAAGAGGAAAGAAAGAAGGAGGTGCCACGGTTTTTAGAGAGAAGAAGGAGAAATCAAAGGTAAATCATAAACCTTATTTCTCTTGTTGATTCAAGGTGATTATTGATGTTGTTGTTGGTTTGGTCGTTTGTTTTGCTTCGTTTATGATTTTGGGAAGCTCAAACCCTAAGGGGAGGTGTTGCCCGAATTATGATTTATCAAGTTCTATAGGTGTTTAAGTGATTTAAACAAGTGATTAGAGGTGGAAAGAAGGTGATTAATGAAATGGAATCATGAAACATCAATATTTCCAATTTTTCAAGATTTTCGTCCAGACTAGTTTTAGGTGTGTTTGAGCTGGAATTTGGTTAATTTGATGATTCCATTGGATTTTAAATAGAAAATTGTGTGGAAATATGGGTGTTCATGATTTTTGAAAATTTGTATGCAAATTTGGAATTTATTGAAGTTCAAAGTAAATGATGTTTGATTATTTCACTAGAGGCAGTGTTATTTTCCAATGCAATTTGTTAGTCAAACCTAGTCCAAATATTATAAAATTTGGTCAGGTTAAAGAAAAGTTGTAGAGTAATTTGATAGGTAGACCATGATTTTTGGACAAGTACATTAAAAGATATGGATTTTCAAAATTGTGCCCTATTTCTTGAACCACATCAGAAATAGGACAAGTTTGATGAATTTATGGGAATAAGGTAATTGTAGTGGTCATATTTAAGTATTTTTATATGAAAGTACATTTAAAAAGCTTCACATAGGATTTGGAATCAGTCAATTTGGAATTTCCAAAAATTAATTATGATTTTCCAAAGTCGACTGAAAATCTACTAGTTTTTTGAAAAACAGTGAAACAGCACTGTGTAGAGTTGTACTGTGTAAAAATTGTTGAAACTGTGATGGATAACCAAAAAATAGTGATTAAAGGCAATAATAGTTAAAGTAATAACCATTTACTTGTAACTCTAATTTTATAGCAATTTACAATAGCCCGAGCCAGATCGTAGGTATTAAACAGACAAGTAGATTAGGAAAGGGCAATTCCAGGTAGTAACTCTACTTTCATGCACTACGTAATTATTGTATTTTTGTGTATGCCATCTTCTGTAGCATGAGCATAGTGTCTTGGACACGCAATATTAGCTTAGTTCTGGTCTGGGGCCCAACGATGGTGCAGAGTTAAGCCAGGGTTGTAAACAATCATTTGGCCTTAAATAGCATGCACACAACATTCTATCACTTTGCATAACATGGTGCATGACATATTTATTTTCACATCATATATGTTACTACTGAGATTCTTTGTATCTCATCCTTTCCATAAATGTAAAAAGATTTCAGCAGCAGATAAAGGCTCAAAGGATAGAATCATAATTACCAGCAACAGAAGGTTCAGAATGAGCACTAAGAGGAGATGTTGGTTATCTGAAGACCTTTTATTATTTTAAGGTCTGTAATTATTATGTACGAACTGTTAGAAATTGTGCCCTAGGGGCCAATCATTATACTTTAAACATTATTATTTAATGAATTTCTCCATTATGTTATCATATTATTTGCATGTTAACTATGATAATTGTATCCTTGGATAAATCATAAAGATTGTCCAAAATGTCCCTGGTCGGTCATCTATGCGGGAGCAAAGATGAAGTAAGATCTGTATGACTTTGATAAGATATGGAGATAAAAATCAAAGTCTTAGACACTTGTAAGAGTACAAGGTATTGGACTAACCTACTATGAGAAAGCTGCATGGATCAAGTCATAAGCTTTTCTCATGTACAACCACATCACAATGCCCTTTGACCCAAGGTCATCATGGATTCCTATATGAGAGTTGCTAAGCTTTGAACTAGTCAAAAGTCACCTTTGACAAGGTGATGATAAAGGCTACGATCTGGCTTGATGGTTTTTCATGCAGAGCAATATGAATGATCTAGATGGAATTTGTACCTCATATTAGTAGAGAGATATTACTAGGCCCCTCGATATGAGTTAGAGAAATGTATAGCCATACTACGATGGAAAGGAATTTCCATTTCTATTGTCAGACTACTCAGGAATCGAGAAACTAATGGTTAGAAATAAGAGGACGACATTATCCATGCCTCATCCTTGACTGATATATTGTATGACAAAAGGGATGCGACATAGTTGTGTGACTGGTTGTATCGTTTTAACAATCCTCATATGAATTAGGTAGTTATAATGTCTTACTAGAGGCCGCTTGCGACTTGTGAGATAGTACAGTTATTGGTCCACTGCCAACTTCGTACGGGCCTATAGGGTCACACACAAGAATGGCCCAACACTAGCTATAATGTCCAGGTTCATTGATTTTAAGATGTGTATAAGATTCAATAAATACAATTTTAATCTAAGGTGGATGAATTATATATATATATATGTATGTATGTATTTGATATAAAATTCGTGAAAAGAAAATTAATAATATTATATATATATGTGTATATATATTATATGAAATTATTATATTGTGTTAGTTTTAAATTTAAATTTATTAAGATAAATTAAATTTAATAACTAACATGATAGAGATATAGTATCTCATATTTAATTTATGAAGATAAAATAAATCTACTAGCTCTTTATTTGGATTAAATAAATAGGTTAAATTAAAACTGTTGGACAGATTTAATTTAAATTGAATTTATTAATTAGCTTCTCAAGATAATTAAGGGTTAATTGATTTCAAAATTAATCAAGTTAATTTTGAAAATCGAACATAGCCCTCATGGGTTATAAGAATGATGGAGCAAAAAAACTCATACACGGATGAGAAACTGAGAAGCCATAAGGAAACCCTATAGAGGCGGGAGACATTAAAGGTGCTAGGTCGTAGTTCGTGTTGGAGTAACATTCGTGTGGATACCAGTAGAGGGAGTCGATCGAATGTGTTGGTTCCTAGAGATCGAATACCTTAAATTCGAAATGGTGCAATTCTTCCTAACTTTGTTTAAATGCCATTCATAGATCTTTGATTAAGATTGGTGATAATTTTAAACTTCCGCTACACCTGCCAATCCTAATGTGGCATCAGTGCCAGGTCAATTGTACGTTTAAATTGAGTTTATGTTCTTATACAAGTGATATATATAGGATATGTATGTATGTTTATAAGAAATGTTTGAATATGCATCTCATTTAGCTAATATGAAAAGGAATTTTTTTGAAAGATTTGATCTTGAAATTGGTTTTCTGAATTTCATTTTCAAATTAATATGTTTTACGTTAATTGTGTGTTTTTGGATAGTGTTGTATGTATAGTGCGACCTAGTGAAATTGTTTTGACTATATGTGATTTGTTTATGTTTCAATTTCACCACTAGTATCGCGATTTCAGTTCTAGATTGGATTCAAACTATAATTCATCGTTATGGTTTTGAATTGGTTAAAGGTTGTGGCTGGTTGAACTGGGTCAAGTTCAGATCTCTATTCGGGTCTTAGGGATCCGAAACTGTGGGGAAGACAATGCCATTTTTGGAACTGGGTTGAAATCCTTTTGAACTAGACTGAAACATAACTACCTGTTTATAGCGCAGTATAAGCTAATCACGACATTTATTGCTTTTCATATTATATGAACTCGTGTTGTGGTTTATTCTTCATACTCGTTTGGGAATGGTGAACAACATGGCTTTAGATTTTTACAAAGGGTTGTAAAATTTAAATACGGCCTACATGTCATGCCTTTTGCTAAATACTCTCAATATACATTATCTTCTCATCTCACTCCCCTTATATGTTTAAATAAGGTTTCTCACAATGTATTTCTTTTCTTACTTAGAGAAGTCATTTTATTGGCTTGGGAGGATTTTAGGTTAGGTAAGCCATGTTATGTTACGTTTAAATTATGCTTTTAATTAGATCATTGCATAAATACTTTTGTGTTTTTAAGTATTTATGTATGAGATATAACCATGATTGCATTCATATAAACAAAACTAATTAATTGATCCCTTCAAATCAAATCTTAAGTCATAATGCCATCAATTAATGAATACTTGTCAAAACCTAGATCACACAATTGTGGGAACCACCAAAGCGGATGCCTTTGAGTTATCTTGATGAGACAAGTCTGAGCAATGGTCCTACTCACAAAATTCATTATTGTTTTGACTTAATTGAAATTAACAAAACAGTTAAGGTCTTAAGGCATTAGATGGGATTAAACATGCCAATCATATGATGATCGAATCCCATAAACATTTAAGAGTTACATGTGATGTAATTGGTAAAGAGGTTACCTACCTAAATAACTTGAATTTAAGCGTCTTGCCAAAACAGACTTAAGTTTAAGTAAAATATGGATCTTAGCCTACTAATTATTATATTGAGGGTTGTTAATTTAGTAGGAGATTACTAACTAACTTTGCATATTTTAATTGTAGAATCATGTTGACAAGTAATAATGCTACATCATTGTGATCGGTCCTTGTGAAGGACAAACTTTATTGACTAGTTCAAGAACTTGAGAATCGTTCTCAAGCTGGAATGAAATTCTTATGTCCTAGATCAACCCATTCCTAAGGAGCCTATAGCTAATGCTCTAAGAGCTTAAATAGATGTTTATACAAAGCATAAGGATGACTCTATGGATGTAGGTTGCCTGATGCTTGACACATGATTTCATAGCTCCAAAGAGATCTGGAACTCAAGGAGGCTCATGAGATGATTGTCCATCTTAAGGAAATATTCTAGTAGCAAGTAAGGGAAGAAAGGTATTAGACCACAAAGGCCTCACATTCCTACAAGATGGTTGAAGGTGCATTAGTTAGTGCTTATGTGTTAAAGATGAAACGCGGTATTGATCACCTTAAGAGGCTTAGATTTCCTATGAGCCAGGAGTTAACTATGGATTTGATCTTGAACTTACTCCTAACAAGTTATGACTAGTTTGACATGAACTACAATATGAATACATAGAGAAATCAATTTTTGAACTGCATGGGATGCCCAAAACTGCTGAGCAGAGCATTAAGAAAAAGCCCAGTACTATATTGATGCTTTAAAAAGGAAAGGGTATGAAAAAGAAACGGAAGGGTAAATGGAAGGGTAATGGCTCAGGTAGTAAGACCAAAGAGTCAAACAAGCCTTATACCAAGCCTGCACCCAAGAAGGAAAATCCTCCAAAGGAAGGAGTCTGCTACTTCTGCAATAAACCTGGTCATTAGAAGAGGAATTGCAAACTCTACCTAGAAGATCTGAAAAAGAACAAGATGGATAGTGAGGCTATTACTTCAAGTGTTTATTTATAGACATTTATTTTTGTACTTCCTCTACATGGGTATTAGATACCTCATATGGTTTTCACATTTGTACAAATGTGTAGGGTCTAAAGGACAGTAGAAAGTCGAAAAAGGGCTAGTAGACCTACGAGTTGGAAACAGAGCAAGACTTACTACTTTCACTATAGGCACTTATGAATTAGTTATGCCCAGTGGGCTTTTGTTAGTTTTGAATAATTGCTATTATGTTGCTGCTTTGAGTAGTAAGATTGTTTCTCTTTCTTATTTGGAAAAGGAAGGTTATACTTCCATTACTGGGAATGGTAAATGTTCTATTTATCATAATAATGTTTTCTATATTGATGGTGATTTGCATGTTGGTCATTATATATTAAATTTGGAACATCCTAATAGTGGAAATATCTATAACGTAACTACTAAAAGGATCAAGTCAAACAATTTGAATCTAATCTACCTATGGCATTGTTGTTTTGGCCATATAAATGAGAAACTCATTTCTAAACTCCATCAAAATGGATTTCTAAACACATTTAATTTTAAATCATATAACACATGCAAATCTTGCTTATTAGGAAAGATGACAAAGTCACCTTTTACTGGGCATAGTAAGAAGGCCACTGATTTATTGGGCCTCATACATACAGATATATGTGGACCACTAAATACAGCTGCCAGAAGAGGTTATATATACTTTATTACAGTTTTAGATGACTTTAGTAGATATGGATATATCTATCTAATGAAACATAAATCTGAATTTTTTGAAATGTTCAAACTATTCCAAAATGAAGTACAAAACCAACTTGGTAAAACAATCAAAGCACTTCGATCTAATCGAGGTGGTGAATACTTAAGCCAATTTTTTTGACCATCTTAGGAGTTGTGGGATAATCTCACAATTGACTCCTCCAGGAACAACACAATGGAATGGCATTTTGAACGGAGGAATTGAACACTATTAGATATGGGTTGATCTATGATGAGTCAAAGAGATCTTCCACCATCCTTTTAGGGACATGCTCTAGAAACAACTGCGTTCACACTAAATCGTGTTCTAGTTAAGGCAATTGCAAAGACACCATATGAGATATGGATTGGAACGAAAGCAAGTTTATCTTTTCTCAATATCTAGGGATGTGAGGTATATGTTAAGCAACAAGCCTCAGATAAATTAGTGCCCAGATCCTCAAAGTGCCTTTTTATAGGGTATCCTAAGGAAACAAAAGGATACTATGTCTACAATCCTACTAATAATAAAGTGTTTGTTATTCGATATGGTAAGTTTCTGAAAGAGAGTTTATCTCTAAACAAACCAGTGGGAGCAGATATATCTTGAAGAAGTTTGAGAGTTACAAGATGGTACAGAACCATAAATGGAAATCAAAGAAGACTCACAACAAGTTACTGAGCTTCCTCAAGTAACACAAGGTCCATAAAGATATGATAGGACACAACATCAGCCTCAAAGATATGGATTTTTGATTACTGGAAGCCATAATGTGTTACTCATTGCGCAAAATGCGCCAACACCTATCGAGAAGCCATAGTGGGACCAAACTCCGAGAAATGGCTAAATGCCATGAAGTCTAAAATGCAATCCATATACAACAACAAGTATAGACCGTAGTCGACCCACCTAAAGGTGTCAAAACCATCGGGTCCAAATGGGTTTTCAAGAAGAAAAATGACATAGATGGTAATGTAAATGTCTTCAAGGCACGATTGGTTGCTAAAGGATTCACTCAAACTCATAGTGTAGACTATAGTGAAACCTTTTCCCCAATTGTAATGGCCAATCAATCAAAATCCTTCTTGCCATTGCAATATATTATGACTATGAAATATGACAGATGGATGTTAGAACAACCTTCCTTAATAGATAGCTCTTTGAGGTTTTGTGCATCCAGAAGACTCTGGTAAAGTTTGCAAGCTTCAAAGATCCATTTGTGGATTGAAGCAAGCATCTTGAAGTCAGAATCATCGTTTTGATGAAGTAGCCAAAGAGTTTGGATTCATTTAAAACATCGATGAATATTGTATTTAAAAGAAGGTTAATGGGGGAACAATTGTATTTCTAGTACTTTATGTAGATGAAATTGTACTTATTAGAAATGACATTCCTTCCTTATAGAGTATCAAGTCTTGTTTAGGAAAATCCTTTTCAATGAAAGAGTTAGGTAAAGCCACTTACATCCTAAGGATTAGGATCAATAGAGATAGATCCAAGAGACTAATAAGCTTAAGTCAGAGCATATACTAGACAAGATATTGTATACGTTCAGTATGCATGATTCAAAAAGGTGTTACGTGCCTATGTCTCATGACATCTATCTTAGCAAAGACATGTGTCCTAGTACACATGATAAGTGAGATTGCATAAGTAAGGTTCCACATGCCTCGGCCATTGGATCTATCATGTATGTCATGTTATGCACTCAAAAGGATGTCTTATTTGCCTTAAGTATGACTAGTAGATATCAACAACATCTTGGTGAGGGTCATTAGACTACTGTCAAGAATATCCTAAAGTACTTAAAAATGACTAAGGACTTATTTTTGGTATATGGTGGATTAGATTATGAGCTCTGTGTAACTAGTTACACAGACGTAAGTTTCCAAACTGAACAAGATGACCTTAAATCTCAATCTAGATACATATTCCTCCTGAATGGTGGAGCAATAAGCTGGAAGAGCTCCAAGCAGAGCACTATAGCAAATTCTGCAACAGAAGCTAAGTATATAGCAGTATCAGATGTAGCTAAGGAAGCAATTTGGATTAGAAAGTTTATTACTAAACTAGGGGTGGTGCCTACCATCTCAAATCCAATAGATTTGTTCTATAATAATAGTGGTGCTATTACACAGGCCAAAGAGCATAGGTCACATCAAAGGACCAAGCATGTACTTATCCGATTTCATCTCATTAGAGATCAATGATAGAGGGGTGACATAAAAATATGCAAAGTTGCAGGAGAAGACAATGTTGTTGATCCTCCTACCAAGCCGTATGCACTGGCAAAACATGATCATCATGTTAGGAAAATGGGAATAAGGCAAATTAATGATTGTACCTAGTGCAAGTGGGAGGATGTTAGAAATTATGCCCTAGGGGCCAATCATTGTACTTTGAACATTATTATTTAATGAATTTCTCTATTTTGTTATCATATTATTTGCATGTTAATTGTGATAATTTTATCCTTGGATAAATCATAAAGATTAAGCTAAATGTCCCTAGTTAGTCATCATGCAAGAGCAAAGATGAAGTAAGACCAGTATGACTTTGATAAGATATGGAGAAAGGAATCAAAGTCTTAGGCACTTGTAAGAGTACAAGATGCTGGATTGACCCACTGTGAGAAAGCTACATAGATCAAGCATAAGTTTATATCATGTATAACAATGTCACAATGCCCTTTTACCTGAGGTCATAATGGATTCCTACATGAGAGTTGCTGAGCTTTGAACTATTCAAAAGTCACTTTTAATTGGGTGATGATAAAGGTTACGATCAGGCTTGGTGGTTTTTCATATAGAGGAATATGAATGGTCAAGATGAAATTTGTCCCTCACATTAGTAAAGATATATTACTAGGCCCCTTAATGAGTGACTAAGAAATATATGGTCATACTACGATGGAAAGGAGTTTCCATTTCTTTTGTCAGACTACTTAGGAATCGGGAACGTAATGGTCCAAAACAAGAGGATGACATAATCCATGCCTCATCCTTGACTGATATACCATGTGACAAAGGGACTTTATTAGTGCCAGCGTTTCACCCAAGGGGGGTGAATTGGGTGATACCAGAAATTTCGTTGCGTATAAATAAATTAACTGAATATTTAAAATAGTTGAGAACAAAGAGAAATATCAGTGAAGTGTACACCGGGAGTTATATTGATTCGGCCACAACTACTTTGACCTACGTCCAGTCCACAGAGTGTCTCTAAGAGTTTCACTATATTCTCCAAGATTCAGTGGGTTCTTGGCACCTCAGTACACAGTAAGTTCCTTCAGCTACACACTCGCTCCCCATTACACGTTGTAATCAAATCCCTAACTCAAGGTTCCATAACCTTAAGTTGTCTCAATAACAAATGTTGATTTTGTAATGAAAAACTCTCTCAAAGAGAAAATATATAATCACTGAAGTACAATGAATGAGTATAAGAAAACAAAGCACTAAGAGTGTGTTGATTAGTGTATGTTTGTGTGTTCTCAGTTCTTGTGTCTTGTTTTCTTTTCTTTGAATGCTCCATATATAGATGATTTGTAGTGTCTGTTGGAATCAATTCAAACATGTCCATTAGAGTCATATAGCAACGGTTGACTATTCTTCAAATTTGAAAACTATCCGTTTGTGGTAGGTAGCGGTAGGTGAACGTTCGGACTTTTATTTGAATTTTTACTTTTGGCATGATCTTTCATTATTTCTCTGCAAATGTACTTAGAATACTAGTGCAATGAAGACTTAATCATATAGAAAACAATTTAATAAACATTTGATTAAAAACATAATTTCTGAACTACCTTACTCGAGTGGCTACTCGAGTGATCATGCTCTTTACTCGAGTAGTCCCTCGAGTAAACCTGTCAAAATATGGCAGTGGGTAACTCAACATTTTTCATAAGATATTACTTGGGTAAGACATGGAGTACAATACATCACAAACCTTGGAAATACCTGATTATTCGAGTGGCCATGTCTTTCCTTCACAAATTACTCAGGCGCTTACTCTGGTAATCTGATTACTTGAGTGGTTACTTGAGTGGCCATGTGTTTTCTTCAGAAGTTACTCGAGTGCTCCCTCGAGTGGATTTCAAATAAGTTTATAGATTACTCGATTCTTCCCTCTAGTAATGTCATTCAAATCTTGGCTAAGAGTTTGCTTACCTGGTTACTCGAGTGATCCCTCGAGTAATGGATCAAATAACTCTGTAGATTACTGGAGCGCTCCCTTGAGTAATGCCTTTTTCTCATATGGTTACTCGAGTTGCTATTCAAGTAAATTGTTGCATTTCTTGGCTGAGAGCTACTAGGAGATTTTTGCCTTGGTTACTCGAGTAATGCCTTTGTAAATCATGTTACTCGAGTGGCTACTCGAGCAATGGTCTATATAACTTTGCAAATTAATGGAGTGGTCCCTCAAGTAACTTTTTCCAAATTCTGGCAGTGCTTCTCTGGATGAAATTCTCTGTGATTACTCGAGTGGCTACTTGAGTAATAGCTTCCCTTACTCGAGTGGTTACTCGAGTAAGTCATCACAAAATTTGTTCATTACTCTAGTGCTTACTTCAAGTAATGCTTTGTCACTTTGTTCAAATTCATTTGTTTGTTATCAAATCCTTTTATATCATTGATCCAATCTTTGTTATTATCAAAACATATGGGATCTAACAGACTTGACATGGTTTTATGACAGGCTATACTAAGAGTCGATTGGTGGATGGCAAATAATATGTTGAAAGGTATAAGTAGAGAAAAACATAAGAAGTACCTAAGAGTAGTGCTCAAACATTGTGAGACAACATGTCAAGAATAGTCACAAATTTGGATCTATCATATCCTAATCAAGTGAAAATAACATTGACTTGAAACATGCCAGTAACTGGCACAGAGAAACATAGATTGTGGGTGCAGTAGGTGTTATGGGAGTTTCCTGTGGGACTCCTATTAAGTCATCCTGACATTATTAAAGCTCATATGAGGAGATAAACATTAGAGTGGGTAGCAAAAGCATAGAAAATTAATGTGTAAATTTTGAGGTCAATATGAGAGGTGATATTCGCACCAGTGTTGATCATCCCAAGTGATTATTAGACCTGTGTGGTCTACCCTGTCATAGCATGTATGGCATATTATAATTTGCCCTGAGTAGCAAGGAAGCCTTTCAGAGCATGTTAAAGATATGACTAATCAGTCAAAATTTTTGTCCATACCTGGTTTGGATGTGTTTGAGCTAGAATTTGGTTAATTTGATGGTTCAATTAGATTTAGAAGGGAAAATTGTGTGGGAATATGGGTGTTCATGATTTTTGGAAATTTGTATGCAAATTTGAAATTTATTGAAGTTCAAAGTAAATGATGTTTGATTGAAATTTATTCAAGGCTCATTATCATTAATTTTTTCATCATTTTTATAATAAGACTATTGTAGAAAATAAGTATTCGTAACACATTTATCACTACCAATCAATTTTCTATTATTGCTTTAACAGATGCAAACCACTTATGAAAAAAAATGAAATTTTTCTCGTAGTAGTGTTGGGAATTGGGCTTAGTCCACCCTTGGTGGATTAGGCCCAAACCCATTATCTTTGGGACAAATAAAACACCTAAATATATGTGGGGTATTAATTGGTATTATTCCCCAAGGGTTCAAAATTAAAATCAAGTATGAACAGTTTCTCAATGTTTTTTATGGGAACAGTTGTGATCGAACGTGGCTTTATATTCTACAGTATATGGGATATAATCTCCCTAGAAGAAAATATACACTGTGAAAAACTCTCTTCTCCTCTCTTCTCTCTCAGTGTTATTTGCTATGTGATCTGGTTCGCATGGGTACAATAAGAGTTCGAAACAACATTTTAGGTATGCCTGAAACCCTACTTATGCTGAACATGTTTGAGTTCACTGTATTCATGAATTTCTACGGAGAGCATGTATGTAGAAAATTTTCTCTGTACATCAATTCAAGTTCATGGATTTATGAAATTATATGATTCTAACTAATATATATCTTTCTATATGAGATTGTGTTTCGGTTCATGAAATTGACTGGGGACGTCTAAAGTGAGCTTTAAACATCCCCAGTTTGACTGGGGACGTCTAAAGTGGTTCAATTTTTTTTTTTTAAAAAAATTCAACCAGCGCCAATATTTCCCGCTAAATATTGAACTTTGGGCGTCCCTAATTTAAAAAGGGACGCCCTTTAGGGTCGTTAAATGTCTAGTTTGTAGTAGTGATTGTTAGAAGCATTGAGCTTGCAAATTGTCATTGTGTTATAATGAGTTGTGTGATGCAAGCATGTCATGCATTAAATATTTATCGTACGTGCATATTGATATTGTTATCCTACTGAGATTCTCTAGAATCGCACCCTCCCCTACTAACCTTTCAGATAGGGTAGTGGATCGAGGATGGAGCAAGCAGCCAAGGGCGATGAGGACTCCTTCGGGTTGTCATTCTGATAGTTGGTTATCATAGTTGGGAGTATTGTGTATTGGATATTTGTATTTGTGGATGAGGATTTAATTATGTGTATTTGAGGTGAGATTTGTGTAATCCCCATATGAGAACTTGTATATGGGCGTATTGCCCTTTGTAAACCCTTTTGTAAGGATGTGAACCCGGGATTACTGGGATTATTATATTGCGTACTCTGATATATTGAATGTGATTTATCTTCGTGTAGTAATTGTATTCGGAATGTGAATGTGAGACCAAGTTATAAATGATTTTGAAAGGTATTTGTGAAAACCCCGTCTGGTAGATGGGTTTTTAAAATGTAGTTTTGTTTCTTATTGGTCTCTATTTCACTTTAATTGTGTAATCCGGATATAATTATGGAAGGGGGTTACAATTTACATCCAAGGCCATATGGTAATAGAACTTTTTGTCCTCCAGCTACTCATACTTTGTCTAAGGTTGAGAAAAGAAGCTTTTGTGAGTGTTTACATGGCGCTAAAGTTCCCTCAGGGTATTGTTCAAATTTTAAAAAGCTTGTTTCGATGAAAGACTTGAAGTTAATAGGGCTAAACTCTCATGATTGTCATGTCTTAATGCAACAACTACTCCCAGTAGCTATTCGAGGAATTGCCGAATAGGATCTTCAACATATATTGACTAGACTTTGTTTCTTCTTCAATGCCATTTGTTGTAAAGTCATTGACATGGAAAGATTGTAGGAATTAGAAAATGAAGGATATATGATCTTATGCCAGCTTGAGAAGCTTTTTCTTCCTTCCTTTTTTGATATCATGGTACACTTGATTGTTCATCTAGTGAGGGAGATAAAGTTGTGTGGCCCTATTTATTTCCGGTAGATGTACGCAACCGAAAGAACTATGAAAATACTAAAAGGGTATGTGAAGAACCCCAACCAGCTTGAAGCATATATTGTTCAAAAATATGTTTCTGAAAAAGTTATGGAATTTTGTCAACATTATTTGTCAAATGTATGACATATTGGCCTTCCTAAACGTCATGATCAAGAAGGGGGTAGACGCGGGGCAACAATAAAGAGCATAGATGCTGATGAATTGCAACAAGTCCACTTGTACATCTTGAACAATATTGATGAAGTTCAATATTACATGAATGCCCATAAAGAAGTTCTATTGTATGCCAATATTACAGTGGTGTTGTATTAGTGGCTAAATCTATGCACTTCTCTAGTTCGAAAGATAAGAATCCTACATTGGCTGCCATACCTTATTATAGGGTGATTAAAGAGATTTGGGTGGTTGACTATGTTAAAATTAGATTTCCCATTTTTAAATGCAAGTGGGTTGATGTCAATAATGGTGTGAAGATCGATAGGTTAGGATTTACATTAGTACATCTGAATAGTAGAAGTTTTGGAGATGAACCTTTCATTATGGCAGATCAGGCGCAACAAGTGTTCTATATCACTGATCAGGCAAATAAAATGTGGTCTATAGCTCTCCAAGGAAAAAGGGTCATTGATATTGACGAGAAAAGTCACTCAAATTATGATCTTCTTAAGACTCCTTCTTTTTCCAAGGGTCTACTAGAACTGAACGAAGAAGATGAAGCAGATAATGCACACGGCACAAGAAATGATTATCACGAGGGAATATAGGAGGATATCTCTTTATGATACTACTTTGAACTTAACCAACTAAAGTAATTATGATTATGATTTATATCTGAAGAATATGTTTAGTTATTTTATCGATATAGTCTTCACATGTCATAGCTTAGGATTTATCTTTCTTTGTTGTCATTACAGGCAAATGATGAATCTCCAGCATCCTAGTGCAGAGGATCAGCCACCTCCTACACCTCTAAGTCAGCCACCTAGTGCTCAGCAGAGTCAGCCAGCTAGTATTAACCAGGGCGAGTCTAGCAATGCTCCGAGCCAGGGTCATAGTGAGCGCAGTAGCCATTCTGTACGGAGGGGTAGACGTGGCACACGATTGACAGATGTTTCCCTCAGTCGGAGTGCAGGCCAAAAGATACCGACTGAGTTTGATAGATATTGGAAACCAATCCAACCTAATGCACAACGATATAGGAGTTTCGTCAGCCTCCTTGCACGTAACAAGCCGAGCATCTTGAAAGAGGAGTGGAGAAATGTCGATGCAAAGGTGAAGCAGCATATTTGGGACACTATCCAAGTATACAATTCTCTTCTGTATGTAATTAATTATTATCAAATGTCATAAATTTGTCACTTACTCCTTCAATGCATGCATTTCAGCTCACCTACAACATTCCTCAGAGTGAGATCTTGTACAACAAGACGATGACGCATTGTTATGAGCGCTGGAGCAAGTTTAAGACAAATCTGACCAACAACTACATTCATATTGAGGTGAAAGATGGTCAGCCTCGTCCTAATCCATGCGACCAGTATACATTTCTTGATCAAGCAACTTGGCAAGAATTTGTTAGGCTTTGGACTACTCCATAATCTTTGGTTAGTTGACTTTTTTTTGTTTTATACACTTAGCAGTTATCTTAATTGATTATAACACTTTCCTTTTGTATCATTTCTTATTCGCAGGCAAAAAGGCAAAAAGCACAAGAGAGTGGTAGAAAGAATGATTGCCCTCATACAATGTCTCGTGGGGGTTATGTAAAGGCTGAAAGAGACTTGTTGGCAGCCAAACGGAAGAGATTGGAAGAAGCATCTCAATCCGATCCTTCTGTTCTTCTTTCTCTGCCATCTCCGATTTGTTGAGAAGAAAAATCGCAATTTGCCCGCCAAAAGAGGAGTGGATAGTAGGTGAAAGAATTGTAAGTATATATCATTACTGTAATTAATTACATAAGAAATGTACATTATTACTTATGTTTGTAATTTTGTATTATCTTACAGGAGGAACTTAGAAAAAAAACAAGTTAAGGGCTCTTTTAAGTCGGAGGGCAGAATGATATTCTAACAATTGCTACTGGCAAACATGAGCATCCAGGCCGTGTCAGGGGAGTTAGAGGTGTGGTAGGGATACGGGATTACTTTGGAGCCCTCGTACGCCATTCCTCAAACATCATGACTAGGGAGGAATTGGAGACTATGTTGGCTATTGCAAGAGCAGAGCAAAGGCCGAGGCTAAAGCATCATTTGATGCACTATTAGAGACACGATTGAGCAAGATGAAAGAGGAAATGATAGTGTTTATGAGCTCAAGACAAGATACCAGTGCTCCCCAGCCACAATCGATTGATCCTAATAAGCAGAGCACTAAAGGTAGTTGTTGCAACATCGGGCAGTCATCAGAGGGTCCTAACCCGGAAATTACTGAGCTTTATGATCTTTTTGTCGAGGATCCTCTAAGACGGTTAGTTGCACGGGGTAGTGTGCATAACCTGGGATCAACTGTCCACCACCGACAAATGGAAGGTGATCAAGTCCGAGTGTCATTTGACGAGGTGATTATTGCAGATGCACCTATCCCTATCCCTTCTGATGAATTCAAGATCATTAGCGATGTCTTGGGCACATCATCTTATGGCCAACGAACCTTGTTTCTGGTCGTGCCGAGGAAAGTCTGATCAAAACCTACCAAGTCCAGCTCCCTTCACTCAGCAAGAAGTTTCACAGCCTCCATTGAATATCATGCAACAAGTGATTCTGATGGCATATGATACATCCTTCAAAACAAGAGAGTGGCCTACAGATTCAGTTGTTGGACAGTCAGGGGTGACATGCTATCTTGAGAGGGATGATTTGATGTCCCTGGTGGCTCCTAGACAAAATCTTACGATTGGGATTGTCCAATTGTTCTTAATATAAGTAGCTTCTGCAATTCAAAGTAAATATTTTAAAAGTTTCACCGTTTACCTTTTATTTATGTGCTTGCATTATTGTAGGTACATGCATCGTAGGTTGGTCTCCGCTGGCAAAAGCGAAAAATTTGGATTCTTATGCCCCCATCACATCCAAGAGAAAGGGACCACTGTTGCTAGTAGACATAGATACTTATCAGAGAGGCTTAGTGAAACTGGAACTGAGTGTTTCTTGGCTCCATATGTGCAAAGGTAAGAAACAAACTGATATTTTATAATTTATATAATGTTTTATGTTTGCTTAATATTCTTCTATTTTTTCAGTGATCATTGGCAGTTGCTTCTTCTGTGCAAGAGTAGTTACACTGTCATCCTATTATGTTCCCTCCACTTCAAACCAGGGAATGATTTGAAAAAGACCATGAATTCGTTAGTTTTCTTGCATTATTACCTTTTATATGCAAAGTTTATGGAATTTGTGTAAAACCAATAACCTTTGTCATTGTGATGATCATAGGGCTATGCGGACATTCTTACACAGTGCTTGTGGTAAGCATGTTCGTGACTTAAAGGACCCTACATGGATCATGCCAAAGGTTAGTACATATGGATTTGTTTAAAGAATGTAATAAGACATGCCTTTATATTTGTTTTAATGATATCATGTTTTTGCTCAGAGCCGTAGGCAACCATAGGGGTCCAACTTATGTGGTTTTTATGTTTTGAGACACATTTACAATATTATCACTCTAGGCACGACTGATTTTACTCAAGAGGTAAATTTATATTTCATAACTTTTGTTTTACTTTATTGTTTTTAAGTTACTAAGTCAATGTTTCGTCTGGTTTTGGTGTTACAGATGTTTCATCTTGTTGATCCCTTTCCTGAAGAAGATATTGATTTCATTCGCACATGTTTTGCTGAATTCATCTATGAGCTATTACAAAAATAATGAGTTTTTGAATCCAACGTTGCATTGTGCATTATTGTTCTTATATGTATTGCTAACAAGGTTTATGTATCTGTGTAGGACAATTTCTGTGATATGGGTGATACAGGAGGCATGGTATTTGAGGGACTGACCTTTGTAATTTTTCTTCCCTTTGTATTCTGTAAAGTTGAGGAATTTCTACTGTTACTTGTATCAATACTTGAATTTTATTGCTGCCTTTGTCATTTTAAAGTTTTGCATCCATTTATGATCAAATTCTTCTGTTTGGACATTCCTTCATGTTTTTAGTTTTAGACAACTTCATGTTGCACATTGAAATTGCAAGAAATGGAGTGAACTTGGAGTTCCTAGAATTTGATTTTAACTTTTCGCTTAAATTGTGACATTTGATCTTGAACCTTGTTCTACACTAATTAACTCGGAAGTAATGAGAATGATCATATGAATTTTGCACTAAAGACCGTGCTTGGGTAAGTTTGAGGTGATATGAACCCAAGTTCCCAACAATATCTCTCTCTAACATCATTGAGATGGGTACATATATAGATAGACAAATACATGCACTCCATTTCATCCGTTGCATTTTGCATTGTTCTCTGTTGCTTCAAGATTCATTAATTACCGTTGTCATTTGGTCATCCTTACTGTCTAATTGCAAATGAATCATCAATGTATGACTGTACTGGCTTGTATGAACATTAATTTGTTGCTGCTATAGACTACTGCTTTTGAATTTTGAAATTGAAATAAGTGATTGTTCTGTACTGCTGTTAAAATTGGAGCATTCACTGTGTGTGTATATAAAAGGGACATTTTTTTAAAGGTCAGACCTTTAAGACCGGTTGTGGGCACAACCGGTCTTAAAGGTCAGACATTTAACACCGGTTGTTACCACAACCGGTCTTAAATGTCTGCCCTTTAAGACCTCTTGCGGGCAGAACAAGTCTTAAAGGTTAAACCTTGAAGACCGGTTTTAAGAACAACCGGTCTTAAAAGTGTGACTTTTAAGACCGGTTATAACAACCGGTCTAAAAAAATAACAGACTTTTTAGACCTCCTGTATCAAGACCTAATAGAGAACCGGTCTAAAAAGTCATTTTTCTACTAGTGATATACTTAAAAGTTATTTAAAATAATTGTTATCTATTTCTTTCCCATAACTCCGCCTCTTTATATTTAGCGGTTTAATTAAAACCGTTAAATATGGAGCATTAACTGTATGCGATTCTGTAGTAGTGCAACCCCGTGATCATTAGGCCCAATTGATTAAGGTCTAAATGATCCTTAGTCCTTACTATGCAAGTAAGCATCTACCCCTTAATTTTTTTTAATCAAAATCATCTACCCCTTAATTCACCCTTCAATTAAGTTATGACTCGTGTGCTTTGATTTTAATTACCATATGGTTTTGACCTCTTTTGAAGAGCCTAGCCAGTCAAATTAATTACCCTCATATTAAGCATCGTTTTAACCACATGAACAAAGCATTAATCATGACTTGTAAGTTAACACTACTACAAAAAGGGGCTTTAGTGGCGTAGCTCCTGTGGCATTTCTTTAAACAAGCACCAAAAATAGTTATTTATTTATTTAAAATCAAAATTATTTGAAAACTTTGGCGCTTACAATTATAAACGTCATAATTGACATTAACCTTGCATGACGTTTCTCTAAACAAGCGCCAAACAAGGCCTTTAGTTTTTTTTTAAAAAACAATAGGAAGCTTTGGCGTTTTATGTAGAAGCGCCAAAGCTTCCTATATTTTGTTTTTTAAGAAAAAGAAAATATAATAGGAAGCTTTGGCGCTTGCTTACGAAGCGCCAAAGCATCTTATATTTTTTTTAAAAATATATATATAATAGGAAGTTTATGATTCCAGATTTCATGGTCATGTGGGCTGTAGAGGTAGATTGATCTTTATAGAAAACCGAAGCTTTGTCTCTGTCCAAACCAATCATGCACATCTTAAGGGTGTAAACAGGGTCACTTGCGTTCACTGAGTCAGCACAAGCAGAGTCTAACTTATATATTAAAAGTATACATATAGTGTTGACAAAAAAACAGTATACATATAGTAATATATAATAATTACATTTTTGGTGTGTGTATGTCTATAAAGTAAAGAATGGAGAGAGCCAAGGGTCACCACATGCATGGTGTTTTACCGATATTATATATATAATGCAATGTAAATATGATTTGGTGGTTTCCAAGATAGGAAGCTTTGGCGTTTTATAATAAAACGCCAAAGCTTCCTATATATATAAAAAAAAGGATCAAAGATGGGTGTAGATAAAAGCTTCCACATATATTAAAAAAAACAAAGATCTGGGAAGCTTTGGCGTTTTATAATTAAACGCCAAAGCTTCCACATATATATTAAAAAAATAAAGGATATGAATCAAATGATCATTGCAGATTTTTTTTGGATCAAGATGGGAAGCTTTGTTTTGAACAAAAAAAATGGGAAGCTTTGGCGTTTTATAATGAAACACCAAAGCTTCCAAAGGCAAATCATTGATGATGATCACGCTGGAGATGATTTTTGAGGGGAAACTTTGGCGTTTTGGAACAAAACGCCAAAGCTTCCACAATTACAATAAAAAAAACGAAAGGATTTTGGAGGGGAAGCTTTGGCGTTTTGGAATAAAACGTCAAAGCTTCCAAATTACAAAAATTAAAACATGAAAGGATAAGGCATACAAAAACTGCATTATTGATTATGGAGGGGAAGCTTTGGCGTTTTGGAAGGAAAAGCCAAAACTTCCACAATTATTAAAAAAAACAAAGGGATCATCTTTACCGAAGGGAGAAGAATCACGTGAAAGCTTTGGCATTCATTGAAAAGTCAAGTCAAAAAAGAATGGAGAAGAATCACGTGAAAGCTTCCACCTGCGCATATTTGTTTTTTTCATTGACAAGGCAAGTCATACTTGTTTTCTTCTTTGGCCATCTGACAGCTCCTTGAAGAGGTTGGACATAAATCACTTTTTTTGACATTGCATATTTGCATCTGCGCATTGAAGAAGAACCTGCAAACTTGTAGGAGCAATCCTGTTTGGTGTACAAGCTTTGGAGTTCAATGCTTATGGAAGGCACGAAACCAGAAGGTGTTTTGCAACAAAGAAACCAACGCCACAAGACTGGTCAATGGGGTTCTATCTTTCTCTGAACATGTTACTCACGCTCTTCCTCAGCTCCCTCGACCGTTGAAAGCCATTGTCAGAGCTCACTGTTGGGAAAGAATCACAGGTTGGCCATTTACTTGATGAGAATCATGACTTCTTTTACAATATGCCTTTATACTTGGTGGATCACGCAATGTTTTTTTTTAATTACAACTATATTATGATGGTTGGCAATTGGCATTTCTGAAGTACGTATTCAAAGCTACTTGCTCTGATTCCCTATACACAACCCCACCATTAATTAGTTCCCTCTGATTCCCACTTTGATCCATATTAGTGATATGAACTATATTCGTATTAACTGAAGTGACCAACACAAAGCCATATGTGGCAGCAGGGCTCCTTATAAATGCACATGTATAACGCCTAGGACATGTTGTTAAAAAAATTATAATAGAAAAAAAAAATTCAGTCAGCTTTAATTTAGTTTTTTTAAATATTTTTTAAAGGAATTTTTGGCGCTTTCTAAGGAAGCGCCAAAGGTTTCAGTTTTGTTTTCTAACATTAATGGCGCTTATATAAGAAGTGCCATCGATGCTCACACATTTTTTGGCACTTTTTATATAAGCGCCATAAAAGGTAATATAAATGTTAAAAAATTTTAACACCCGCCATTGTTGCGTCCCGCCACTATCGCTTTCCTGCTTTTCTTTTCTATTGTCCCCACCCCCTTTCCTCTGTTTGACCGGCGACAAGTAGAAGCTTCTTTGGTCCCCCACTTGCTATTTTTTTTTGTCTCCTCCTCGTGCAAATATTTGTAAACATTTGTTCGCCACTTTATTATAGCATAGAGCTTCATTGCGGTACAAAGCTTCCTCCCACACATGTTCTTTTTCTTTTTGGCTGGTTGCAGTACAAAGCTTCCTCCCTCGTGTTCTTTTTATTTTTGGCTGGTTGCAGTACAAAGCTTCCTCCCTCGTGTTCTTTTTCTTTTTGGCTGGTTACAGTACAAAGCTTCCTACAGAAGCTCCTGTAAGTGTTGTTTGTTTTTAACATTTTATTCACATTTTTTAATTAAAATAAGTATGACTATTATATATTTGCTTATACTTTTCTATAGAAGTACATGTTGTCAATAGTGAAAGAGTTGGGAATGGCACTGTTGAAATGGTCAAATTGGGTAGAAGTGTTATAAATGCCGCTGGTAGTTTAATCAATGATTATTTTGGAACCAATTAATTTAATAAATGCAGGGTCGTATTTTTGTTGGCTTGTTATGGACCCAATTATTTTAATTACGACATGTAGTAGTGTTGGCCAATATGATTTATTTGGTGGTGAGTTGTGAACATTATTTAGATGTTGTGGGATTAATTGGTTGATTATTTGTGATTTAAGAAGAGTGTTTAATATTTTGTAAAACTTTAAATTTTGGAATGTTATGCTGCTGAATTTACATTTTTAAAAAAATAAATAACAAATAAAGAGAACTTTAAGAGGCAAGCAACTGACCACTTATAAAAATATATATGTTTAAGGTATAGATGGATCGAAAATGGATGTCATCTAATCGGTGCTTAAGAAAATATATTGATGGGGTGAAAGAGTTTATTAGATTTGCAAGCGAGCATGGAAATGATCCTAACAAAATCCTATGTCCTTGCTTATCTTGTTGTTATGGAAGCGGATTAGTCCACCTGATTTGCTAGATCATTTAGTGTGTCATGGAATTGATCAATCATATACACGATGGACAAGGCACGGTGAGACGGATGATGCAGATCGTGGTCAAATACATACCATGATCGGTGCTTCAAATGAGTTTGACTCAAGCATGTGTGATGAAGATGATGGTCTTCAAGAAATGCTAAATGCAGTGGAAGGGGTACTTCATAACCGTCCTCAAGAATATGAGAAGTTGAAAGTGATGCAGAGAAGCCATTATATGCTGGTAGTACTAAATACACAAGATTGCTAGCAGTGTTGAAATTGTACAACTTTAAAGCACACTATGGATTGAGTGATTCTGGTTTCACCGTACTACTTGAACTTGTGCAAGATATGCTCCCAGAAGAAAATGTACTTCCTACCAAGACATATGAGGCAAAGCGAATACTTTGCTCTACAACTGGCATGGGTTATGAGAAGATTCATGCATGCCCTAACGATTGCATATTATTTTGAAATCAATATGCAACGTTAGAGAAGTGCCCTAAATGTAATGCATCTCGATATAGGAAAAAGAAAGGAAAGAGTCCCTCGAAGGTCGTATGGTATTTTCCAATTATTCCAAAATTCAAGCGATTATACAGTAATGAGGAGATTGCTAAGTTGTTGATGTGGCATGCAGATGAAAGGATTGAAGACACGAACCTTAGGCACCCTGCGGATGCCCGTTAATGGAAAAAAATTGATCATGACCATCCTGACTTCGCGAATGAAGAAAGGAACCTACGCCTTGCACTTTCAACTGATGGAATCAATCCCCACGGGGTTCAGAGTAGTACACACAGTATATGGCCGGTGATATTGATGATTTATAACCTTCCTCCACACTTGATCATGAAATGCAAGTATATGATATTGTCTATGTTAATTTTTAGGCCAAGCAACTTGGAAATGATATAGATGTATACTTGGCTCCTTTAATTGATGACTTGAAGCTACTTTGGGAAGAAGGTGTCAATGTGTATTATGGGTACAGGGAAGAAAGTTTCAATTTGAAAGCCATGTTGTTTGGCACAATTAATGATTTCCTTGCTTATGGTAATTTGTCCGGAAATAGCGTCAAAGGATATTGTGCATGCCCTATATGTGAAGATGACACTCATTCAATGCGACTAGATCATTGTAAGAAAAATGTATACATGGGACATCGAAGATTCTTACCATCAACACATCATTGGAGGAAGTGGAAAAAGGCTTTCAATGGTGAGTCAGAAGAAGGTAGCCCACCGAAGATGTTGACCGGTGCTCAGGTTTTTGAGAAGGTTAAGCACATGGATAACGATTTTGGCAAGCCTTTTGCAAAACAATTCAGGACAACCGGTTGGAAAAAGAATTCTATTTTCTTTGAACTTACATATTGGAAGTCCTTGTATGTGAGACATTTTCTTGATGTGATGCACATAGAAAAAAATATATGTGATAGTCTCATTGGCACATTGCTCAGTATACGAGGAAAAAGCAAGGACAGTGTAAATACGAGGTTGGATTTGGTTAATTTGGGAATAAGAGAAGAGTTGGCACCAGTTGAGCAAGGGCACCGTACGTATCTACCTCCAGCAGCTTACACTCTATCGAGGAAAGAGAAAAAATTATTTTGTGAATTTCTAGAAGGAATTAAAGTTCTAAAGGGGTATTCTTCAAATATAAAGAACCTTGTATTAGTGAAAGAGTTGAAGCTAAAGAACCTTAAATCTCATGATTGTCATATACTCATGCAAAATTTCATACCGATTGGTATACGGTCAATCTTACCCAAAAAAGTAAGGAACACCATTACTAAAATTTGCATGTTCTTCAAGTTGATTTGTAGTAAAGTGGTTGATTCAATGAAGTTACAAGATTTGCAAAGGCTGATTATTTGTACTCTGTG